>JBBPSJ010000025.1:0-339576 GCA_038093535.1 Boletus reticulatus
GAGGCCTTACAAATCCTCAAGTCTGGACTGAAGGGAGAAAGACCAAGTCTCAAGTGGTGGATGACATCACAATAGGAGATGCTGCGCGACAAGGACAATAGCCAGATTCTCATGACTGCAATCCCGGGAGATGGAAATGGGGTTGATGAGGTATTAAGGGCTATCATGGCTGAAGAAGGGGAATTGTTACCGGACCTTGTCGACCTTTATTAGTATCATTCATGTTCTTACACTTAGAATGTTTTTTGTTGCTATAAAGTACGTTGCACCGATGGTTAGCCAACTCGAGCCAGTTACAGGCGGCTTAGCCAATTATAGTCAAATTGGCAGTATTACTGTAGTTTACTAATTTGGGTTATGGTTAGCAAATAACACCGGACCGGCTTAAACCAGTTAGAGCTGCGAGCTGTAGTAACACTATGTCACCCCACCTCATTGACAGCCACCTCCGCCTCCTGCTCGTCCTCAATGACCCCAACGTGACCATCATGCTCCTTTAAAGCCCAGAAACATCTACGGGAACATCGTGACCCTGTTCAACAGCTCCGCAACATTGAGCGCACCTCAGATTGGCGCAAGCTTGTAGAAGAAGCACCAGCTGGACCTTTGGATTCACCCATTGTCACTGGAGGAATGCCTCCATCCCTAACTCCGTTGGAAGATGACGTTGAGTGCATCATCAGGGAAGGGGGAGACGCATTGGTTTCATACCTCTGCAGCCGTGCCTTCCCACTGGAAACAGAACAGTCCAATGTCAATTATCATGAATGGACATACTATGACATACTCAAACTGCCACCCAATGAGCAGACCCTCTGGCATAAAGCCTGCCATGATGAACTACAAATACTCAAGGACCGCAAAGTCTATGAGATCATGGATTGACCCAAACACAGAAAGATTATTAAAAATCGATGGGTCTTCGATGTTAAAACAGACAGCAGAAAGAAAGCCTGGCTTGTAGCCAAAGGCTTCTCCCAAGTAGAAGGGATTGATTTCGATCAGATATTCTCCTCCGCCGTACGCTTTGAGACAGTGCGGTGCATGATTGCCCTCTCAGCAACAGAGAACTGGTACATTACTGGTCTCGACGTCCAATCCGCCTACCTATATGGCAAACTGAACGAAGAACTCTACATGGACTTCCCAGAAGGCTTTATGCCTGTTACGGTCTACGAAGGGGGTACACTTTTTCCTCGCTCTTTTGTTAGTCCTCGTCTTCCGTTTCTCTACAGACTCGTCCTTTCACCGTACGCGGTTGTATTCGTAGTGGAGTCGTCCTCCACCACTACCAGATACGCTCTCTCGATCTCTTTCTCCTTTGGCTCACACGGCGCCCCGCCCATACCATATTAGGACTTCCGTTCCGTCTCCGCCACTGTCACCTTATTCAGACTTCGTAAGGCAGTGGCATAGCCTTTCCTTTTATATTCGCTATTTGCTATTTCGTGCTGCGCACTCATAGCCTCTTTACTGCGGATAGCTGCGCATTCAACTGCGCTTTACTGCGGATGCTGCGCATCCCTTTTATATCCTTCATCTAGATTAGGGGCCTACCGTATATATAGTCGTCGTCTCTCCCTGTATTTTCCCTAAGCTAGTTCTACGCAATACCAGCGTTGATCTTGCCTCACTTCCTCTGAGTTCCAGTGAGTCTTCGGATACCTGGAATAGGAGAGACCCGCTTAGGCTTCGCATCGTCTCGAAGCTCGGCACTCGTCCTTGAGTTGAACTCCTCGCTACCTCGCTTATTCTTCGACCAGTATCGCAGCACGCTACGACAAGTCTACGCTGTGCGTTACAAAAGAACTAGCTTTTCCCCTTGTCCCTACTTTCACGTAGAGGACATTCCCCCACTCCGACATTTCCCGAATCGGCAGATTCAGAGCGCCTTCAGATTCCCCGCCACCCTCTCCACCCACCGTGTCTTCTTCTTCCCCACTCCCCCGTATCCACCTTCTTCCTGACGGACATCCGTTTCACATTGTCCTACCTGACCAATACTCCCCTCCGGATCGTGTCACTCACTACAGACAAGTCCAACAGCAATTAGCGGAACTTAACAGGAGTCAAGGAAGAGACTCGGACGCCCTCCCCTCTACCTCTGAATTAGCTGCCCCCTCCACACCCGACGTTGTCCTTAGCGAGGATCCTCCTCTTGTTTTTCACGACCCTGACCCGGAACCGACCGCGCAGGAGGACATTGAACTTGACCCGGCTCCAGAAGACGAAATGGTTTCAGAAATAAAGGCCGGCCTTCCCGAGGACTTTTCCGGGGAGGCAGAGGACGCCAACAGATGGCTCCTCTCGATGAACGCGTACTTCACCATCAACAAAGCACTCTTTACCGACACGACAAAGTCCCTTACCTTCCTCAACAAGATTAGTAAGGGCCGGGGAAAGACATTCGCTGAAGGATGGTTGATGAAGCTCGCAAACTCGGCTATCGCCGACAATGAAAAGACCTTCGACAAGATTAAGGAAGCTTTCGAGACCGCCTTTTCCCCCTACAATGTAGCAGCCAAGGCAAGGATAGACCTTTCCAAACTCCGTCAAACTGCTGGAAAGGATACCGAGGGAGCGTGGAGCGACGGGTTCACCACCTACACTTTGCAATTCCAACTTCTCGCCGAGAAGTCAGGTATCACTGACAAGCATGCCCTTGTGGAGTGGTTTATCCATGGCCTAAGCCCCAGACTTGCCACGATGATCCTCTCGTGTGACAAGATCCCCGACAGCTACCAGGACTGGATAAAGAAAGCGGGCCAATTCTCTCAACAACTGAGGAGGATTGGAGACTTACGAAAGGGAGTGCCACATATACCAGCTCCCTCTCCTCGATCGCACAGAGACCCGTACGCGATGGACGTAGATGCCGTATGCCTATCGCCGACTCAGCGCGCTGAGTATATGCGGAAGAATCAATGCTTCATTTGTCACAAGGTTGGCTGTAGGTCTTCCAACCACACGGGATCCGGAACCGACCGGACCACACGTCCCCGCCCGACCACATCCTCCGGACGCACCGCACGTCCTACTTACAAAGTCCCGCAACGACGGGCACGGACCACCACCACAATGGAGGAGGATGATGAACTCTCGGCTTACCTCGAAGAAATGGGGAGCATCGAGAAAGGCGCCGCTATAAAGATCCTCAAAACTGCTTTCGGGGAGGGCAGCTCGTCTGCGGACGAGGAGGCTGGCTACCAGGCCATGGCTGAGGTAAGAACGGCCACTTACCAAGAGTGCCAAAAGGAAGCGATCAGGGCAGCACCACGAGCCAGGGCTGTACGATCTGGACCATGGAACAATAGATTCTCCGCTATCGCGCCGGCGGAGCTCTGGGACGCCACCTCAGAGAAAGCCCAGGATCATTATCCTGGCACGTACCCATATGATGATGTCCAATCATTGGTGGACGCGGACGCAGCTACTCCCGAGGGTCAAGGGACGGGGCTTGGACCGCAACCTTCTTCACAAGAAACTGCCATCAGAAACACAGTCAAACACGGAATCAGAGTGGCACGGGCAGGAGTGAGTGAAGAGGCAGGGGCACTTGCGATATCCGGAACTGACCGGAACAAGTCGCTCGGACGTGGAACCGACCACGCCAAACCACAAACGTCAAAGAACGGTTTCTGTGGAGCCCGCATACAGACTACGTCTGGTTTCTGCGAAGGAGCATGTGAGATACCTGGACCCGACCAGGACACGTGGCTCGGAACACCTGGAACCGACCAGGGTTTTTGATGGGCAGGGATGGGTCAACGTCATCTCTAGCCAATAATTTTTCTCATAGGTTATCTCCAGTGTTTGTATCAGGTGGTGCTTCGCAATCCATATCTATTCCTGTCACCCTCTACCCACCTGATCGCACTGCGTTCAAAAGCGTTGACACAAAAGCCCTTATCGACTCCGGGGCAACTGGTTGCTTTATCGACTACGCAACGGTAGTGGCGTGCGACATTCCCACTACACGACTCAAGACTCCCCTGCGGGCGAGCAATGTTGATGGAACTCCCAACAAAAACGGCCTGATCAGAAAACAGGCAAGAGTAGTGATGAAACTCGGGGAAACAATAGAGACCTGTGATTTCCTTGTTATTGACTGTGGCAAGGATGACATCATACTAGGACTCCCTTGGCTCCGGGACACCAACCCGACCATAAACTGGGAGAGAGGGGCGGTTTGGATTAAAGAGGCGGAACCGACCGTCACCAGCCGCGAAGACGAAGTGGCTGCGGCCTATACAATCAACGTCTTCAATAGGAAATGCCAGGTCACCAAATTACGCAAACGCAACGCTCTGTGGTGGAAGCAACGTGTCGACCCGCCGAAAAGTGACCTGATGGTACCTGACGTGGACCCGACCACGCAGTGGGAGGACATGCCGGAGCTCATAAACTGTGAGGAGGATGAAGAAAACGAGCTGGACGGGCGCTCCATTAAGAAAACCACTATATCGATGTCTCTAGCCCAAGGGGCAGAGAAAATCAAGAAGGAACTCCCGCGGGACTTCCAGGACTATGAGGACGTCTTCCAAAAGAAGGACGACGGTCCCCTTCCGCCTTACCGGTCGTTCGATCACGGCATAGATCTAGACGACTCATTCACACCAAAGGTTGCCAAAGCCTACCCGCTTAACCCAAAGGAGCGAGAGGCATGTAAAGACTTCATCAACGAACACTTGAAGGCTGGACGTATTCGCCCATCGAATTCCCCCATGGCTTCCCCGTTCTTCTTCGTTTCAAAGAAGGATGGTAATCTTCGCCCTTGCCAAGATTACCGCTATCTCAACGAGCATACCACCAAGAACGCATATCCTCTCCCACTCATCGGAGACTTGATGGATCAGCTCAAGGGATCTCGTTACTTCACGAAGATGGACATTCGCTGGGGTTATAATAACGTCCGGATCAAGACTAAAGACGCCTGGAAGGCGGCGTTCATTACGCCCTTCGGCCTCTTCGAGCCTCTCGTCATGTTTTTTGGCCTGTGCAACAGTCCTGCGACTTTTCAGTCGTTCATGGACTTTATATTCAAGGATATGGTGGCGGAAGGATGGTTAATCATCTACATGGATGATATGTTGATCCACTCTAGGGATCTTATGGAACATCACCAACGAACGAGGCGAGTTCTAGAGCGGTTACGAGACAACCGTCTCGGCCTCAAACTAGAGAAATGTACGTTCGACGCATCCTCGGTTGAATTCCTAGGGATGGTCGTCCAAGAGGGTATCATCGCGATGGACCCTACCAAGTTATCGGCAATCGCCACCTGGGAACCACCTACTTCGGTTCGCGCAGTCCGCTCGTTCATAGGGTTCTGCAACTTCTACCGCAAGTTTATTCCGAACTTCTCGGAAATTGCTAGGCCGATCTTGGATTTGACAAAGAAAGGGCAGCCGTGGTCCTGGATGCACGAGCAACAGAAGGCGTTCGACCTCCTCCGAACGGCCTTCACATCTAAACCCGTACTTGCAATGCCGGATACATCAAAAGACTTTTACGTCATGACAGACGCCTCGCTCACTGCGACCGGGGGCGTGCTGATGCAGAAGGATGGTAACGGAGATTTACACCCTTGCTGCTACATATCCCAGACGTTCTCACCGGCGGAACGTAATTACGACATATATGACAGGGAACTACTGGCTGTCATCCGCGCACTCGAGGAGTGGCGGCACTACCTTACCGGCACCGGCCGGCCCGTAACTGTGCTCACAGACCACAAGAATCTGTGCTATTTCAAGGACCCCAGGAAGCTCTCTAGGCGGCAAGCTAGATGGATGCTTACGTTACAGGACTATGACCTCCTGTTCCAACATGTACCGGGCGCCAACATGGGCCCCGCGGACGCTCTCTCGCGCAGGGACGATATGGACACCTCCGGCGACAATGCCGAAGTGACCCTGTTGCCAGGAGAGCTGTTTTTGAAACGAATCGACCTCGACCTCCAAGAGGCCATCGTCACATCCACCGCGGTGGATGGCTTTGTCATAGATCAGCTGCGCAAACTCCATGAGGGTACACCGGGGATTCCCCGTTCCTCTATTCACGATTGGCGATATGACGATGGTTTGCTCTACTTCAAGGATCGGGCTTATGTGCCTGAGGGCCACCGGAACGACCTCCTCCATGTTCTCCATGACTCGCCTGCAGGGGGTCATGGTGGTTACTACCGGACCGTAAACGCGGTACAGAGGGATTATTGGTGGCCTGGCTTGACAGCTTACGTCCGACGCTTCATCCAAGGATGCGCTGTCTGCCAGGCTAACAAGGTCAACACCCATCCCACCGTCCCTCCTCTCACCCCTCTTCCGGTCGCCTCCACTCGCCCTTTCGCAACACTTTCGGTCGATCTCATTATGGACTTGCCGCCGTCCAACGGATATGATTCAGTCATGGTCGTGGTCGACCATGGGCTTACAAAGGGGGTGATTTTCACTCCAACTCACAAGAGTGCGGACGCCTGCGGGGTCGCGCAGCTCTTTTTCGAAAAGATTTTCCCACGATTTGGCCTCCACGATAAGATAATCTCTGACCGCGGTCCGCAGTTCGCCTCGGCCTTTGCCCTGGAACTGGCGAGACTCCTGGATTACGATCCCCTTCTTTCTTCCGCATACCATCCGCAAACCGACGGAGAAACGGAACAGGTCAATCAGGAGCTAGAGACGTATCTTCGGATCTTTTGCCAAGGGGACGCCACCCGATGGTCGGACCTTTTACCAATGGCGGAGTACTGTCATAACTCCTCCGTGCATTCGGTAACCAGAAAGACACCATTCTCTTTGATGATGGGGTACGAGCCGAGGGCCTACCCAAGCTTAGGAAAAACCACCTTCCTCCCCGCACTTGAAAAACGCCTTGGAGACCTCGATGAGGCTCGCAAGGAAGCCACTGCCGCCCACGAAAAGGCACAACGATACATGAGGGAACGCGTTTCCTCCCGCTTTAAACCATGGAGGGTCGGAGATAAGGTATGGCTCGAGGGCCGTAACCTGAGACTTCAATACCCATCTCGGAAACTCGCACCACGCCGTGAAGGCCCATTTGAAATTACACAGGTAATATCACCTGTTTCGTACAAACTGTGGCTCCCACGAACGTGGAAAATCCACAACGCCTTCCACGCCTCCCTTCTCACCCCATATAGAGAGACTGCGGAACACGGAGCAAATTTTGTTCCGCTTCCGCCAGATCTCATCGACGGAGAAGAGGAATTTGAAATTGAACAAATCTTAGCCCATCAGGGCTCCGCACGTCGCTGCCACTATCTCGTCTCGTGGAAAGGATACCCGTCCTCCGAGAACACCTGGGAACCAGAGTCCAATCTTGGACACACCACCAACCTACTTGAGGAGTATAAAGGCAGGGACCCCCTGGCCTTTCCCCCATCTTCGTAACTCCCACCAGTCGTCATCCCTGAGTTGAGCCGCCGCTCCTCCTACTGCCCTCATACCAGAAATCCCTTGATGTCCCACTCGCTTAATGTCGTCGTACCCCTTCGACTCCATAGACTCCCCGTCGTATCGCGCCGCATCCTCTACGCTTCCATACTCGAGAATCCCGCCGCTGCCATCGCCATACCCTCAGTACCCGCCTTCAGAGACGTTCCGGTACTCAAATCTTTGGTGGTCGTCTTTCACACATACGCCACAGCCCGAACCATCCACGCCCAACTCTTCCCAGATGGGACCCTGCCTGTCTACGCCGCCGCCATGGGGCAGGCCATCCACGCCTCCAGAGAGGCAATCCTTGACGCCTGTGCCGACCATGGATTCGACAATGTCATTCGCGGACTCCCTGGTCCTCTGTACATGCATATTTTGCGCCCAATCGTCCACTCCCTACCTACACACCTCCGACGATACTACATGGATGACCGCCCAAACCACCCCTGGGACAACGATCCCTGGGCCAGGGAACACCACCGAGGAAACGGATACTCCCCCGTCCCGATCTGGGACGATGACTCCACCGTCGCCCCCGCCACTACCCGTTCGTCCTCCCCGTCCTCCCACTCCTCATCCACTATTCCCCTACTCGTCGCGTCCCCTTCTGAGATCTCTCGCTCACCTTCCCGAGACGGAAGTGTTGGAGCTACTGGAGGAACTAGCGATCCTCCTATTCCCAGGGCCGCCCTATCTGACGTCCTCTCCTTCCTCTCCTCCGTCCCACTCCGCCCTCGAGGAACTCCTACCCCAGGACCCTCCAACGTACTCCCCGCTCGAGAACATCCCTCCTCTCCAACTCCCACTCGACGGGGTAATCGTGCTCTCAAGCAGAGTTACTGAACAGTTCCGTACGGACTCGCCAGTTCCTCAGCAGGAGCTGTGGGGAAACGTGTTTCAGGAGATCGAGGAAAGTCGCGACAGACAACTCCATTCCCCTCCTCCTCTCTTTCCAATGCTGAGGCCCGCGCGTCGACGCCCATATCCGTGCCGGGTACTTCAGCCAATCCAATAGATGTGGATCGCTTCCCTTCTCCCCTTCTCCCCGTTACTCCCGCTCGTCCTACTCGCCCCCTCCGTTGCTTCACGTGCAACCAGACTGGTCACGTTTGGGTAGACTGCCCCCACTATGAATGTCCGCTCTGTTGCATGACCTCGCCCGGCCATATTCAGGCTTGGTGCCCGCGACGAATCTGCCTCCTATGTGGAGAACTTGGTCATTGCGACGACTTCTGTCCCAAGCGGCGCAACCCTCTCGATGACGTGGACCTAACCAACTACGAAGTCAACGAGGGAGATCAAAGTAGTTGATGGGGTCTCGCAGGTGCTTCGACCGTACGAAGGGGGTAATGTTACGGTCTACGAAGGGGGTACACTTTTTCCTCGCTCTTTTGTTAGTCCTCGTCTTCCGTTTCTCTACAGACTCGTCCTTTCACCGTACGCGGTTGTATTCGTAGTGGAGTCGTCCTCCACCACTACCAGATACGCTCTCTCGATCTCTTTCTCCTTTGGCTCACACGGCGCCCCGCCCATACCATATTAGAACTTCCGTTCTGTCTCCGCCACTGTCACCTTATTCAGACTTCGTAAGGCAGTGGCATAGCCTTTCCTCTTATATTCGCTATTTGCTATTTCGTGCTGCGCACTCATAGCCTCTTTACTGCGGATAGCTGCGCATTCAACTGCGCTTTGCTGCGGATGCTGCGCATCCCTTTTATATCCTTCATCTAGATTAGGGGCCTACCGTATATATAGTCGTCGTCTCTCCCTGTATTTCCCTAAGCTAGTTCTACGCAATACCAGCGTTGATCTTGCCTCACTTCCTCTGAGTTCCAGTGAGTCTTCGGATACCTGGAATAGGAGAGACCCGCTTAGGCTTCGCATCGTCTCGAAGCTCGGCACTTGTCCTTGAGTTGAACTCCTCGCTATCTCGCTTATTCTTCGACCAGTATCGCAGCACGCTACGACAAGTCTACGCTGTGCGTTACAATGCCCCCACATCTAAAGGGAAAAGTGTTGAGATTACTCTGTGCCTTATACGGCCTAAAACAAGCAGGATTAGCTTGGTGGCGCGAACTTGACAACTCCATGAAAGAACTCGGCTTCACACATCTTAAAACAGATGCTAGCCTATTCATTTATTGCAAAGGCAAAGAGCTTGTCCTAGCGATTATCTATGTAGACGACGCCATCTTCTGCAGCCCCAACAAACCTTTCATAGACAAGGTTAAAGCTGCCTTTATGAAGAGATAGAAATGTCACGACTTATGTAGGAGAAACATGCAAATTCCTAAAAATGAACATACATCGAGATGGTCAAACCATTAAGATAGACCAACAAGAATACCTCGACAAAGTCATTGAGCAATGCGGTATGACTAACACAAAAATTGCCAACACCCCTCTTCCTCAGGGCTACTACCCAGAGAAGAATGATCTACCTGTCCAACCGGAACTTCGGACGTGATTCCAATAGGTTATTGGATCATTGCTGTATCTTATGATCAGCACTAGACCTGACATCTCATATGTAGTCACACAACTCACCCGCATGTCAGCCAACCCATCAGAAGAGCACCTCAACAAAGCTCTATACATCTGCCAGTATCTACTCAGTACCCAAGACTACTCTCTCGTATACAAAGGCAAATCAGGCAAAGGCATCCTCGCCTGCACCAACTCTGATTGGGGACAAGACAAAGTCACGTCTCACTCACAAACAGGTTTCTACCTGAAATTTGTGGATGGAGTGTTCTTGTGGAACTCACACTTACAAAAGACCACCGCTCTGTCTTCTATGGAAGCTGAGTACATGGCCTTGAGCGACTGTACGCACCAGGCTATTTGGATTCATCAAATGATGGAAGAACTCGGCTATCGCCTTGGCCCCATCCCTGTTTGTGGTGACAATCAAGGATCACTCTTCATTGTGCAGAACCCAGTCACTGAAAAACGATCCAAACACATCCAGATCCGCTACCATTTCGTATGTGATGCTGTGATGCTATGGAAGCAGGTTGAGCTGCTCTTCATCCCAGGCACTGACAACCCTGCGGATATGTTCACAAAGAACCTTGGACATGTCAAGTTCAAGGAGTTCCACTCCCAGCTTGGTTTGGAATTCAACTTGCCATCTTAGACTGTGTGGATGTTTCTTTTTACTTTATATTCCTCACTTTTATATCTATGTATCTACCATATACTAGACAAGGGGGAGTGTTGAAAGGACACGTACCAATGGTCATGTGACCTTATATTAAGTAAGCATTACAAAGCATATATAAGACTCTGTGGAGTCTGAATAATATACATCTCTCTTGATCTGCAACTGCTATCATCTCTGAGAATCTACTCCGTCCCAAAGGTAAGTACCCTAGACCAGTTCCTAGGGATTCTGTGGGGCAACACTGGATCCCCGCTATTGCAACATCTTGATTTACCACAGTTCTTGCAACTCATTGAAGATGAGGCCAAAGAATTGCAGAAGAGTCATTTGTCAAAACTGCCCCCAGAGGAATTCATGGACACTGTTCATGCGGGTGGACATGTTTGGTGCAACATCAGCTGTGTCCAGTATTACGTGTGGCTGAGGAAAGGTGATGGCAAACTTGATATCAACCCCGAATCAATGCAGCAAACCGAGTGGAGCACGTATGGAGTACGTTCATTTCCCCGCCTCATAGATTTGGATGTACCTGATCAATGTAGGAACTTCCTACACAAGACGATGGCTCAGGGATGGAACATGTGGAAGAAATTGTTAACAAAGGGTTGGTTCAGATCAGAACAGCCATAATGGAGACACACCATGATTTCTGCCAATTTTAAATCCCAGTTGATGCCAGCCTCTTTGCCATGCTGATTGTTCTTCCTGCTGCCTGGAATCATTTCCGCTCTGTGCTCACTGATGCTAAGTTACATTGTGCTTTCGACTGCTATGAAACATGGTATATGGATGCCTTCAGGGGGGAGAAGCGCACCCTTTCCAATTCAGAATTTGTTTCTTCTGATCAGGAGGATAAGGAGACTCAGTCAGAGCCCCGACAATGCCAATGTTTGGCTCAACACAGGCTGCCAGGCAAGCATGTTGCTCGTGAGGGTGGCTATAATACCTGCTCTCAGCACACCCTTAATTGAGTTGATCGGGGTTGATAGTTCTGCATGTATAATTGATTCATCACCTTTTTTCACATGCCATGTTTTATACTGAATTAATTCACAGAGATTATGTGAGCTGTTGTCGTTGCTTTCACTTCATATAACATACTTGTCCAACGTGCATTGGACACCAACTAGAGATGCCTCCTCGTCGCCATCCAACACAACCTTTAGACCCTCATGATCCTGACCCCTCTAAGCCCACAGTCCAAAAGACACTCGGTGCTCACCATCACTGTCTCCCTCACCGCTTTCTCCAGCTGGATGACGAAGCTGATGGTATGCCAGTTGTACCAACAGAACTAGTAGATCCAGTACCAGACCAAGGCCATCCAGTTGCTGCAAAAGCAGCACCTTGCAACCCTCATCAACGTCAACCTCTAAACATGGTCGAACAGTTGGAATATATCAACCTTGAGGCATACTCTGACTTATCCTCTGATGACAAGCCCGGACAACACCCCATTCCTTGGATAAGGGCACCTCATCAAGCTGTACAGCCAAACATGGCTACCTCTAGTAGTGTGGTTGACCCCCTTGAGTCTGTGCAGTTGATGGAACGTGCTCCTGACATTCACTATTTTTTTGAGAAACGCAAAAATGAAACATCGACATGTGTTCCTTGCAGGTAAGTGTGGTCAAATACCTACATCATGATGACAACTGACGGTTGGTGGTCCGTTCTAGAGATAAGAAAAACTCTGACCCAGATGGCTTCCCCAACCATAACTTTGTCTACAAGTATATGACTGTGAACTCTGGCCTTCATTCACATATTGAGAAATTTCACCTTCTCCAATATCTTGAACTGGCCGAGAAGCACGATTGGCCAATCTACATCAAAGCCATTACTAGTGCGTTTAGCATGGGGTATACATTCAAGACCTTACGTGAAACTCTCAAGCAAACTGGTGTCACCACCCATAATCTACCACCCCCTCCCACACCTTCGCCACGATTGCCATACAACATCCGTGCAGGCACAGAGCCATCCCTGGAGGATGGCCTCCCAGAATTTTCAACCTTGACTTTGATGCGTTTCCTCATCAAATTTATTGATGCTGATGATCAGGTACTTGTTCCAAATCTCAATGTCCATGAAAACTAACATTGTTTGTAGTCTATTACTGTTATTGAATGCCCGGAGTTCAGGCAACTCCTTCTGTTACTTCGACCTGGACTCCGAGACACCAACATCCCCCGAAGAACCAAAATGTGGGAACTTATCTTGGAAGCATGGTGAGAATATTTTATAGTGTTGAAAGCTGACCTTGCAGTGAGCATTTTATGATACTACTCTAATGTTACTTATTGCCAGTGTCATGGTTTAGAATGCAGAAGGTCAGATTTCATGCACAGCAGACATCTGGTCTGACAAGATGCATAGATCATTTTTGGCCATCACCGCTCATTGGATTGGAAAAGTCCCTTAAAGCCCAACACTTCAACTAAGAGCCGCGCTGATCGGCTTCCACCACATACCCGGAAGCCATACTGGCAACTACATGGCCCAGAAGCTGCTGCACCTCTTTGATCAAGTGAACATTATTCACAAGGTAAGTCAGTTCGCATCTCAACCAGACGATCTGGTACATGAGAGCCATTTATTAGATTGGACATATCACACTTGACAATGCTGCTAACAACAAGGCTGCAATGAGAAAACTATCAGAACTTCTCGAATCTCGAGGTATATGGTTCCCTCCTGAGGAGCGACAAATCATGTGTCTCCCACACATTCTCAACACATGTGCAAGACACGTCATGGAAGGTTACCACAAATGTGACTTCCATGACATCCCTGAAGGAGGCTGGATTGATCAATCTGGAAAGACAATTGACAGGAATGCTTACATCATAGCACTCTGATGAGACCCTATCAACTGTTCCCATCGAGCCATCAAAGCCATTCATGGATCAAGTCTCTATTGCGAAGCCTTTACAAACAGTATCCAGAACGGCAACATGATGAAGCTATGGGTCAATGAAGATGGAGAACATACAGACATCCCAGAGTACAAGCTCCTACGTGATGTTCAATCACACTGGGATTTCATTTACTGCATGGTCTACCACTTGCAGGAGATGCAACTAGTACATGATTGTCGACATGTTATGCAGATGGCCTGATGGGCCACAATGCACGCTCATCATTCACAACTTGTACTCACAGGTTGTTGATCACTTCTTCGTCCTACCAACACAGCGAGACATCACAACTCTCAGAATCCAAGAAATGGACTGGTTGATCTTGCAAGATATGGAACTTGTTCTCGAGGTATGTTTTTTTTTGATGTCAACACTACCAACTTACATGTGATTACTAATGCACTGTCTCTTTAGATGCCTCACCTTGCTCAAGAAGGAATGTTGGCAGAAAGTCTCCCCATGCTGGGTGCCATCGTCCCATCATTTGAACTATTCATCAGTCAATGGGAGTTGCTGGCTAAGAAAATCCCACACTGTAAACCCTTTGTTTGTCCTGGCTTACAATGTGCCAATGAGTACTATGACTGTGTCCACAAAAACAAAGTGTATCTCATTGCTATGCATACGTGAATTCTCTTCCAAGATCAATAACCACTAACTTATATGTACTCTTAAGTCGTGAACCCAAACATTCGACTCTCGACTGGTCAACTCAACAACAGGTCATGGTGAAGGAGATCATATTACAACTAGTGAGTATTCACTCACTCAAGTTTTGTCCCTTGATGTTTTTGCACATTCAAACTACAACCACAGCTGCAGTTGCACAATCCACCAAATCATGAAAGCAAGGTTGCTCACTTGCAGACAAGCTCAGCATCACATCCAGGAATAGCAATACCAATTCCAGTACTGTTACCCCAGTTGGCGTTGAGGAGGAGTTGAATGCATACCTTGGAGTCCAAATCCAGGCCAATAGGGGTGCAGTTGGGTTTTGGGAGGTGCGTATTTGCTCTCGACTCGCAGATTCAAAATCCATATGCTAACCTGTCTCACTTAGATCTTGCGAGCTGCCTATTCAACTCTATTTCAGATCACCATGGATTTTCTTCTAATTCAAGCCTCTTCAGTACCATCTGAAAGAGTGTTCTCGTCCGGGTCAGAAATGATAATGAAGTGATGCAACCGCCTCAGCCCAACAATGATGGAGGCACTCCAAATGACCAAATTCTTCCTGAAGAAAGATAGGCTAAGTGGGCTAAATTTTACAGACGGTTGGGCTACGTCAGAGAGGGAGATAACACAAGATGACCTCGCCAACAATGATCTGCTTGCCAAGGTCATTGATGTGAATCAGGCTACCAACCAACAGCACGATGAAGTACTGGATGAAGTGATGGTTTTGATTGCAGAACAGGAAGAGGGATCTCATGACCATGGGTGACTCGGGAATCATTGTTTTCATACTATATCTGTCTTGTTCGTATACATCTAGTTAGCTTTTGTCCAACATCACACCCTGTTTTCCAAAAATTCACAAGGTTAGTGCCGACCGTCACCCAAGTACCAATTGCTGCACAACTTAGATTTGGTTTGTCAGCGAGCTGTGGCTCCACTAGCCTAGCCACGACTCTTGAGCCATGGACAAAAGAGGAGCTTGGTGCTCACACAACCTGGTTAGCCAGTACCGGCTATCAGTTCTGGGTTGGCAGCAAGCCAAAGCTGTGGCAACACTAGTAGTGACATGGCGTCGTTGTCATCACTGTTGTTGATGTGGGGGCATGGTGTTGGTGGTGGTGGTGGTGGTGACACGACATCACTGACGTGGGAGTGTGGTGTGACACGGCATCGTTTCAGTGGCACAGGTGGTACCACTGCCATCATCGTCATTGCTGTTGCATCATCATCATCGCGAGGGGAGAGGATGTGGAGAGGAGAGTCGCTGATGAATTGACAAGCTGATTTGCTGATAGCCCTGAGAATGCTGATAGCAATGAATTACTTATGAATGATAGCACTGATAGCATGCTGTCAGTCAGGTCAGACAAGTCAGAAAGGTCATTGATTTTGATAACTCAGAAAAAATGTAGGTTTGCTGATGGATGATCTTGAATTGGTTGAGCACAAACTCCCCATTCTCTTCATCTCTATACTTCACCAGTTTGTTGAGAATGGTCAACATTGTGACATTGGTCTGGTGCAGGCTTATGAGAGAGGACTCTAGGCTATAATTATTCTGCTCACCTTTCCAGCACCAGTTGGTGCACAAGAAGTATTGGTTCATCTGTGTCAAACATGACCGGGAACAATTTGCTCTCCACCCGATTGAGCATTGGCACTGTGAACATAGCCCATGCCCACTTGGATAACTTGGTGACAGGAACAAGCTCATCCTCACTTCCGATGTGCTTTTTCAGCGCAGGGACATGGATTTCTTCAAAGCCTTTCTGAGAATGCTTGAAAGACCTGTCGGGAAGTTTACATTTCTTGTTTGACATCAAATGCCCTCCCTGACTGAACGCTATACTCTCGAGGTCTACAGTTGCCTTTGGTTGAACCATAGAACCGGCGCAAGAGTCACTGTCTTGGACATGGATGCTACGGCCTCTTTGACATTGACATCCATTGCATCATTGCAGGTCTTCTTAGCTTGCCAGTCTCCTGCCAGTTCTCTCAGAATCCATCCAACAGCCTTCTCCCACATTGCCACCTCTATATTCATCCATTCATCGGCATCGCTCCACATAAGCTTGGTACACTATAACGTCCCTGTTCTTTAAGAACTTTGTGATGACGTGGAAGCTCTGGTACTCAAACAATTCCATCAATTGGTTTTCACAGTTGCACAGGCTCAACTCTGAACCAAGGATGGAGAGCATGGTGGTGGCTTTGTCTGCAGCTGTGACCAGGTCTGAGTAGACCTCAGAAATTTGCCTCTGTATACAGAAACCATCAATGGTGTGTGGTGACACAACATCCTTGTCTGCTTTGGCTTTCCCTGCTTGAGAAGCAGTGGACGGCCCACCAATAACAAGCTCTTCGTTGCCAGCATCTTCTTCTCCTGAGCCCAGTTCCTTTGCCCTGTCCCCATTTTCTTCTTCCTTGTCATCTGTCTCATCCCAAATCTCATAACCCTCCTCGTCATCTTCCTCTTGCTCTTCTTCATCAAAGACAACTATAACACCAATTTCTTTGTCAATCTCTACATCCTTGCGCTCCATGTCTGGGTCCACCACCTTCTCATCCTTGGCACCATAGTCAGTTATCTTCTTCGACAAGGTGACAAGTTGAGAAAATGTGTCATTGGAAATACTGCCAAGAATTTCCTTGAGCTCCTTTTTCTTGTCAAAGTCTTTCATGTTCTCATTTTTGAGGGTCTCCAGGATGGTATTGGTGGTGTTACAAATGAGATCCTGAGCTTGGTCGCCAAGGGTTTGATGTACAGCTGATAACATAAACTTGTAGATCTTCCAAGTCTCTGCAGTGCGAGGTTAGTATGTCAATCCTTTGATGCTCTGAGTTGCCTTGATGATGTTGGCAAAGCCAAAACCAGCCTTGGTATGACACTTTGTGGATGGAACCTTTTCAAGGATGTCTTGTCTACCAGTGTCGCCTGCTTTCTTCTTCTTCTCAATGTCTTTTGGGGCAGCTCACTGGATGCACAAACCCATCTCCTTTGGGTTGATTTTGTAACGCACAGCGTAGTCTTGACGTAGCGTGCTGCGATACGGGTCGAAGAAGAAGCGAGGTAGCGAGGAGTTCAACTCTAGGACGGATGCCGAGCTTCGAGACGATGCGAAGCCTAAGCGGGTCTCTCCTATTCCAGGTATCCTAAGGACTCACTGGAACTCAGAGGAAGTGAGGCGTAGAAACAACGCTGGTATTGCGTAGAACTAGCTTAGGGAAATACAGGGAGAGACGACGAGTATTTATACGGTAGGCCCCTAATCTAGATGAAGGATATAAATGGGATGCGCAGCTATCCGCAGTAAGAGGCTATGAGTGCGCAGCACGAAATAGCAAATAGCGAATATAAAAGGAAAGGCTATGCCACTGCCTTACGAAGTCTGAATAAGGTGACAGTGGCGGAGACGGAATGGAAGTCCTAGTATGGTATGGGCGGGGCGCCGTGTGAGCCAAAGGAGAAAGAGATCGAGAGAGCGTATCTGGTAGTGGTGGAGGACGACTCCACTACGAATACAACTGCGTACGGTGAAAGGACGAGTCTATAGAGAAACGGAAGACGAGGACAAGGAAAATCACAAGGAAAAAGTGTACCCCCTTCGTAGACCGTAACAGATTTGACTGGTGAGGGAAGTTGTGTGCTATCCAGTTCCTTGCCTCATCGTGGAAGTGCTGAGTGGTCAGCTGTAAGGACCAGAGAGGAGAGAAGAAAGTGAAGAGAGGATGGATGGGTTGGAGGTTGGTTTTATGGTTGTTGTCCCCTACAGAAGACAAGGCAGTAAGATGGGAGGGAAGTTGCCAACCATCTCTTGGACGAGGGCCTTCATGAGAGCAATATAGACTATTTTGAACTGGTCGAGTGCAAAGTTGTTAGTCTCTTCGTCTCTGTACTTTGCCAACTTGTTGAGAATGGTCAACATTGCCATGTTGATCTGTGTGCACTGTATGAGAAACGGCTCCAAGGTATGATCATTCTGCTCACCTTTCCAGCACCAGGCAGTGCACAAAGGAGTGGTGGCTCATCTGTGCGAAATGCAATGGATAACCTGGTAAGCCAATGTGCTTTTTTGGTGCAGGGACACGGATTTCTTCGAGGCCCTTCTGAGAATGCTTTGAAAGACTGTCAGGAAGCTTGCATTTTTCATGGGACATCAAGTGCCCTCCCTGACTGAGCACCATACTCTTGAAGTTGACAATCACCTTGGGTGGGACCACAGAACCAGATGCGAGGGTTATGGTCTTAGGCACCATTGAAATGGCCTCTTTGATGTCAACATCCATCACATCGTTGTGGGTCTTCTTGACTTGCCAATCTCCTTCCAGTTTCCTCGGAATCCATCTGACACCTTTCTCCCACAATGCCACTTTTTTCGTCTGCATCGCTCTGCATCAACTTAGTACACAGCCTATGGTGTCCTTGTTCTTCAAGAACTTTGTGATGATGTGGAAGCTCTGGTACTCAAATGACTCCATCAGCTGGTTCTTGCAGTTAGGCAAACTCAACTCTAAATTGAGGATGGAAAGCACAAACTGTGATGTGGCTTTGTCTGCAGCAGTGACAGGGTCTGAGTAGACATATGTGTCACCATACCCTGACGCCATTGATGATATGTGGAGAAACAACATCTCTGTCTGCTTTGGCTCTCTCTGCTTGAGAGGGAATGGAATATCCACCAATGACGAGCTCATAACCTCCGCGTCCTCAGTTTCTGGGTCTATTACTTTCTTGTCCTCAGTGCCATAGATCTTCTTTAACACAGTGACAAGTATGTGTCATTGTAAATACCATCTAAGATATCCTCAATCTCCATTTCTTGTCAAAGTCCTTCAAGTTCTCATTTTTTGGAGTCTTTGGGACGGTATCCGTAGTGCTGCAAACAATATCCTGGGCTTGGTCACTGGAGGTCTGGTGTATGACTGACAATGTGAACTTGTCGACCTTCCATATCTCTGTGGTGCACGGTGGTATGTCGGTCTCTTGATGTCCTGGGTTGGCTCAATGATGTCAGCAAACCCAAAGCCAGCCTTGGAACCATGGAACAATGCTTTGTTGATGCTATGTTTTTGAGGAAGCATCTCCTACTTTTTCTTCTTTTTGATGTCTTTTGTGGTGGTGTTTTGGATGTGCCCATTTCCTTGTCATTGATTCCATGAGGAAGATCATCGCAGTAGAGTGGAGGGTGCTGGACAGGGCAGGAAACATGCCAAAAAGTTTGTTCAGTGATATTGGAGGCAGGAACAAGGGAGGGTGCAATGAGTTGTGAGATTGATGCTGTGGGTGGAACAGAGCGATGTGGCCTTGGGGAAGTGGGAACACAACCAACCTGAGAGTAGTAAGGTGCCAAGGACATTAGTGTGCATTTTGAAGGAGAGGTTGTTGACAATCATCTCCAGTCCCATAAGGAGAACATTAAATGTAGACTTTGACAATCATGCATGTCGGATAGATGTATGTACTGCATGTGAAAAGCCACATATGTATATAGGTGTATGTATGTGCATCACAAAACATTAGAGATAGCATAGAAGAAATCTTTAAAACCTACATTTTTCTGGTTGATTTAGATCAATAACAAGACTGACAGGCCAGAATGGACTAATCAATGATATATTGATCTCACTGACCTCACTGATTTACTGACAAGCTGATAGGCTAATATATTGAATGGGCTGGTTGACTAGTAACCAACTACTTAGCTGACAAATTGACAAACCTGACAAACCTAACTGACTGACCAACTAACCAACTGATGTGACTGACAGAAATGACTAACTGGTCAGCTGATGGCCTGATAGACTCAATTGGCTGATTGACTGACAATCTGACTGACTGATAGACTAACATGACTGACTGACTGGTTGACTGACTGACTGATGGGATGACAAGACTGACAAACTGACCAGATGATTAATTGACTTACTGGGTGGACTGATGGGGCTGATATCACTGGTGAACTGACAAACTGATATCCTGATAGCACTGATAGCATGCTGTCAGTCAGGTCAGACAAGTCAGAAAGGTCATTGATTTTGATAACTCAGAAAAAATGTAGGTTTCCTAATATATTGAAATATTTGTTTAGAAAAAATGAATGTGAGCTGTAGATGCTGTTCGAATGAGTAAGATGGTTTTCAGCAACACAACCAAAATGTGGAACAATGTGTGCATAAGACCTCAGCTGATCCGATGGAAAAACCTCCCCTAGGTCCTCACCCAACGCACATGTTGCTCTCCTAAGTACATGGAGACCAGTAATGGAGTTGGTCTGGTTATTCCCTTGGGGTACAACATTGAGTCTTTGTGTATATACGAGAGTGCAGTTTGACCAGGAGGTACGGGAGCGTTTTGGAGATGCAGGGCACATAATTAGGCGAACAAGAACGACAGAGTGTTCTAAGAAGTTTTGAGTTAATGCAAGGTTTTTGCGTAGAAATAGCATACCAGTCAGACCACTGAGTGGCCATCTGTGTGGCTGATCTACCTGCAGGATGGCAGCATTGTACCGGCTGTGTTGCCAAGTTCAGTTGCGGGGGTGAGCATTGATGGTGAATGTCAACACCAACTTGTTTGGGCAGTGGTAGGACTTTTGCTGCAGGCGGACCTTGTGCCAGACTTGAAGCTCAGTGAAGGGAAGCTCTGCATCAGGACCTGACTGCCTGGCACCACTGAAAGTATGGAATTTCTTCTGACTGTGATGTGACCATTCACAGCTCATATAGTCAGCCAGTGCCCCACGGATAGGCTATAGCAGGGGTACTGGATACCTGCTGGGGTCACGGGTGGGGGTATTGCTCAAGTATGGGTATGGATATCCTTGCTTGACACCCACACCCATACCTGCACAAGAGTGCGGGTATAGTACATCCAAAAAATGGAAACTCTAACTACCCTTGCACAGCTCCTGCAACAACCACTGTCAATGATAATTTGGACAGAAATTTTGCACACAACAAACCACCCCCTTCTCCTTCACACTGTGGCCATGCAGCTCAACTTTCTTTCATCCACAAAGTGAAAACTCAGCTTGAAAGCACAAGCTGTGCTTGACAATTATCAAGTGCCATCCAACAAAAGGAAAGGTGGACCTACTAATGAAAAAGCAGCTCTGAAACAGCTTGCGAACAAGAAACTGAAGGCAGGCGCCCCCAGCATGAATGCACCAGACTTGGTACACTCTCCCATTGATCACTGTAGTGACAGCAGCAACCACGACAGCAACTGTGACAATGTTGATGACAACAGCACAGATGGAAAACCAGCCAGAGATGGTGATGGTGATGCCAGTGAAGGCGGGGATAACAATGGCAGTAGCATTGGCGACAATGACACAGACACTGACCCATTGACACCTAAAGACGAGTTAGAACAGCTCATGAAGGAGTGGGTGTCACCTGTGTATGCCTTCTTTGAGCCGGAACTAAAAATCATCGAAAACGATGGGTGCTGCACCCATGAGTTCAAGTGTGCTGCTTGAAGCTGCAGAGTCAAGGTATGCCACTGTACAAACATGAAGGATGCAAACCTGATATTAATTTGTAGGTATGCTGCTACACGGACACAAAGGATGTGTGCTCAACAAGTAACATGTGCAAACATGTCAAGGTTTGCAAGGGTTGGGGTGGGGACATCTTGAAGGCTGTGGACAAGGCCAAGAGCACTGATGAAGTACACAACAAGATTATTGAATGCTATATGTGAGACAGCACAATCAGCACGGCATTTGAAAGAAAGGGAAAGGGATGGATAACCTACTCACACCGCCAGTATACATACTTGTGAAGAGACATGGTGATTTATTTCCTTTTTGCCACCAATGATAATGTTTGTGTGCTAATGGGTATTATCAGAGCACAAATAGTCCAATGGGTGTGCAAGAGCTTACAACTGTTCGAGATTGTGAAGGATTGACACTTCCTGTCCCTCATGAAGACAGGACAACCAGAGTATTATATACCATCACTGTCCACTATGTCACATGATGCACACCTTGTCTTTGTATGCACTCACGGTCAAATTGCAGACATGCTGTGAAACTATCTGGGAAGGATCAATTCTACAATGGATGCATGGCCCTCATCTAATCACCATGCATTCATTGCATTTTGTGTGCATTTAGAGCACAATGGCAAGCTGCTGAGTTGTTGTTGGACATAGTCGAAGTCACTGAGGTATGAGTTAGATTTGGATGACCAGGTATGACAGGCCTTATCTACTGTCCCAAAGTCATACACTGGATTGACAATGGCAAAGGTCTTTGCTGAGACACTGAAGGACTTCAGACTGTCAGATCAGGTATGTCAACCTTAGACAGAGACTTACATCAATGGGATAACCACTTCATTTATTGTAGATCCTCAGCGTGACTTGTGACAGCATGGCCAACAACATCATGATCTGAGAGTTGGCAGTACTCGCTGATGGATTTGCTGGACTGGCTTCACACATGTGCTGCTTCTTGCACATTGTAAACCTGATTGCAAAGAGTATACTTCATCAGTTTGATATTAAGATGGACAACAGCAAAGAGGATGACCACAATTGTGATGGTGTGGGCCCGAAGATCCCAAGGAACCAGATAAGGAGGATGAGGGTGGCATTGATGACAAGGCAGACCTTGATGGGCACAATAACGATGATGGATGGGTTGATGAGATGGGTGAGTTGAACGATCGAGAATGGCAGCTCCTAGAATAAGAGATTCAACCGGTGAAAAATGCATTAGCAAAGGCAAGCAACATTCTCACTCACCTTGTGTCCTCTCATCTGAATCCCACTGCTCAGCTTCGTAAATTGGCCTTCAAGATCATCAATTCAACAACCATCCATCTTCCCACTTGGCTCAAGGTTCTAAATGAGTTGAAGATGGAGCTCACCTTGCTACCGCATGATGTTGCTACCCAGTGGAACTCAATGTTCAACATGTTGATTTATGTGCTTGGGCACAAGGAGGCCGTGAACACGACAATGCAGAGCCGGGACTTGGGATTGTGTAGGCTAGTAGAGCTGAGTGATGCAGAGTGGACTGTGTTGAAGCAATTGGCTGACGTGCTGAAGGTGCGGTGTGAGAACAGTTGTATGACATAAGCAGGTGCAGCTCACCATGATCATGTGGTCACCATCAGTAAATCACTCTTTTTGGGACAGTTGCCATAGGCTTACAGCATAATTACAATAATTTACAGTAATATTACAGCAACACAGCAACCAATATCACCAGCTCCCAATGTCACAGAGGCACAGCGATGCAGCCAACAGCACTACACTGTGAGTCTACTATATAATTCTTCTAGATTTCCTATTAAATCGGGACTTGCATATTTTTTGAACGAGCGTGACATGTGACACGTGACAGTGCGTTCTCTCCTCTGCCCATGTCTGCAGATTAACAACAACCTGACACAGTGATATCAGTCCCATCAGTCCACCCAGTAAGTCAGTTGATCATTTGGTCAGTCTTGTCAGTCTTGTCATCCCATCAGTCAGTCAGTCAACCAGTCAGTCAGTCATGTTAGTCTATCAGTCAGTCAGATTGTCAGTCAATCAGCCAATTGAGTCTATCAGGCCATCAGCTGACCAGTTAGTCATTTCTGTCAGTCACATCAGTTGGTCGGTTGGTCAGTCAGTCAGGTTTGTCAGGTTTGTCAATTTGTCAGCTAGGTGGTTAGTCAACCAGTCCATTCAATATATCAGCATATTAGCTTGTCAGTAAATCAGTGAGGTCAGTGAGGTCAATCTATCATTAATTAGTCTATTCAGGCCAGTCAATCTTGTCATTGATCTAAATCACCCAGAAAAAATGTAGGTTTGCTGATGTCTATATTGCCCCCATGAAAGCCCTCATACAAGAGATGGTTGGCAACTTCACCTCCTGTCTTCCTCTGCCTTTGGTGTCAAAGTTGGTGAACTAACTGGTGATTCTCAAATGATGAAGCAACAAATTTCTGAGACTCAAATCATCGTCATGACACCAGAAAAGTGGGATGTTATCACTTGCAAGAGTACAGACACCAGCTATATGAATCTTGTTCGTCTTACAATCATCAATGAGATCCACCTCTTACACAACAAGTGTGGTCCTGTTCTGGAGAGCATTGTCACACGTGCCATTCACAGGATGGAGCAGACCGGCAACTACATATGTTCGGCTTGTAGGATTATCTGTGATGTTGCCCATTTACCTGGACATGGCTCCTCAATCTTTCCTCAACTCTACCCTCTTCTCTCCCTCTGACTCCTGCCCCTCCCTCCCTTCCCCTTCCCCTCCCTTCCCCTTCCCCTCCCTCAACACAATCCATGTCATGTTCAACATTCCCCTCATCACACCACATCCTCCTACTGTAACACACAGCGTAGTGCTAACGTAGCATGCTGCGATACGGGGCGAAGAACGTGCGAGGAATAGACGAGGAGTTCAACTCAAGGACTATGCCGAGCTTCGAGACGATGCGAAGCCTAAGTGGGTCTCTTCTATCCACAGGTACCTGGGAGGCTCTCTGGGACTCGAAGGTGGTGGACTAGAAACAACGCTGATATTGCATAGAACTAGCTGGGGAATTACAAGAGACGAGTATTTATATGGTAGGCCCCTAATCTAGATGAAGGATATAAATGGATGTGCAGCATCCACAGTCTAAGAGGCTATGTGTGCACAGTATGCGCAGCTACATGGCGATGAGTGTGCAGCACGAATCAATGAAATAAAATAGAGGTTATGCCACAGCCATGAAGTCTGAATAAGGGGCTGTGGTGGAGATGGAACGGAAGTCTATATAAGGTATAGGTGGGGCACCGTGTGAGATGGAATGAGATAGAGATCCAGAGACATATCTGGTAGTACATGTGGAGGACAACTCCACTATGAATACAGCCGCATACGGCAAGAGAACGAGTCTAGGACGAGTGAACGGAAAAGTGTAATGAAAATTGAGTACCCCCTTTGAAGACCGTAACACCTACTGTCCATGTGGACTTCAATAGCTATTCATTGATGTCACTGAGAAAAAAGCTTTCAAGTGATTCCAGGTCATGAACAAAGTCTGCTATGAAAAGCTCCTTGATCAAGCCAGGAAGAATCAAACCTCTTTGTCCATTCACACAAGGAAACTGCCATGACTGCTCGGTTCATACACAACATGGCTACTGGAAAGGAGACAATCACTCAGTTTGTTTGATCCAACTCTGCTATGCAGGAAATTTTAACAACAGAGGCAGAGAACATTAAGGTCAGCCAGTTGAGGAATCTGCTTCCTTTTGGATTCGCAATTTGTCATGCAGGTATGTCAAGAGAGGACAGGACCTCAATGGAGAAACTCATGCTGTACTGTTCTGTAGCCTACTTAGTATAGTCATTGTGGGCTCTGTCACACCCATGATTTGTCCAATTGTCAACCTGTGACATAATGTCCCCATGGTGTGCAGAGGACCTGAGACCCTGAAAGGCCTATATGTCTATGGATACTGGACCCTGTGTCACTGTAGGAACTGTTGATGGTTACATTGTGTGACTGTCAGCCAGTGATGTAATGTGACCTACTGTGATGGCTGCCATACCGAGTAGCTGGAACCCTGAGTGGTTGTGAATTACTGTATCAAATGCTGTCACTACTGAGTGACTGTGTGCCCTGTTACTGAATCAGGATTTGCTGATGTTTTGTATGACACGAAGAAATCTGTCACACCTGTGACCAGTATGGATCACACCTCGGCCTTGCATCCACTGGTGCACATGCCACTTTCCTCAATGCAGTTGAGCATCTCGCCAACCAGGCAGCTACCATGGTTCAATGAGAGCCTTATACCTCCATCGTCTGCGACAACAACTATCTCCATTGACAATGGGATGATCTCCAGTGTCAATTAGACATGATTTGTGGTGAGGACGCTCATCATGGTCGGGGGCAAGAGTTCCCCTCTGTCTCTACATCCCTGGAGGCATCAACTGAAGGTTGTCGGCAGTCAGCTGGCCCTTCACGTCCTCTCCTGGAGTCACATCTTCTTGAGGGGAGGGTACAGATGGAAACACTGCAAAAGTACAGCGAACCTATCATCCCTCCTCTGCTCCCATTGTCCCATCACATGCAGGCAGAAGCGCCCCTTGCTTCCATCTCCTACAAAGGCAAAGAAAAGGAGGCACCACCTCCCAGTACCCACATTGTCTTACCATACCAGGATGTTCACCCTTCAGAGGTGGACACTATGGCCATTGCCACGCTCACCACCATTCGAGCAGGGTGTTCCATCACTGCCTGAACTAGATGGCCAGATGCCCCGTTATGCATGGAATCTGGGGTCATGGGCCCCATTCGTGTCTACGATGTGGCAGACAAGATCTGCTCCCTCTTCGAGAAGGCACAAGTGGAACCTGAGGGCAATGCACCCTCACACTGTCAGGCCTCCAACTTCATCAGTCTTCTACATCATTGGAGGAAGCACAAGATGTTACCAGTAACCGACCTCATAAAAGCTACCATGAGAGTGTGGAAGCCTTCCACATAGGCCACAGAAAAGGCCAAAAAGAAGAAGGATGTCCTTCATGAGGAGGTGAAACATGCTCAACAGGTGGAGCATCCAACCCCTGTCGTTGTTCAAGCGCTACAAAAAGAACAGATGGCATTCATCAAACCAGGTGAAATTATTCCTCATACTATCCAAGTGGGCGAAGCTTCTGCTTCATCCCATATATATTACCCAGTGGTGTCTGCCCCCACAACCATGCCGCCTCAGTCCAAGGCCAGAGGGAAAATTACCCTCAACTTCAAGATGCTCACGATTCCTCAGGGGGCACCGTCCCTCAATGCCTCTGTCCACGAATGGGTGGCATTCATTGAACAATGCCAGAATGCATGCAGGGACTGCAAAGGGCTCAGAAAAATATTCCCTGGAGCCATCGGACTCCCAGCATGTCCAGAGGACAACAATGATGACAATGAACTCACCCCACCTTCATGTTGACACATACAAGGATTTCTCCTCAATGTCCTCATGGAGCGATTGGCCCCAATGGCAAGAGGCAGAGGTGGAGACCAACCCACCTGGCTTTGAGGGCTTTTGAGGCTCCTCATGGTGCCAGGGTGGTATCACTCATTGTTGGAATGGGCAGAGGTTATTCCTGCTCAAGGCCATCCCACTGGGTGGATTGGTCACTTCTCCAATCAGATGACACCAGCAGATATCACAGCCTACATCACGGCCAATGGTGTCTCATATCAGGATGCCAACGACACAGTTGCTTGGGCACGATGGGTGGCACAGGAGTGGATTAACTGCATTGAAAGGTCTGGTGGGTTTGATAAACCTGGGGCAAATTGTCATATTCCTGAATTTTGCCAAGTCCAACTTCAGCCAACTCCAGATAAATCTCACGCCAGATGCACTGGACTTTCATGGAGTTGCATCTCCGGACTTTGGTCCCTTTCACTATCTCCTTTTATTCTAGTCTCATTCTCGTTAACTTACATCATAGTTTGTATCACCTCTCCAGCATTCGTATTCCTCCCCCCTTCCGTGTTCCGTCTTACTCATCCTATGTACATCACCTTCGCATAGGATACTCTCTCCATTCTTCCGGTCCAGAGTTACACCGGACTCGTAGTATATAAACTCTTGTATCTTCTGTACTTTTCTTCATTACAAATATCAACGAAGTTTCCTCCCTCTCGAGTCTGATCTTTCTCAATCTCCCTCCTCTATTCTCTATCTCTATCTCCTCTGAAATATGAGGACACAGGACTTGATAAGGGCACGACACATGCATCCTGCGCCAACGTCCTCACCCCCTCCATCTCCATCTCCATTCTCCGAAACCTCCATCAACCTTCACATCAAACCTCTGACCCCACCCCCTTCTCTGTCTTGGATCTCTGCCGGACTTGACCCGGAGGACCCGGACTTGACAGTATATTTGTAATCAGACTTGTCAAGATCCCTACAACATCATCATGTCTACTCGTACTTTCCGACCCTCCTGTTCAGCCGTGCTACAGACTGCCTTTGGCAGCTTATGCACAGTTCCTGGGGAATTCATCAGCCCCACTCAACACGCTGCTCCTTCAGCATCCTCCCATTGGCACGCCCGTTCACCCCTCTTCACACTCACTCCACTTCCAGAAGACTGTTCCTTCAACGGTCCTCAATTCCGAGTCCCATTGGACAACAAGGAAGACTTCTGGGGCATTGACCGCCCTGGAACTCCAGTCCCCAGATATAGTGGAGCAGCAGCAGGTGGTGGTGGTGGCAGTGGTGATGGCAACGACCCCGACCCCTCAGATGATGGCTCATCTTCTACCTCAACTCCGGATACTGAACACCTCTTTGGAGGTAATCACGGAAATGATGACGAAGCCAATAATGTCCCCTTAGTTTTTGAACCTTTTAGCCAACTTGCAACCACTATCCGCGACATGACCCAACAAGCTCTCTGTCACAAGAATTCCTCCAGCGACGTGAAGACCAAGGTCCGAGAACCAGATACCTTCGACGGGTCTGACCTGAAAAAACTCTGTTCTTTCATTGTACAATGCAAGATCAACTTCCAAGCCAACGAGAAATCCTTCCAGAGGGACCGGAACAAAGTCACGTTCACGCAATCCTATCTCAAGGGTATGGCACTGGACTACTTCGAACCGGACTTGCTCAGAGGTGCCACTCTGGCAAATCGTCCCCTCTGGATGGATGACTGGCAAGCATTTCTGTTTGAACTCCAATCCAACTTCAGTTCTCATGATCCAATCACCAAAGCAGAAGCTCTACTCAAGCAACTGCGCATGAAGGATACTCAGTGTATTTCAAAGTACATCATCAAGTGGAATCGTCTTGTGAACCAAGTCCGAGAATGGGGACCCGGTGCACTCCACTGGAGTTTCTATAATGGACTTCCGGATCACATCAAGGACGAGATCACTTGTCATGGCAAACCCGACAACATCCATGATATGCGCACCCTTGTGCAACAGATTGACCAGAGATACTGGGAGCATAAGGAAGAAGTTTCACGCACTTCAAAGGTCTCTGGATCGAACTCCTCCACCCACAACTCCTCGAATAAGTCATCAAGCTCCGCTCCAACTAACTCCTCCAAGCCTAAGGATGACAAGTCCAAAGGTTCCTCTTCATCCTCTACCTCCGGTTCCAACTCTGGTTCTTCTGGAAATGGGAACAACAATAAGAAGGGTAACAACTCTTCTAAATCCAATTCTACTATCTCTTCGAAGCTCAGCAAAGATGGTAAACTCCTCCTGGAGGAGCATCAGCGCCACATTAAGTTTAACCTTTGTCTTTTCTGTGGTGAGAGTGGTCACTCTGCCAAGGACTGCCTGAAGTCCACTTCTAGAGCGTCGAAAGCTCGTGCTGCTACCATAACAACTCCGGAAGCTACGACTTCAACCTCCGCTTCCTCGGAGGCGAAAAAATAGAATGTGACTCTCGAGCGTCCACACAGGCTGGGAGTCACGTTGATCCGGACTGTGCTCTCACGGAGTTACATACATCTCAACGTGTCCGCTCTTTCCAATCCTAATTCTCTTCGCCCGTTTGTATCTCTTCCTGTACATAACATCTCCGATGTACCAGTTCTCGTTGATTCTGGTTCTACTCATTGTTTCATAGACTCTTCCTTTATCGAAAAACATCAGATTCCTACGTACTCCATTCCTCTGATTAACCTCTGTCTCTTCGATGGATCCTCTGCCTCTCTCATTTCCCAAGCTTTAGATCTAACCATTTCCTTTGCTTCCAGCATTTCCACCTCCAATATGTTCTACAGTGGCTCAAAAAACTGTCCCAATGTTTGCATGTTTTTCACTAAAGTCAATAACCCCTGATACCCCCTAACCCCTATCTAACATATGAGAGTAAATAATGTACTTACTCTTGGCTTTCTATTGGCCCAAGGATCAAGGGATCTGAATAAGATTTGATGAAATGGCACCCATTTCAAAATGACAACTCATTGGGACAGTTTTTTGACTTTGTACAAGATAGGGTATTTAGTACTTGATATGACCTCTCTTGGCCTTAATAACTGCTTGAAACCTTCTAGGCATGCTTTCTATCTATTTCTGACAATCATCCTCAGAAATCTTCCCCCACTCTACCACCAATCTATCCCATAACTGATGAACCCCTATAGAAGCCCTTTCATAACCAGAAAGACATTTTTTGAGATGACCATAAGTGTGTTCAATGGAGTTGAGGTCTGGAGACTGAGCAGGCCCATCCAGAAGCTTGATATCTTGCTCCTTAAACCAAATCTTGGCTCTTCTGGAGATATGTTTTGGATCATTATCCTGCTGGAAAATGACTTCATTTGTAGAAATTCCAGATTCCTCCATGCTTTGCAGCAACCCTCCCTCCAAAATGGCCACATGCTGTTCAGCATCCATCCTCCCCTCAACCTCACTCAAAACTCCCACACCATTCCACCCAATACAGCCCCATACCATGAGTGATCCTCCTCAAAACCTGACTGTATCTTTGACCTTCTTGAAAGTAAGCCCCTCTCCTTTCTTTTGGCATATATATTCCTGCCCATCAGACCCAATTACTCTATTCCAGTCCTCCACAGTCCAATGCTGGTACTTGAAAGCAAAGGGAAATCTCCTCTTTCTGTGACTAGCAGAGAGAAGAGACTTTTTGCTTTACCACAGCCTTTAGAGAGGCCTCCTTGAGGGTATTTCTCACTGTATATGGGCATATAGAAGTGCCGATAATGGTATCAATTGAATGAGTGGCCTAGACAGCATTGCTGACCTTCCCAGTAAGGATTTGCTAGACAATAGCACATTTATTGGTAGAAGAGAGTTTGGAAAGACAGCCACCATGATGGTTTTCCCTCTCTAGTTGGATTTCCTGAAGGGCCCTGGCCACAGTAGACTTCCCTATGCCAGTTTGAGATGCAATTTTCCTGCAGGAAAGATCAAAAGATGATGTTGTCTCTTTTAGGAGCAGAGAGATGTTTTATGGTGGGAATGAGGGAATACATCTGTGATGGCAGGGTTTATCTATGCTGTAGAGTAATTAATTACATAATAGTGACATAATATAGTCATTACATAAGGTATGTCACCATCTTACAGCATTCCAGGGTCTAATATATGTAATAAGAATGTAAAGTCAAAAAACTGTCCCAATGAGTTGTCATTTTGAAATGGGTGCCATTTCATCAAATCTTATTCAGATCCCTTGATCCTTGGGCCAATAGAAAGCCAAGAGTAAGTACATTATTTCATACTCTCATATGTTAGATAGGGGTTAGGGGGTATTGGGGGTTATTGGCTTTAGTGAAAAACATGCAAACATTGGGACAGTTTTTTGAGCCACTGTACGTAACCTTGTTGGATTCCTCATGCAGCCTTGTTCTTGGACATTGCTGGCTCACCCATTACAATCCATTGATTGATTTGGTTACGAGCAGCATAACTTTCCGAACTCCTGCAGAGGGAATGCCAACCCCGATATCATCCTCCAAACCTCCAAGCATTTCCTCCCCCGTCGACACTCCTCTGGAACGCTCTCCGGATCCACCTAAAGCTCCCGGACTTCCAGCTCCTCACATCTCTTTCATCAACGCTGTCGTGTTTCGACACGCCTGCAAGATGGAGGGCTCCATCCAGTTCGCCCTTTCCCTCCAATCTACTGAAGACATCTCCGCTCGCTTCGCTTCTGCCTCCGTGTCCTCCTCTACCAAGAAGGACCTTGCTGGTGTTCCTTCAGAATACCTCAACTTTGTGGACATCTTCAGCAAGCAGAAAGCTGACACCCTAGCTCCCCATCGTCCTTTCGACTTGAAGATCGATCTAGAGGAAGGTGCTAAACCTCTTATTGGAAAGATCTATTCTGTTTCCCCCACAGAACAACAAGCTCTCTGAGATTTCCTCAACGAACACCTCAACATCGGATTTATTCGCCAGTCTACATCTCCGCATGCAGCTCTGGTGTTGTTTGTTAGGAAAAAGGATGGCTCCCTTCGACTCTGTGTCGATTTCCAAGGATTGAACAAAGTCACACGCAAAGACCGCTACCCACTTCCCCGCACCTCTGATCTCCTTGACGTGCCTTCTGGAGCAAAGGTCTACACGAAAATCGATCTCCGTCATGCGTACCATTTGGTCCGTATTGCAGAGGGAGACAAGTGGAAGACCTCCTTTCGCACTCGCTATGGCTCGTTCAAGTGGCTTGTCATGCCCTTCAGACTTACCAATGCTCCGGCAGCCTTCCAGCAGTTTGTCAACAGCATTTTCACAGATATGCTTGACGTTTGCGTCGTGGTTTACCTCAATGACATTCTGATTTACTCCCATGATATGGAATCACACCGAAAACATGTCTGAGAGGTCTTCCGACATCTCCGTGCTAACAGTTTGTATGCCAAAGCAGACAAATGCGAATTTCATTCAGACATGGTTGAGTACCTTGGATATGTTCTTTCACCCTCCGGCCTCTCCATGGCCTCCGACAAAATCAAAACAATCCTGAATTGGCCAGAACCTCAGAAGGTCAAGGACATTCAGTCCTTCCTGGGGTTCACCAACTTCTATCATTGTTTTATCCAGGGTTACTCCGACATCGTGGTTCCGCTCACACATCTTACTCAGAAAGAAGCTCCTTGGAACTTCTCCGACGCCTGCTGGAAATCCTTTCAACACCTCAAGGATGCTTTCACATCTGCTCCAGTGCTTGCACACTGGGTTCCGGATGTCCCCATTACCATCGAAACTGATGCTTCTGACTATGCTGTTGCAGCAATTCTTTCCATCACAACTCCGGCTGACAATGAACTCCACCCCGTTGTGTTCTTCTCCTGGACTTTGACCGGAGTAGAATTGAACTACAACATGCACGACAAGGAGCTACTAGCAATTTTCAAAGCATTCACATCCTGGTGCCACTACTTGGAAGGCTCTGCAACTCCTATAGACATTGTTACCGACCACAAAAATCTTGAATATTTTTCTTCCACAAAGCTCCTGATGTGTCGCCAAGCCTGTTGGTCCGAATATCTCAATCAGTTCAATATGATTGTTCAGTACCGGCCTGGTAAGCTCGGAGTGAAACCAGATGCTTTGACTACATCAGCAAACCTACATTTTTTCTGGGTGAGTTAGATAAATGACAAGACTGATGGGTCTGAATAGACTAATCAATAATAGATTGACTGAACTGACTGAACTGATTTACTAACAAGCTGATAGGCTAATATATTGAATGAACTGGTTGACTGACCAACTACCTAGCTAAAAAATTGACAAACCTGACAGGCCTAACAGACTGACCAACTGACCAACTGATGTGACTGACAGAAATGACTCACTGGTCAGCTGATGGCCTGATAGACTGAATTGGCTGACTGACTGACAACCTGACTAACTGATAATTTGACATGACTGACTGACTGGTTGACTGACTGACTGATGGGGTGACAAGACTGACAAGACTGACAAGATGATCAATTGACTGACTGACTGGACTGATTGGACTAATATCACTGGTTAACTGACAAGCTGACATGCTGATAGCTCTGAGAATGCTGATAGTGATGAATTACTTATGAATGATAGCACTGATAGCATGCTGTCAGTCATGTCAGCCAACTCAGACAGGTCATTGATTTTGATAACTCAGAAAAAATGTAGGTTTGCTGATGTAGACGCTGGGATGTCTGACAAATAACAACTGTTTCGAGCATTCCGAGCATTCCGAGCTCGGAACTCCTATTCCGGAACCACTTCCGGAATCTTCCCGCGCCTTCCGATCTCGGAAGCGTCGGAACCACTTCCGGTACTTTCCCGTGCCTTCCAGTCTTGGAAGTACCAGAACTACCTGTACTTCCGGAATATTCCCGTGCTCCTCCGAACTCGGAAACACCGGAACCACTTCCGGAACTGTCTCGGAAGTGCCGGAAGTGCCGGAAGTGTAATACTTTATTCTTTTAATCCTTATAACCTTCTTTCAGGGTTATCACGGCAATATTGTAGGTAACATAATACGAGTGTGCCTCCACCCATAGCATATACTGTATATACTTACACCTCACTTACAAGCACCTCAGTCGTTTCCGCCCATCTTAGGCAGCGGCTGAGGTGAGTTCCCTTTTTACCTAGTACATATTTATCCCTAGCTAATGTACTACAGTATTGGGCAATTCCTGCCCTCTCTCAGGTGAATATAGTCGTTTCCGCCCATCTTAGGCAGCGGCTGAGTATCGGGCAATTCCTGCCCTCTCTCAGACTTTGTTAATGTCTACCCCAAAGAGGGGGATAAGGACTTTGCTCACATTAACCCAGACAATTATAGGTCCATCTTCACTCCGGAACAGCTCGTGTCATCCCTCCGGGCAACATATCTAGAAGTTCCACTACTCCGGGCCTCTGCTCTAGTTGACGTCGAACAACTCCATTCTGACATCCTCTCAGCGCTCCCTAATGATCCAGTCGCGTCTCCCCTCCTTTCCTCCAACTCCGACTCTCGATGGTCAGTCAACTCCAAAGGATTCCTCCTAAGGGACAATCGTATCTACATCCCGGAAGCCAATAACCTCCGACTCCATGTTCTCCGAACCTTCCACGACCACCCAACTGCAGGCCACTTTGGCCAGAACCGTACACTCAAACTCATTCACCAAGAATATACCTGGCCCAATATCTGGACTTTCGTAAAAGACTACGTTAGTTCCTGTACAGCCTGTGCTCGAGCGAAGACTCCTCATCATCATCCATATGGACTTCTCAAGCAGCTTCCAGTTCCAGAGAAACCATGGAATTCTATCTCCATGGACTTCATCGAACAGCTTCCATCCTCGGAGGGCTACACTGCCATCCTCGTGGTAGTCGACAGACTGTCCAAACAGTGCATCTTCATTCCAACACACAACACCATCACTTCCGCACAACTAGCCAAGTTATTCCTCATACATGTCTTCTCCAAGCACGGAGTTCCTTCCCATGTCACCTCTGACAGGGGCTCCAAGTTTCAAGTGTATCCCATTTCTTCCATTCTCTAGGTAAAGCATTGGACATGTGACTGCATTTCACCTCCGGATATCATCCAGAGGGGGATGGTCAGACAGAACGCGCCAACCAAACCCTGGAACAATACCTCTGAATCTACTTCAATTACCAACAAGACAATTGGTCCGAACTCCTGCCTCTCACAGAGTTCGCCTACAATAATGCTCCAAGTGCTACCACTGGAGTATCACCCTTCTTCGCCAACAAAGGATATCATCTGAACTTCTCCATCCACTCCAAACTTGAACTCACCTCATCTGCAGCTAAGTCCTATGTCACGGACTTGGATGAACTCCATGAGTTTCTCCGTATGGAGATGCTGGAAGCACAGAAACGCTACCAAGGACCAGTGGACAAGAGAAGAAGTCCAGCTCTAGACTTCCAGATCGGTGATCAGATCATGCTCAAGGCAAAATACCTCCGTTCTATACGTCCATCTAAGAAACTCTCCGAAAAGTATCTGGGTCCTTTCAGTATCATCACTAAACCCGGTACTCACTCCTTCACAATCCATTTATCCGACTCCATGAAATCCGTTCATCCTGTCTTCCACATCTCACAGTTAGAACCTGCAACTCCAAACACCATTCTGGATCACGTCCAACCTCCGCCACCCCCGGTTGAGGTTGACGGCGAGCCAGAGTACGAGATCGAGGAGATACTCAACTCCAAGATCAATCGGAGAAGGTGTCATTGCCAACTCCTGTATCTGGTACGATGGTTTGGGTACAAATGTACTGACGACGAGACATCATGGTTACTCACTACAGAACTCGGACATGCTACAGAGCTTGTTTTGGACTTCCACTGGAAGTACCCAGATAAGCCAGGTCCAATCTCTCCGTAATTCCTCTGTTTCTTACTTTCTTTCTTTCTGACTTGATTCAATTCATTTACTATGTACAACCATTGTTCCTTCCTACTTTACTCCAGAGTCGCCTCTCCGGCGACCTCCGGTACTCTGTTCGCATCCACATCCACCTCCTCCTTGACCAGCCCCCTCAGCTCCTCCTCCACCTCTTCTCCGCCCTCCAACTCATCCGTCTCTGACTCCGAGTCCACCTCCTGGTATACCTCCATCATCTTCAACTCGACAATGTGAGCCAGAAGTTGGTTCTGGCACACCAAGAGCTCCATGTGAGCTCACATTTCATCGCGGACGCCCCAAACGGCCTTGACAAGCTGTGTTCCCAGGATGGACCACAGCTTGTCCTTGCTCTTCTCCTTCTCCTCCTCCTCCTCGTCACTGCTATCCATGATCTCCAATGTCTTCTTCTTCTTCTTCAACAGACCTGTGTCGCTCTCCGCCCTCCTCCGTTTCTTCTCCGGCTTGTCGACTCCAGGCCTCTCGCACTTAACCTTCACCTCCCTGCACTCCACGCATGATGTTGCCTTTCCGGGGCCCTCCTCACACTCAAGGCCCTGGTTCTTGCACCGATTGCAGTCAGGCAAGGCCTTCCCCTTGCCCTTCGTGCTCTGCTGTGCCTGGATCTCTTCGGCCTACAACTCCATTAGCTACAAGTCAACTCCGAATAAAACACGACTTACCCTTTTCTTGGCTGCCTCCTCGGCCATGCGACGCCTCCTTTCCTCCGCCTGTCGACACGCCTCCGCCTCCTCAGCCACCTTGCGCTTGGCCTCCTCCGCCTTGTGCTTCTTCCATTCCTCCTCCGCCTTGCACTCCTTTTGGCACCTTTGCTATTCCGCAAACTTGGCAGCGGATAGGTCATTGTTGTCATTGTTGTCCTCACGGAGGCATTCCTCCGACCAAGACTTGATGTAGTTGATGGCAATGTTGGACATGGTGTTTTGATGACTGGTCACTCGGAAATCTGCCCTACTCTTATATTCAGATTTCAGAAGGAGATTCAAAATTCCGTTTGTTGATCCGTACACGGAGTTCACATGATTGCGTCACACCACACCCACCCGAAGTTCCACCTGGTCCACTCAGGGGTTATTTCCACTCGGCCTAAGAGGGGGATACTGTCATACATATCCCTGAATTTCACCAAGTCCAACTCTGGCCAACTCCGGATAAACCTCATGCCAGATGCACCAGACTTCCATGGAGTTGCACCTCCGGACTTTGGTCCCTTTCACTATCTCCTTTTATTCTAGTCTCATTCTCGTTAACTTACATTATAGTTTGTATCGCCTCTCTGGCATTCGTATTCCTCTGCCCTTCCATGTTCCATCTTACTCATCCTATGTACATTGCCTTCGCATAGGATACTCTCTCCATTCTTCCGGTCCAGAGTTACACCGGACTCGTAGTATATAAACTCTTGTATCTTCTGTACTTTTCTTCATTACAAATATCAACGAAGTTTCCTCCCTCTCGAGTCTGATCTCTCTCAATCTCCCTCCTCTATTCTCTATCTCTATCTCCTCTGAAATACGAGGACATGGGACTTGATAAGGGCATGACACATATGTCCTGCACCAATGTCCTCACCCCCTCCATCTCTGTCTCCGTTCTCCAAAACCTCCATCGACCTTCGCATCGAACCTCTGACCCTACCCCCTTCTCCATCTCGGATCTCCGCTGGACTTGACCTGGAGGACCTGGACTTGACACAAATGCCCAACTCAATTTCATTCAATCAGAACTGTCACAAAATGTCAACAATGAATTCCTCATCCACTCCAAGGAATGGTACTAGAAGAAGGCTGGCACACAAGATGTCATGGTGGAAGAAATCCCTCCATTATTAGAGGATCCTGCAGTATCATGGGAGGAGAGCCTCCATACACAGTTCAGTGAAGCCGCCATCATCTATGAGCTAGCATTTGTGCCTGCTCCATCAAACAATTTCGACATTATCTTGGATGATGGAGGAGACTCCAAGGGCCCAGCTGATATGTGAGTTGCGAGCATGGTATCTACACATATTATATCTGTGGATTCAACTCCACATATAATTATCATATCTACTCTGGAGGACAAACTCCTCCCTTCTAACTTATTCATGACTGACATTATACTTACCTATCCTGTGACTGACTTCTTATTGATATGCTACCATCTTGTATTAAGTACCTGCAAACTGTACCTCTTTTTACTTTACTATTTTGAGTCGTTGCCATCTAAACAGGGAGGGTGTTAGGGGCTAACAGCCCCATTTACAGATACTGTACTTTGTACCTTGACGACAGGCACATGTGATTGAGATAATCACATGCACATATAAATGGGGAGACCCAGATGGGCTCTCCAGATATACTTAACTTTTTTGTCTCTACCTATCATCTGGCGAATCTGATAACAGTTCAGTTTGCTTGAGTGATATTGAGGCAAGACTAACCAATACTTACAGGAAGACTGGTTAAGAGGTTGAGGGCATTTCAGTAGATTTTGGAGGATCTCATTCATTGGGTTGAGTGGCCCAGGACAGCACACAGGCAGGCAAGAGTGCAGTGTACTAATGCAGTAGCAACACACATCACGATCCAAATCAGACTTGGTCAGACTCCTCCGGACCATACCCAGAGTCCATCTATCAACAGCTTCTTGCCTCATACAGATTGGTCACCAGAGTGTCCTCGATCCAGCAAGGTCGCAGGAGGTAAAGCTGACCCTAAGAATAAAATAGGCTCATGCTAATTTAAGGCTCACAAGTAGTGTGCGTACAGCAAGGAAAATAATAACACCCAACGTCTTGTAAAATGTCATCCTTCACAGCTCATCATGGTCAAACAGAGGTTCCTCATCATCGCCAGACCCATCTGCCCCCGCAGAGGCATAGAGCTTGCTCGTGATAGGCCCAACCACACTCTGAATCTCCGCCAACTTCTCCTCTAACTCGTCTATCGTCGCAGACTGTCCATTCTCGTCGATCCACTCCGTTGCTTCCTTGATCGCTGAAAGTAACGTCTTCTTGTCATCGTCCTCGAGCTTGCCACCAAGTCCAGTCTGATCCGCCAATTGCGACTTGAGTCCAAAGACAAAGGACGACAGCGAGTTGAGGGACTCGATACGCTTGCGGTTGGCGTCGTCCTCGGACGCGAATTCCTCGGCCTCGCGAACCATGCGCTCGATGTCTTCCTTTGAAAGTCGTCCTTTCTCGTTTGTAATAGTAATCGACTCGGATTTACCGCTGATAGCAAATAGTAAATCGAATGAACCCACACACTATCAAGGGACACTCACGTTCCCTTGTCGGCGGCGCCGACTTTCATAATACCATTGGCATCGATCTCAAACGTAACCTCGATCTGAGGAACACCACGTGGTGCAGGAGGGATTCCCGAAAGCTCAAACTTGCCAAGAAGGTTGTTGTCCTTGGTCAACGCTCGCTCACCCTCGTAGACTTGAATGAGTACAGTTGGCTGGTTGTCGGCGGCAGTCGAGAAGCTACAATAGGTGATCAGTTAGTATGCCACATCACTGAACTCCAAAGCGACTCACATCTGAGACTTGCGAGTGGGAATGACGGTATTACGCTGAATCAGCTTGGTGAAGACACCACCTGTAGTCTCGATACCAAGGGTGAGGGGGTTCACATCCACAAGAACAACGTCCTCAGTACCCTGCTCGCCAGAGAGAATCCCTCCCTGGACAGCAGCACCATAGGCAACCGCCTCGTCAGGGTTAATACCCTTGGAAGGCTCCTTGCCATTAAAGTACTCCTTCAACAGCTGCTGAACCTTGGGGATACGAGTGGAACCGCCAACGAGGACAATCTATCAACTTCCAATTAGCAACTTCCAGATTCGACGTGCAGGATGACGTACCTCATCGACGTCTTCCTTCTTGACATTCGCATCCTTGAGGACCTGCTCCACGGGCTTCATAGTCTTGCGGAAAAGATCCATGTTGAGCTCTTCAAACTTGGCCCGAGTGAGCGTCTCAGAGAAGTCATTGCCATCCTCAAAAGATTCGATTTCGATCCGGGTCGACTGTTGGCTCGACAATGTCCGCTTGGCCTTTTCAACCTCGCGCTTCAACTTGCCCATGGCGCGCAAGTTGCTGGAGACATCGGTACCCGTCTTCTTCTTGTAAACCTTGACGAAGTAATCAATCACCCGGTTGTCGAAATCTTCACCTCCGAGATGAGTGTCACCAGCGGTGGCAAGGACCTCAAAGACGCCATCATCGATGGCGAGGAGTGAGACATCAAAAGTACCACCACCGAGGTCATAGACGATGATTTGAGATTCACCGCCCTGCTTGTTCAAACCGTAGGCGATGGCAGCAGCGGTGGGCTCGTTGATAATACGGAGGACCTGAAGACCGGCGATAGTACCAGCATCCTTGGTCGCTTGACGTTGAGCGTCATTGAAGTCTTTAAAATTCGTTAGATAATTTAATTTCCAACACTCAAGAGACTCACAAGCAGGGACAGTGACAACGGCATGGGTGACCTTTTCACCAAGATACGCTTCAGCGGTCTCCTTCATCTTGGTCAAAACCATGGCGCTAATTTCCTCGGGCGTCTACGAGACAATCTTAGCATCGAGCGATGCTGAACGCAATGGACAGAACCCACGAATTCACGAGTTTCGCTCTTGTAATTAATTTGGATGGCAGGCTTTCCACCCTTGTCGACGACGTCGAAAGGCCAGTGTTTAAAGTCCCGTTTGAGTTCATTATCATCCATTTTACGACCGATGAGACGTTTGGCGTCAAAGACAGTATTTTTGGGGTTAGAGTGGAAGGCGTTCTTGGCAGAGTCTCCGATGCTGCGAACAACTGTAAGGCAAGACAAGGGGATGAAATATAGAAACATACAGTCGTTCCTCCTCGTTAAAGCTAACCCATGAGGGTGTTATCCGGTGACCCTGGTCATTGGCGATGATTTCCACGCGACCACCTCGTTGAACACTATACAAAGGATGAGGCGAAATTCCCTTTCCACGATGAAGGAAGAGAACATACCCAACACACGAATAACTTGAAGAGCGGAGGTACAGTCAGTACGCAAAAGAGATCAAGACAAATAAAACATACGTAGTTCCCAAGTCTGTGGAAGACAGGGTGAGGATGGGCGGGGGATTCAAGGGTAGTTAGATCACGCACCAATACCAATCACAGTTCCAAACTCGCTCTTCTTTCCGGCATCCTGTGCGGTGGCAGCGGGACACAAGCAAAGGACGGTAAAGATTGCAAATAGAACAATAGAAAGAGTGGATGCCATGCGGCGTGATTTTGCACGGGAAGGATGGCGGTATGGACTTGTCATCGCGGCGGACGACGTTGAGGAGAAGAGAGTAATGGTGAGTGGTAAGAATCCCGGACAGAGAGCCTTAAATTTATTTCCCAGACCTGGCCACGTACAAGCCTTAGGTCAGTGACACGTCAACAATTTACCACGATCACATGATATACTGACACGTTGCTCGTTTCACTTATCAAACTGGTTCACACCGGTTCAGACACGTCAAAAAGTAAAAAGTGGCACTTGCCAAGGTCAGAATTGAAAATCTACAGAAAGGCTAATTCCATGTCCAGTATTCAACAAGCTCATGGATACGCTTTCCAACACCCATATCATCATCTCAAAAACACATGATAAGCTGCTTAATCCCAGACATCCACAATCCAATATCATCCGTCTGCGAGCCTCGGGTGAGTAAATCAACGTGGATGTTCAGCGCCGCATCCCGTTCGTGCGCAGCCATCGCTACAAGCCCCATGTCATCAGCCGGCGCCCTTCACTACACTCAACACCATCATGCGTACCTTGGATGAGCACCAGTAACTGGTCCACGACAGGCTTGGACAGCGTCTCGCAGTTGAGTGCGTCAAACAATGGGTTGATACGCCGCTCGAGGTCGTCGACCATGCGTTTTTGCTGAGGCTACACACATATTGTCATTACCCGCTCCGATACGCGTAGAGAAGCGAGGGAGAATACGTACGGGCGATATTTGCTTCAGATGCATCAATTGCTCCGTTAGCACGTTGTAGATCGGCAATGCCGACTCGGGAATGTGTGTGCGATCGCCCGGGGCTGAACAAAAACGGGTATTGACGTCAAGTCAATCACATACAGAAGTCACTTACGGTATTTCGGTGGGGGAGGCCCTCTGGGCGGAGCCGACGCACGGGCAGGTACAGATGGAGCGCTCGGACCGCCTTGAGGAGGTCCATGCTGCTGAGACGGCGGCCCGCCTAATGCATGTTGCGATTGCGGAGGACCTCTCATCTGGACCGGCGGACCCTGACTGATAGACGGTGGTGGTCCATATCCTCCGGGCTGTGAGTGAGCCTGAGGGGGCGGCGGCGGCACATACACACCCTGAGAAACCTGCGCGGGCGGCACTATGTGGGGATTTTGTGAGGGAGGTGGCGCATAAGGCCCTTGAAGGGCCTGCGGTGCAGGAGGCGCGTATGGTCCAGGTTGTTGCTGTGGTGGTAACGAGGCTTGGCCAGGTGGTGGAGCGTACGGACCAGGGTGCTGTGAAGTGCTAGTGGGGCCTCCCACACCGGGAGGTGGCGTCGCGCGTGCGTATGGACCAGGAGGAGGTGCAGAGCCACGTAAAGGTCCCGGAGGTGGTGTAGCTCTCATGTAAGGTCCAGACGCCTGTCCAAGTGGAACTGACCCCAAAGAAGGCGACGCATATTGTGGCCCACCGGCGTGTGGAGGTGGTGGTACGGGCGGCTGACCCGAGGCAGAAGCGGATCTCCCTGGAGGTGGCCCTGGCCGTGTCTGCGGCGGCGGTTTCTGCGCACTCGGGGGCCGTGGGGGTGGATGCAACGGAGTATTTTGTCCGTGGCCCATGAAAGGAGAACCCGGTGTGGGTGGCGACTGCGTTGCGTTCGCGAAAGGTGAAACAATAGGTTCTGGCTTGCCGACGCTCATAGAGCTGGGTGTGCGCCCTGTTTTCGCCACAGGCGGATCGTTCCAGCCAGCGTTTTGTGCACGCGGTGGCTGATTGGAAACTGGATGGCGCATAGGTGGTGGAACGGCAGGGCCACCGAGGGGGGGCGGCTTGACGAGGGGATTCGTCGGTGCATACACGTTACGTGGAGTAACCCCGGTGTTGTAAGGTTGCTGGTATACGGGCGTGGCTGATGGATATGTCGGCTGAGCGGGAGCGTACACCCCACCTTGCGTCGGGACTGCGGGAGTCGACACGCTAGGAGACTGGTAGTTGATGAGAGCTGGCTTTGAGGCGACAGTGTTGTTAGGAACAGCATCGCGAACTTGATTCGAGACGCTAGACGCTTGTCCAGTCAAGACCAACAATCGCTCCCGTACTGCCGCAAAGTCCAAAGCAGAGCCTGTGTATGCCTCGGGTGTTAGCTTCAGATACTCGACGGCTTCCTTGACAAGACCTTGTGCAGCTAGCATCTCGGCGTACTCGAAATACCTATCATAGAGTGCTGCGAGTTTGTAGGTTTTGACCGCGCCATCCGTATTCTCGGTGGAAAGTTCCCCATCCACGTACTTGACGGCCGCACGGAAGATAGTGACTTTTTCGATGAAAGACTGCAGGGCGTGTGCATGAGTTGCATAGCACGATGTAGACTCGGGGGAGTCAACGGTTGTGACTCGACGCCTTTCCTCTTCTGCTAGTTCTTCAATCCAGATGCTGACAAGCCTCTCGAGACGTCCAGCGGCGAGGTAGGTCAAAGTAGCCGTCCTCCTCAACTCCAGCGCATCCGCAACATTGTCTTCCGACCCTACTTGACTCTCAGAACGGAGAACCCCAGCTTGGAACTCGAGGCGTGCTCCAAGCTGCTCTGCCAACCCCGAGAATTCATCCCCACTCGCAAATGTGCAGAGGACGACAAATACTTCTGCCCATTCGGCCAAGTCGGCGTTCTGCACAACATCATCAAGATCGTTGGTAACAATACTCTGGAAGAGGCGGAGGTAAGGGTACTCGGTGGTTCGGCGCTCAAAGTACACCTTCTGACTGCGCTGCAGGAGGTCATCACCCCCCCTAATGGCGAGAAGAAGAGCATCGGCATAACGCTCTGCAGAGAGACAGAGTTCCACGGCGCTGGAGAAGTCACCAAGTACCAATGCACGCGTGATGAGCCTGTCGGTCTCGCTTTCGTCGGTGGGGTAAATCCTGAAGGTGTTGTTCTTGACGCTCAGGCTCTCGCTGGCAACGCTAGACGGGCGACTCCCAACTGTAGCAGCTACACTCGAGTCGATTCCATAATTTGTATGGGGAACAACCATCGTTTGCCTCTCATTGACATCGGTGTCTTGCGCCATGGTGCTGAAGAAATCGGCTCCAGTAGCCGCAGCAAAGGTGCCAATGGCAGCTTCATCCCCAAAGAGCGACGGGGCAGTGGTGGTAGATTCTCCATCCGCAGGCGGAGCATCAGATGCAGACATCTCGGATCCAGTCTTCTCCGTATCCGTCGCCTCCATCTCGGGCTCCGGCTCAGGGTCCGCGAAAGAAACGACGGGGTCGCGAGGGCCAAGGTTGCACATTTCCTCGTCCACTGTGTAACTGAGCGCAGGAGCGGTGTAAGTAGCTTGTTGTGCCTGTGTCTCTTTGAGTTTCGCAACAGCTTCTTCGATCCGCGTCTTGACCTCTTCTTTCGAATAGCCCAAAAGCATAACTAGCTCCTCCCTCGAATCGGAACGAAAGAGACTTAACAGAGCCTTCCACGTCTCCTCAGCCCAAGACTGCTCGCCCGCACTTCCTTGAGCGAATTCCTCCAATTTACCCTCTTCTTCTGCCTTCTTCAATCTCTTGACTTTCGCCACAATGGTTTCCTCGCCAATCACTCCTCTCAAGTGCACAACACTGCTCTGTATCTTTCCATGTGCACCAGGGAGGTTGCTAACGGTCACCAACTTGCCTCCAAATCCAAAGGAAGCGGAGACGGGACAGCGGAGCCAACGTGGAGGTTGCTTCAAACTAAGGTTGAGTCCCTGTACACCCTGATCTGTAGGAATGGGTGGTAGTGGTGGGTCAAAAAGATCAACACCGGATGGTCTGGGGGTAGCCGTGACAGAAGGGGGAATGGCGTTGGTTGATTGCAGGGAGTGAATACCGATGGTGCCAGAGAAGAAAGCAGTAGCAAGGAGATCTGGATTACGTGGGCACCATTCTACCTGGAATGCCCAGTTGTCTGCAGAAGGGAGCTATTGCACGAATGCGTACAAGCACGATCGTAGCACCGACATCGGACAAGTGCAAAGTGAAATTAAACAAGGCGCAACAGACGTCAACGATTATCAGAAGCACGCTTTGGATGCACATACCTCTCCAATGATTTCCGACGTTTGCGGGTTCCAGCACAAAGCACGGTTGTCTTTACCGCAAGATAACAACAGGTCCGCGTCTTGATTACACCAGGACAATGAAAGCACGCCCTTCTCATGCCCAGTAAGAATCTTGATGTATCAACGTCAACAGGAGACTCCAGACGCAATTCGTCGAATGTCAACTTGCCTTTTCCGGTGCACGGGCATTGCGAAGATCCCAGACCATGATGACCGGTGATGTGTCGTCCTCTGAGGCAGTGACGAGCCGCGTAGCCTGCATCATACGATCAGCAAGCACAACCCGACTAAATAGCAACCACTCACGTTATCCGGGTGCCATGCAATAGCACTCATCCCCCTGCGTCCTCCGATAGCCATCCCACTACCCAGCGTGCCGCCGAGCGTGCCTGCACCACCGCCATATGCAAGGGCCACGACTTCACGTTTCCCACGAAGATCCCATACGACTGAGAATCCAGAACTGCTCGCACCAGCGAGAACATACTGTACCTGCCGATTCCAAGCGACGGATGTGATCTCGTCGAGCTTCGAGCTGCGATTGCCTGGTGTAGGAGAGTAAGGCTTTGAGGGATCATTGAGATCCCATATATAAACCTGTTTTGTGTAGACGCGTCATCAAATTGGGTTACGTGGATGTGATATGATGGCGTGCAACTGACCTCCCCACTAACCGCACCAGAAGACAGAAGATTGGTCTGTATTGGGTTGAAGTCGAGGCCGCGGACAGGTCCAGTATGAATCGTGTTACGGAGGATGAGTGACTCGGATGGACTAGAGAAAAGACGCGGCGATCAGCCACGAGACACGGGAACAACGAGGGACGAACTCTGCATGAGCAATGATCTTTGCAGGGTCCCACAATGCAAGTTCTCCGTTTTCCATGCCTGCAGCAATAACACCGTGCAATCGGTCCTTGTGCACTTGTCCCCATGCAACGCGGTTGAACCTGCAACACCAACGTCTTAATACGCATCAAAGCAAGCACAAGGAAAGCTTACCTCGAGGTATCCGTGAGGAATCCTATGGGCTTTGAATCTACATCGGCCCCGAGGTAGATCTCATCCTTGTTCATGAAGTCGGGCTGCCATATTTCGAGCTGGGATTCGTTTGAGAACGACTCGTCGAGAGCGCCAGCAACAGTCCCGGTCGCAATGTATGGGAGGGTGGATGTCGGCGACCATGCTATGGTTGCTGTTCTGTGGATCTCTTTTAGTTTCATGGTCGTCAATGTTATGCTCCAAGAAATAAATGAGACTGTCACGTGCGCCACGTCAGGTATTACGATTCAAATCCCGATGAGCGGTGTCTGAAATGGCTAGCATCTTGCCTTGGATGACATCACAATTTGTCAGCGACCAGAAACGGTAATCCGGGTTGCTCGTCTTCTCCTCTGCTCTTGATCCACAACCACCATGAGTCTCCGTCAGGATGTTCTCAGGTCTCTTACCCTCACAGAGCTCGCAATGGAGCGCAAACAAATCGCATCCACCCGCAATTCCGACGAAGATTCTGACGAAGAGCTTATTGACGTCGTGAGTGTCTGGTATGATCACCATTGAATGTATTCCTCAGTATCATGCAAGAAATCAACTCCAGGAACACCCGCTCGGTCCCGTGCACCGTCGCGGCCAAGTTCACGACCCGTCTCACCCACTCGGCGAGCAAACCCGCGGAATGTTCTGAGCGCAAACCTAGCACCAAAATCTCTCTCATCCGATCCGTTGAGGGCCCTTCCCACTCAAACATCGCAACATATATTCCGCTGGCTCTCCATATCGGATCTCGCTTCCTGCTCGAGAGTCTCGCGGAAATGGAACAAGAGTCAGACACTCAATTACAGTGGGTGGTGATGTGTAGGTCTGCGCAGTCCATGCTGACGTTGATCAAGTATGGTTTCAACACTATCGGAAAGAGTTTTTCCACGACGAGAGCCTGCCTTCGGGCAAGTGGACTAGAAGGGAGTCGAAACAAAATTGGGTCTGCATGCTGCGTTACTTTTTATGCGTTGTCTGACCCTTCTCTAGCGTACAACGTTTCTATCGACAAGCACGAACAAGTCAACGCCTCCAAGCCCCCTGGAGTGGTCTTCGCCCTCCCGCTCAGGACATCAGACACCCAAAGAAATCAACGAGGAGAGGTGGAGAGCAGAAGAGCAAACCCGCCCAAGCAAAGTTGAAATGCGAGAAATGTACAAGGAGCTCGGTGGTCGCAAGTCACGCACCAAGATTAAGCTTGGTAGCACCGGTGGGTATAGAGATAAGACAGGCTGGGTTGACCCCGCCGAGGAATAATGGATAAACAGAATACCAGTGTTTAGATACTAGCATTGTGTCTCCAACAAGTCACGGAACATTGCACAGAATGAAAACGAACGAGAGGACTCACCGTTGTACAACGGAACACCACGCATGCGGAATTGCCAGTCCAACGCTTGCCTCGTCGACTGGAGAAACCCGGATGTGGAAGTGTCTGCTTCAATGCTATGATCAATGGGCTCGTTCAGCATTGTCCATCCTCGTGAAACTGAAAACAGTAGCTGAAGACAGTAGCAAGACACTGTTGCGCACGTCTCACAAGTAAAAGCCAGTTGCCGCTTGAGTCTTGTTTCTTAACCGACACTACAAGCTGTGGCCCAGCAAGCAAATCGATCTCTTTCAGTTCGTTTCATCCTCCCGTTCCTTCTGTGGACATTCGTGGCAACAGCACTGTTGGCGTAGGTTTTGAGAGAGCTCCCGGTTGAGATCTCGTCTGCCTGGAGCATTAGCTGACAAAGTTATTTATCTACTTCGGATCCATTACTCCCATCATGTGTGGAAGATATGCACTCGGCCTTCAGGTGAATCCAACCACCCGTCAACTGTTTCATACCAACGATTCCTCAGCGTCCCCAGATTCGCGCGTTGCCCGGTCATCCCCACCTTGCCATAGGTAACTGGATCGGCGAGAACGATTTCGTGGTCTGTTTCTTTTGCATGACTCTGCTGCACTGCTTGACGTGCGACGAAAACAGCCTCGTTACAATATCGCTCCCAACACCAACGCGCCAGTCATTCGACAATGCACCAGCGCAGGTCCCTCGATGACGCACCCCGAATCGGACTCCAAGGACACGCCCTCTTCCGCTCTTATCATGCAAACCATGCGTTGGGGGATTCACTATGGAAAACAATCCTCCAAGGGATCACAGGCGATCAATGCGCGCTCCGAGAATCTCATCGAAGGCGTTGGGATGTGGAACAAGTTCCGTGGAAAGAACCGCTGTGTCGTCGTCTGCCAAGGGTGTGTATGACGTTGCCTGTCTGCGACTACATGATATGACGGACGCCCGGAGCGCAGGTACTATGAATGGCAGACGAAAGGCAAGGCAAAACTACCGCACTTTACCAAGCATCCGGATGGCAAAGTAATGCTCATGGCTGGTCTCTATGAAGAAACTACCGATAAAAGTATCGCCTTTCTCTGCCCTGGTATTGTTCGAGAAATAAGCCCTGTTTCAGGTCACTCGCAGCCAACCTACACGTTCGCTATTGTCACCACCGATGCAAGCAAAGCAATGAGCTGGTTACATGATCGACAACCAGTCATCCTCTCCAACGCGGATGAGATCATTCGGTGGTTAGACACCTCATCACGAACATGGTCTTCTGATCTTGCTCGTCTGCTTCACCCATGGGAGGACACTACAGCCCCGCTCCAATGGTACGCACCTCGACCTTTAATTGGTCACCACATTGCTCACTGTATTTGCACGTCAGTTACCAAGTCCCAAAGGAAATTGGCAAAGTCGGCACCGAGTCCCCCAAATTCATCGAACCCATTGCCGAGCGCAAAGATGGTATCATGGCCATGTTCGCCAAGCAAAAATCGAAGCAGGCTGAATCTCCGGGGAAACGGAAACGTAGTTCCTCGCCAACTCGCTTGCAATCTACTTCCAGGACAACAATCAAGAAAGAGGAGCATGAAGAGAAAAAAGTGAAACTGGTATAATGCTTCTCGCAGGTCGGATGTAGGTCTCTTGTATTCGATTGGATGACAGCTTGGCAAGACATACACAATAACTCACTATAAGTTGACGTCCCTGTAATATACTGTACCATCGTCTCCCAACACATGTCTATACTGACATCTATACTTCTTCATCTGAAACCCGCGTCACGCTTTTAGATGTCAGCTTGAGTTGCTCTTGTCCTCGAAAGGCGAGTTCTGTGCCTTGAGTTCTGTAAGACCCATCTTTTCCAGCTTTCCATCAAAGTCCCGTTGACGATAACCGGAAATAATGCGTTCCAGCAATTCAGAGGTAGACACGCCTGGTGTACGACGGGTCGGGATGAACTGGCCTAGATATGACACCTATGAGTTCAACCATTCCCGGTACCTGAACAATGTCTGACCTCTTTGCTTCACGAATGCATAGACATCGTCATGACCCTCGGCGACATATGGCTCCTCGTCGTGTGCAACATAGTCGATGTTCCACTTGTCGAGGAACGCAGCATTTATGACCCAAGGGCAATCTGGAATGACCTCGTCTACCCAGCGACAATGCCGGACGGCTTCACACCTAAATGACGTGAGCGATACAAGGGACCGTGTCAGGGAACAACCGACCGTTCCGAATGGGTCATGACGCAACGCGCTTTGTACGCGACGACGTCTTCATCCGTGTTCACCCCAGCGAGTAAATATACGTTTGGGAACGAAAGTTTTGCTTGTCGAAGTTGCAGCGCATGGCTAGTGGACCGAGAGTCAGTGAGAAACGCAGGTCATGTTGGATCGATGCGCACCCAAAGTGGAAGAGATCATATACCCCTGATAGGTAGGCATCTCAGCACGAGACGCAGAGTGAGGTTGCGAGCTGTCTTACCGTCTGCAAAGATGCGCACTGGTCTGTCAGTAGGCGGTGGATTGATGCGGTACGTGCGACCGGGCTCTCCGTCGATCGCTCTCTGGACGAAAGCCTGTATGTCTTCAGGGATGAGCCCAGCAGGGTTGCAGGCCGGAACAGGAGGTTTGTACGTCAGAAGTTCCTGGGATAAAACCTGTTGAGTAGTCGGCGGCGGGGTCGGGTGTCTGGAAGTGGAAGGAGAGGGGACAGTATCCTCTACCTGAGATGTGAGGGTCGAATTCGACGAGGCGTGGTCCAAGTTGGGGTATAGGAACCCTTTGGATGCTTGGTGCTGACCCACGCCTGCAATCATGCTCGATTCGACGTCGCCGTCGTAGGTCTGAGAATCAGCGCCGTCGTCGGAGAGCATGCTCGATGCGAGCTGGTGCCTCGCACGGGAGGACAGCTTGGACGTGTGCGGGGCATTGGTGGTACGGTTTGCGCGCAGCGAGAAGGGGAGCGAGATGGCTGAACCGCCGTCGTCGGTGAGGGGGTCGTTGTCCTCCTCAGACCTATAGACAAGGGTGAGGCAGACGTCCAGGCAGAGAAGAACGGGACTTGCGCGTCGTAAGTGGGGGAGTCGATTGGATGTGGATACTTGCCAAAGGAGCGCTTCGAGTGCAGCGTCTTCTTGTGGTGGTGGAGCAGCTCTGTCGGGGATTCCATGATAGTGGGAGAGTTCAAGTTGTTACCGGCCATCATGTCTGACTCGAAACAGCCAGCAGCGCCGACGAGCCCACATCGCTCCCGTTTGAGGCCATATATTGTCACCTCCTTGCTCGCACTCGCTGCAGTGCTGGCAGTAGGTCGTACGCCTCGTTCACCACGAGACTACTATGCGCTCTGCTCTTCGGGTCGCAAGATATACACAGTGGACACGGCCCATCCCAATGTCGAGTGCATCGTCGTGAAAAACGACACCATCTCAGACGTCGGGGACCTCGGTGTGTCTACTTCGTTCTCTTCCCTCTGCTCTCTGACACGGACCAGTGGACATCAAAACTCGCTGGCGCACGCGTCATCTGAGTCTTGCCAACGTTCAGATACCATGGCCATTCAGCCTTTGGCAGTCCTCGCTACCCGTGTCATTTGTGGGGCAGGACAGCATCATTGTTCCGGGCCTCTCAGGTATGACGTTCCGTGAACACGAGTTCGAGTGCCTAACCGTTGACAGACGCCCATGCACACGTGTTGGAGTATGGCGCCGCAATGGCCCTCGACCTCAGCGGTTGCAAGTCAAAACAAGGTACGCAACTCGCGTTCCTGCAATGTACCCAAACTCACCGAGCACAGAGGTGTTGGATCGCGTCGTTCAGTACGTCAAGTCACATTCCGGCGTTCTAGACGATCCATCTCGCTGGATCAAAGGGATGGGATGGGACCAAAATCTTTGGTCAGACCCCCAATATCCAACTGCCGTCTGTACCTCTTCTCTCCCTCGGACCCCTCCTCATTGAAGGATTGCAGGACGACTTTGACTCGCAATCACTGCTGAGGGGCCGTCGCATTTACCTGAACCGTGTCGACGGTCATGCCGCATGGGTTTCTAACCGTGTGTTACAATTGATGGGTAGCCTGCCCAACGAGGTGGACGGTGGGTTGATCATCCGTGACCCATCTGGAAAGCCTACAGGTAAAAAAAAACTCGTGATAATGTGCAACTGAATCGGTGCGACTTGAGGAATCCAGGTATCTTCGTGGACAATGCGATGGCCATCGTGCCCATTCCGGCCCCAACGAAACCCCAGTTGCGCGAGTATTTCGATAGAACGGTAACGGATGCGCTCGCAGTGGGGTTGACCTCTATCCACGATGCTGCGACAGAACCCTATATGATCGAATTTTATCAAGAGTATGTCTTTGGACCGTTTACACCAGCATGATCTGATCTCCGTCAAGGTATGCTTCCACTCGGAAACTTCCTGTACGTGACTTGTGCGTTTCGGTTCGTATACACTAGAATTGCCGTAGCTCCGACTCTACCTCATGGGCAACACTGCATCCAATGAATACTGGGGTAGAAATTTAACTCGACTCATCAACTACGGGATCGCAGAGCGCCTCAATCTTCGCAGTGTCAAGCTATTCGCAGATGGTTTGTCTAGAAAATCACTCCACATAGACTTGGCGACTGATAGCATCCAAGGTGCACTCGGCTCCTTTGGGGCAGCTCTACTAGAACCGGTCCGTGTCGTACTTGTTCGTGAAACGGATTTGTGACTCGGAAACAGTACTCGGACAACCCATCAACTAAGGGACTGATGCTCGTACAGCAAGAGACCTTGTCGACCTTGGTGAAACAGTTCTGGGAAGACGGTTGGCAAGTGGTATGTGCTCCGCTCGTCGCGTCTCTGATGACCAACACAGCCCATGCACATAGAATATCCACTGTATTGGTGACCGTGCCAACTACATCGTACTCGACATCTTTGAAGATGTTCTGTCTCATTCGGAACATGGCAGCGCAGCCCAACGACGTCCCCGCATTGAGCACGCGCAAATCATGACTCTTGACGATGTGGAGCGAGTCGGACGGCTTCAAGGTGTTTCTTGGCCTTTCCCGCTGTGATTCTGGAATCTGACACACAGTCAGTGATACCCAGCGTCCAGCCCACGCATGCGTGAGTATATCCATGGTTCAACCCCTACAGACTGATACTATCATCGAGAGGACAGAACGAGCGACATGTGGTACGCAGAACGACGCTTGGTAACGACCACCCCTACCTGATTACCCCGTTTCTAAAGAACAACACTCTCCAGGGCCCTGAAAGGATCAAAGGCGCGTACGCCTATCAAACGATGATCCAGTACGTCTCTTTTTTACGGTCCCCACGGGCATCCTTGACGTGTCTGCCCCAAGAACGTCCCAAACGGGGGTTCTACCTCTCGGTTCCGATTTTCCTGTTGAAGGCATCAACCCCTTGTTGGGGTTCTACGCTGCCGTGTCTCGCCTCTCACCTTCCGGAGACTCGCCTCATGGACCACAAGGATGGTACGACCGGTCGTGCTGTCGTGTCCTTGACTGGTTCGTTGACGCGCGATTCGTTCCAGGTACCCGTCGGAACGTCTGACACGGGCACAAGCGCTGAAAGGAATGACCCTGGATGCGGCCTATGCCGCGTTCGCAGAGGATACACTGGGTTCACTGACGGTTGGCAAGAAGGCAGACTTTGTGGTTCTCGATCGGGACATCATGACCGTGCCATTATCGGAGACCGTGCCATTATCGGAGCTCTTGGCGACAAGGGTTAGAGCGACAGTCATAGACGGCGAGGTGGCTTATGGAAGTCTATCGGATGACACAGTTGGCACTAGATGATGATTCGTGCAGCGTATACCCTGCTTCATGTCGCGTCTGAACTGCTCCAATCCTTTTTGTCCTTTTTGTGCTATCAGTAAACGACTGTGATATGCAAAATGGGTATAGCTACATCGTACTCAATGCTAAAGTCCGCTCTCGAGTCCAGCCTTGCTCACCCTCCGCATCGGCTGTAGCGTATTTTCATCCACCGGCGCTCTGCGCATGTGTCGATAACGTCCCTCCTTGTCCTTGATCTCCATATCCTGACCAACGGCAACTTCCCCCACCTCGTCCGGGTCTTGTACGGTACACAAGGGGGGCAAACTCTCGCGTGCGTGGCCCGGTCTCCGACTCTGTGCAGCATACGCATGGTTGGTCTGTGCATCACCACCCTCACCGTGCCCCGAGTTGACGTGCACGACGCCAACCGATTTCCCACCGAGTTCTTGTTCCTCAAAGGTCATCAGTTCCGAGACGAACCCGATGTTGGGAGAGATGCCCTTGCGGCGCTCGAGGACAAACGCATACGCACGCGAAAGTGTCCAGTGATTGGCGTGAATGAGGTAGGCCATCACGGCGGTCACAGAGCGCGACTTGCCCGCTTTGCAATGCACATAGGTGCTCGCTCCATACAGATGTGCCTCATCTTTGCAAAAAGAAACGCGTCAAAAATATGGATAGAAGGAGCGGGATGGTTAAACGTATGATCTCGAACGTAATCGGGAGAAAAAAAAAAGTGTAGAGGACACCCTACCTAGTATCTCGCAAGCTTCTCTGAGCCCCCTCGTGATTTGGTCCTCTTCGACCGTGTCCCTCATTGGGATCTTCACATACCGCTCGAAATTCCTTCTCAGATCGAGCCCATGATCGTCATTACACTCTACTGCGATATTCAATATCCTCTTTATTCCCAGCGACTTGAGTTCCTGAACGTGTTCTGGTAGGGTTAGCTCGGGACCAAGATACAAGAAGTTTGGAAGGATCATCGACACGGTGAATGTGGGGAACTCGGATTCGGTCGTGGCTGTCTGGAGATCATCTGGGCGGGCTGTGCTTGGTGAAGGTGAAGGACGAGGTGCACCCTGTGGAGTGTCTGGTGTGCGGGGTGGTGTTGGACGGGCGAATCTGGGAGATGGGGGTGGGAGGAATTCGGCAGGAGAAGTGGTCCAGCGGGGAGATGCTACGGGGGGCGTGTGGTTCGAATGAAGGAGATTAAGGTGGGAAGGGGACTGTGGAGGAAGATACAGCGTGTGTCCGTTGGGGCTCCCTGAGAGCCCTGAAAGTTGGGAAGGGGTAATGGGGAGAGTGACCGAGCGTGTGGGGGCAGTGCGGATCTGGAGACGAGGAAGGGAAAGTTGTTGTTCACCGCCACCGTTTGTGGTTATGCGGGTGAGATTTGGGACGCTGGGTCGACGAGGGGGTGCGGGTCGACGGAACGAGAGATGTGCAGGTGGAGGGGAATTGTTAACGTCGGTTCGATGATCTGAAGTTGTAGTTGGCATGATTGGCAATGGTGACAGGACGGGCTGATCAATTTCGAAACACGTTTGGGTTGCGGGAGAGGTGTTAAGGTGGAAGAGGCCGCTGCTCTTTGCGTTCCTGAACGGCTGTACGTGGTCGTCAGGATCTGGAGGATGAAGGGTCTGTGTTACGAGGTAATCCCGAAGAATTGGATGGGATTGTGCAGCTGCTATGCCGCCGCGCAAGTAATGCACGCGATCCTGGCCAAGGAGAGATGACAGGACGGGGAGGAGCGCCCAAGCTGTGACCTGGAGGTTTCCAATTTCGGAGTCGTCCGTTTCCTCACCGTGGAGAATGACGACGTCACCATCCCAGGAGGGAGAGGATGGGAGGGAGTCCCAGCGATGCTTGTCCTGGTCTGAGGTGATGAACTGGCGGAGGGCGGTGAGAGACTGGAAGCCGCTGCCTGGTTTGCGACATCGCTTGAGAATAAGGGACGGGATGGCGACGTTGACGCTGTCTGAAAGGTGTGAGGCGTTGTAGGCGGCGAGGGGACGCGTGTCGACGACGATGGGGCGCTTGGGCGCGCTGAGACGGTCGGAGAAGACGTCGGGGGGCCAAGCAGAGGGAGGAAGCGCGCGTGCGGGAGGGTCGGGGACTTGGTCTGGAGTGTGGTAGACGGACGGAGAGGGCGAGGGGGAGGACTGCTTTGGGAGTGCGGAGAAGGAGCGTATGGGACGGAGACGGAGGTTGTCCCGCACACTGGCGCGTAGCTTGGCGAGGTCGGCGAGGGCGCGCGCGAGATCGTCTGGCTCGGTGCCGTCGATGGGGATTGCAAAGTCGTCGTCGTTGTCGTTGTCGTCGTCGTCGCCGTCGATGGCGATGGCGAGGCGCGTGTCTGGCTGCATGTTGGTGGTCTAGGTGGAATAAGTAAGTCTGGGGGGGTTACTTTTGGGGGGGTCGTTTCGAAAAATTGAAACTCCCCCCATAGAACGAGTTTTGGCGCGTTTGCACGAGCCATCGACCATGTCCTCGTACAAGTCTTCCGCGTTCCGGTCCCAGCAAGACCAGCCAGCCAGCGACTCGTTCAGATACCGTTCACAGGTCCACCAACTACAGGAATTCTTTCCAGACTACTCCGTAGAGGGTACGTTCACCACCACCCTCCGAAACACAGCTCATCTTGGCTTTGCAGACCTCCAGTCTCTCCTTCTCGAGGTCGCTGGTGACGTGCAGCTCGCTGCCCAGAGGATTAGCGAAGGTCTCGTCCGACCTGCTTTCGTTATCCGCCCACTCAACCACGTGCTATCACAGGTCATGCAGAACAATGGGGCTCCGTGAAAAGCAAAAAAGACAAAAAACCACCTACAACATCCCACCCGAGTTCAAAGGACCATCCAGCCCCGCGTGATCGCACCGACTCTCGTGGTGGCCGTGGCGGTCGCGGTGGTCGCGGTGGTCCACCCAGGGGTGGCCGTGGTCGCGGCTCAGCACGGCCTGGGTATGGGGCCAATGGCCATGCCTCACGTACCTCACATCACAGCAAAACTTCTTCTCCCGCCCCGGATTTCACGGACAAACAGCCCGTCGACGACTTTTCCGACCCAGTCCAACCCGACAAATCTGACCCGTCAAATGGCATCCCTGCGGCGCCTTACGACTCTCCTCCTGATCCGAATCACGCTGCGGAGATTCCTGCGTCAGACACTACACTCCCTCCCCAGCCTTCGTCTACGCCCTCTTCGTGGGGTGTCAGCCCTTGGGGCGCACAAGACCACTTTGTCCCTGCTCCTACTACGTCAGCCCAACCCATATCGGTCGCACCAAAGGTGCCAGCAACGTCGAAACTATCTTGGGCTCAAATTGCACGGTCTGAAGTCTCCTTTCTGCTCTATCTCCGTTCCCCTCATTCATCTTTCACAGGCCCCCAGAAAAATCTGCCGTTCCACCACCACCTCCAGTAGCTCCTCGCGTTCCTCCGCCTCCGGTACCCGAACAAGTTGAACCCGCTCCCCCTCCGCTTGCAAATGGCGATTCAGACCCAATAGGTGACGGTTGGGAGGATCCAATAACTGTACAACCTCCCACTTGGGATGACGAGCCACAGGTCAAACCTCCTCCAGAAGATGCGTGGTCCTCTCCAGCGCAGACTCAGTCAGACATCCAGGACGAAACTCCCACTCCTCTGTCCCAAGAGGAATTTGTACCCGAGATATCTGCACCCATGCCTTCCGAACTAGTTCCAGCACCACAACAACCAGCAGATGAGCCTGTTGTTGCCCCAGTACCATCAAGGTCCCCGGTGTCTGTACCTCCACGGTCCTCTGCTGCATCGCACAGGGGTGCAAACAAGTACAAGGCAACCGATCAGGCTGTCGTCATGCCCACCTCAGGTTTCAACCCCGGATTGGAAAAGGTTGGCATGCAATTTGGTAGTCTGAGCCTTGCTGGCGATGGGATCGAGCCATCTCCGTGAGCCATCAACGACCTCGGTTTTGATGTTTTGGTTGATGCGTATCGACAGGATTGAACCGGTGTCGGCTTCAGAATCAGCTGTAACCAAGGCAAAGCAGTCGCCTCAACAGCCTATTCAGCTATTGCCTCAGGCACAGGCACCCGCCCAAGAGTCGCCCGTAACTGCCTCCCCAGTCCAATCAACTGTCGCACCGTTGCAAATCCTTCCACAACAACAGGCCGTACCCCCTGCACCGGTATCAGCACCAGCACCAGCTTCTGTCCCTACCGTCATTCCCCAATCCCAACCTTCTCTCACATCCGCCATCTCTCACCCCTCGATTTCAACGTCTGTCAGCCAGCCGATAATTTCGAGCTCACCTGCCTTTACCCAACAACAACCTCAGGCCTCTATCCATCCGTCCCTCTCCCAACACCAGCAGCAAGCGCCACTGACGCAGCACCAAGTCCCAACGCACCAATATACCCACCATGGTCTTCCCACTCACCTCGACGCCACCCAGAATCCTGTCCAGCAATCTCAACACGCAGCCCAACCCTTGCAGCCCCAAGCCTCTGCCGCTCATTCAGCATACTTCCGACAAGCAGAAGCGCCTTACTTCCATACCCCCACACCACCCGCCGGACAGGGACAGGATTACAACATCTTTGGTCAGATAGGCCAACAACATCAGGCATCACATTTGGGTGGGTTCGCTAGCAATGACTATGGTTATGGTGACAGTCAGAGGGTATGTATTCCCATATGTTACCCAAATACGTTCCTAAGATATTGATATCAGGGTTTCTATGACTCGTACGCGCAATCGCCCGCCTTTGGTGGGAGTCGCAATGTCCTCGGTCATGATGATGTCAAAGGTCTTCCTGCCTCCCAGCACCCAGGAAACGCTGTCCTGCCACCCTCAAGCGCTCAGTCTTCACAACTACCTCCTCAAGGTGGCGCACAACCGCAACCATCTGGCAACCAAGGTCCTCAGCAAAGCTATCCCCCTCCCGTCCCATACTACTACCCTTACCCGCAAAATCAGTACTACGGTACCCCATACAATTCGGGCTACGGTGTTCCCCAGCCATTCGTCAAGTATCCTACGATGTTCCAGCCAGGTCCTCCTGCGCAGGGTGCTGCACCCTCTCCGAGCGCCAAGCAAGGTCCTGGTTCAGTGCAGTCCCAGTCCGACCACTATGGTCGTGGGCTTTATGGTCAACAACACCAGCTACCCACCTCGACCTATGATGACCTTGGATACCAGCACCACGCACCGCAACACAACCACGCGCCGGGAGTGAATAACCTCACTTCGAGCGAGTACAGCAAGCACCCACAGCTGTATGGTGGACAAGCTATCCAAAGTTTTATGGGTCTCGGTCAGGGCACAGCCACCGCGTCGGGCCCTTCGCTCGCCCAGCGCGGGAGTGGTACATCTCCTGAGACGGCATACAAACCTTACTCTCAAAATGTCAAAGATGGAACTGCGGGCGTTGGTGTCGGCCAAGGCGTTGGTCAACCCCAGTCAGGGCGAGGCGTCCAGCAGCAAGGTGGCTTCTACGGGGGTAACCGCTTCGGTTCGAGCGCTGGCGCAGGCGGACCTCAGGGACAACAAGGACAACAAGCCACGCAAGGTCCACAAGGGCATGTGGGGTATCCGCAAGGCAACTCGGACGCCAACTTTTACCAGTATCAGCCACGACAACAACAGGGCTACTGGCAGTAATTAAAGTAATTTTTAGTTGACTGTTTTAACGTGTGTTCTGTTTGCGTGTCTGATCGTCTTTTACTGAGACTTTATTCTCTCTTGTGCCGTATTTTGTCTTCCTATTCATAACTCCTCTCATCCTCATCCTGTCTCTTTTTTTTTCCCCTCTTGCTCCAGCTGTTTGATAGCTGTTACAGTCCCAGAAGCAGTGCGCATTGCAATGTACTCCTTAGTGACATGTCTTTAACAAGCAGCCCTCGCTTAACACCTCGAACGCTGCGGACTTGATTGGTTGGAGTATGCCCAGATAGCGACTACGGAGAGATCCAGTGTGAATTGCTCCTCACGCATGTAGCACACTTGTACAGAAAGAATGCCAGTAATACAACACATTTTGTAACCCCACGGCAGTCCATCTTACCGCAAGCGACTGTTCAACATCCCGTCCTCGTTTGAGTGACATTCACGGGAAAAAGGAGATACTCACCGCGCCTCACGTTCGCTCTCCAACAAGGCCAAGATATCCTGTTCCCGTACGGGACCCTTCACGTTCCGAATGATGTTCCGCGTCGTGTCGTCCATGAACTCGACGCGGACTTGGGTGACGCCTCCTCGGGAGCCAGTTCGTCCGAGGACCTGGATCATCGATCATCGATCATCGAGTCAGTGTCAGTGGTATCAGACGACGAGGGTCGAAGAGGGAAACAACAAAGACCTTGATCACTTTGGCAAGTTTGACGGGCGCTGCTTTGGATGAATCCTGCGAGATATATCAGAGGGGTGTGCGGTGGAGAGGGACGTGGACGTACCATGTCGATGATGTGGAACTCTGTTGTGAGGGGACGAGTGGGTTTGTGTGGATGTATGGGTTGCAAAATAAGATTAAGGTTTAAAATCGAGATAAACCTCCGCCGGCTGAAGCCGACTTGAATACTGTAAGGCTTGGCCGTGGTTATTCTACTCAAGTCAGTCCACTGAAATGACGGAAAATAGTGTCGAAAAGTACTCACATACTATGTGCTAGGCTTAACTCGCTTAGCGGGAGGTAGACCCGGGCTCCCCCCATCCTTGTGCAATAGCACCCGGTCTCGCCTTGAACAGACCGGGTGCTGCGAAATCTTCGAGCGGTGGGCTGTTACGCACTGATACCACAGAGAGCAGGTATTCCACCACACACATCGAATCACGGGCGCCGTGTTCCAATGCAAAAAGCGAGCGTCCAATGTGACAAACAGGCCAGGAGCGCCGAGGGAGACAAGGTACTGTTCATATCACTGTCGAAAGGGCTCGCCTTTCACCAGAAACGTGATCTCTTTCGACAGCGATCTGAAATGCCACGCGCTAAATATTTCACCGTGCCAGTCTCGTCCTGCCCGAGTCTCCATAGTAGGTTGCATTGAACCCTCGGGTAGACTGTCGAGAACATCGGACTTCTTTTTGGGTCATCAAGTGTGTCAGTTGAACACTGGACCAAGCGAATACCTTGTTTACCATGTCATCTATGGACACGAACGGAAGATCCGAGAGCTCGTTCACAATAACATTCAAGGGTCGGCTAGCAACGCAGAGAGCTGTACATAATTTCTGAGCACCATGAGAGTCTGAACAAGTGTCCGAACATCCTTGCATTCGTCGAGGGCATCCACGAAGACCAGAGGCTTCTGACACAACAGCTTGGCTGTACGAGATGCAAATCCAGTGAGCTCCTTCGCAGTCGTGAGCGTTGCACCACCCATCTCTTCGCCTCGATCAAGTCATCAAATACAGGTCCAAGATGAAAAGAATGACCATGAAGTTGACGAAGCAGCTGGGATAAGATCGAGCGCAATACTTCCGTACATTTTGTTGACTACTCGGTCCGAAAATCGCAATAGAAAAATGTGAGCACTTCTCCTCGCGCCAGGCCTTCTTGAATGAGAAAGTCGAAGACCTGCAATTATTAATGGTATCTCACATTTACCTCGCGGCCGGAAGGCTCACTCTCATCATTTTGTGCTAGGTCGTGGCGATCACCTATTTGCATGTGTCTCCTTGGTTGTGAGCAAGTAATGACGACACGATCATAACCTTCTTCCTTGCTTTGCATGCCAGTCTTCATCTCGTGCCTCCTGTATGTAATCCCATGTCTGTCCTGGTAGTTGACTGTCTCTAGCATGCCATTGCTAAGCAACAGTCAGAAAATGCTCACTTGTTCAATCATGGGACATACTCGATGGGTGAGAGTTAGCGAACCGCGATGGTGTTAGATCCTTCCTGGGCGACATGGTCCGCCTGTCCGCCAAGGAGGACACTCTGATCCAGTGGTACAGCAGTGCTGTACGTCAATTAGAGAGCGTTCCTTCAAGTTCACAATACCATGACTTGATCAATTTATGTCTGGACAGAGGACGGCAATCTTGGCTTGAAAAAAATCAACTTTCTCGTGATTCTTGAGTGCGTTTTGTTCTGCATAGGTGTCGTGTTCTGGTAGTATCTGTGGTCCGTGCATTGGCTTAGTAGTAGGCCCATATACGGCATCTTCTCCCCTAACGTCGTGCTTCTCTTTTCTAGTGCGGTCTCTAGCGAGGCTGACATTAGCACGACGGGTACAAAGGAGAAACGAGTAGCAAGACTGTACCTAGAAGAGAAAAGTCCGACGTTGGGGGAAGACGGCGATCCCGGATGACCAAGAATATCTCAGGGCCTAAGCCAACGCACGGACCGCCTGAGGTACATCCAGATGATGAAGGAACCCACCAGACCTCGGGCCTGCCGAGGAAACACCTAAAATGCTCGACTGCATCTTTCAACTTGGCTGGCTTGGCAGTCGGACCATACGAGGTATCCACGAATAAGTATTTTGCTGGAGTAAATTCTCCATCCGACTCAGTGTATGTAGGCACCTTGTGGTTCATCCGTGAGCCAATCTTGTATTAGGACGTCGACTGGAGGGCCTTCTTCAGGAGGCGGTTTGTCAAGCACCTGCAAGACAGTCGCAGGCCACGGAAATTCGTCGCATACCCTTTTCCAACTGGAAATGTAGTTGTCCTCGCGATCAGCATAATCGTCGGCAATAGCGGCGACTCGGTGAGAGGCAGACGCGAATTTGCAAAAAATCTTGCGAGAGCGCTCCATAGCAGATATGATCAGCGGAGACAAGGGCGCGTTAGAATGACGATTTGAAACAGGGGTATAATCCTCGAATTCCACTGCTCTGAAAGAGTGCAAAGAAAGGAAAACAACACGACGTATCATATCCAACGCCATTAACTCGTACGGTAATACATCTAACCATAAATATACAGAATGGAAAGACGAGAAAAAAACGGACAACATATACAAAACATGAACAGAACCAAGCCTAGCCTAGATCTTTCTCGGAGTCGCAAAATCATAATCCTTGAATCAGGGACATACGTTGCACTCATGGACCAACCCCAAAACGGGGCATTAAGCAGGAAGTCATTCTTCGACCGTCACAGTCCGTCGGGGCGTACCTCCTCTCTGACGTGCACGAGACTCTGCAAACGCGCTCGGTGCGATAAAGATAGCTTCTGCAAAGGCGAAAGCAACGCCAACAGCAGCGTTGAGGATCCGCCATTGGGGTCCAACGACATCTATGCCTTTAATCGTAGCGTCAAGAGCTCTATACGGGTATCCGTACTGAGCAGCCAGACGTGAGATGGATGCTGTGAGAGGATCGAGAGGAAGCACGCGGGGGACACGTGCAGAAGTGGCATTTGCGGGGTGGAATGAAATGAGAGAGCCGAGAAGAGCAGGGATAATCAGAGTAGGGATTGACCAATGGAAAAGAACAGTCCAAAACACGATGGACTGGAAAGTGGCCAGGGGGGGATAAGGAATAGTGAGCTGCCAATCCCCAGTGTCGACGATTCGCGGAATATGAATCTGACGAGACATCAACTACTGAAGTGGGAACAGAGGGTCATTCATACCTGCAAAAAGTTCCACGGAATGACTTGGTACAATACGAAAAGTAACTCAAACAATGCGGTCGTGAGCGAGATATGGAGAGAATTCGATAGGGTCTAGCGGGCGTATGACTTAGTGGTGTCAAATATGATCAAAATCGACATACAGATCTGGAAGCCAACAAATATACACGAGCTTGCTGTTTCGCACCTGCCTGTAGCGTTTTGAAGGTGGTGTCAGCAAGCTCAAGTGATGGTTTCGGAATGTTGCGGAGTATACTGCGTGGGGTGGATGTGAACAAAACACTGCGCTCCTTTAATGGGGTAACCACGGGGGGTGCACTGGGAGTCTCCTCCTCAGGAGGTGAGATGGGTACGTCCTTGAGCATCATAGACACTTCTCGAGCATCTGGTACGGGTGTGCCGATGGGGGGAAGGGTTCGACGTGTAGAGCGAGCGGGAGATGGACTAGCTAGCTTCCTTTCAGATATCTCCTCTAGCGGTTCCGAGGCAGGGGATGCAGGAGAGTGTCTGATGGGGGATGAGCTGGGCAAATGCAGAGAAAGAGGACGGACTCAAGGCTGGGTGGCTGCACCCCCTTCTTGCGTTTGAAGAGACCCGAGAAGACGGGATCATACTCGAGCGAGGCCCGATTGTCATCGAGTTGTTTTCGGATTCGCTGTTGGAGTTCCTCCCTCGTTCCAGCATCGCTGATCTGGAGGGCAGAGGCCAACTCTCTGAGCTCGCCTTTCTTTTTGGTGTGGAGTGTACCAGAAAACTGGGATGTTGTCATCGCGAATGTGCTGTGGACAATGATGATAATGGTGGTTCTGAAGTGAGTTGTGTCAATATATGACCTCAATCAACATCAACAAATCGCGACGCGTAACACGTGACACGTTCTCCACACAAACCCCGTGCACCCGCTCCCGGGGTCCACATACGATTGCATGATGAGCACTCTTCTTCAATCTCTGACCACCGCGTCCCTTTTGCTTGTCCTCTGGTAGGATTGTATCCACACCCAACTAGCATGCGCTTGATCGTTTTCCTTCTATCCTCGTGCTTGCTGGTCAAGGTCAGTTTCTCGCTGGCCATGGGGTTGATTTGCTATGCGCATTGCGGTTGACTTCGGCGGCACCTTGACAACGTGGTTGCGTGCGACTCTCCCAACCTTCTAGAGGGCATGAGTGCCAATGCTATCGTTGATCATGAGTGCGACAATGCGAACTCCATGATCAGTGCAAGTATTCTCCTTTTGAGCCCATGACATTGGTGAGTTCACGTTGGCAAATTCGCTGCAAGCACAGACCCAGTTCAGCTACCGCTCAAAAGTAAGCTCGCAATCACTGCCATTAGTCTTCCTGTCATTGGTGCTCGCGCACTGTGCAAAGGGATATCAATGTCACCGTGTCACTCTGACGACTCCCCGGCTGGGATGGTTTCGTTGAGATTGAGCTGAGCATGGGGGGGGAAAGTGTTGACGGTCGCCACTACCACCCTCAGTTTGGCCAACATCGAGTTGGGTTGTTGTCCCCTATAATGTGTTTGTAAAACGTGGCTGTGCTACCTAAATTATCTTTGCTGCCCTACTTTGCGCCGACGGCTCTTTTGACTTTTGACTTGCACACTCTAGTATGCATCATGCTTGTCCTCTGCCTGTCACCTCGCACAGGACACGTCCCCTAGCAAGTGCCATGCACCGGAACTCGACCTTCATTGGCATTCGAAACTACTTCAGAAGCCTATCCAGACAAGCCAAACCTGTGGTGTATGATTCGCGCCCCCGTCCAGGTTGTGCTCAAAGTCTCTCTTCATCCGCCACTAGTTATGCTGCTGCCGCGCATCCCAAGCCATCTCAATACGAACTCCCGACGGACGTTTATTTTTCTGAAAACTCTCCTCTTGCCCCTTCCACTCGTTTTGACTGGCGACTGCGAGCTACGTCGCGCTGTCAGCCCAGGCACGATTCGCTAGCGAAGCGGGACGGCGCTCGGGCGTACATGAAACGCGTCATTCCTTCATGTGTAGAAGTCCAACCAAGCGAGCCACTATACGAGGAAATTCAGGCTTACCGTGATCAGTGCGTCCGTTTCTTTATAAGTAACCGCTGTTTTGGTGACATCGAACTCTCACAGTTTTCTACCTTTATTAAACGCCGAACAAGCGGAGGACGAATCAGTCCTTCGCGATCGTCTGTCAAGTTGGTCTCTGTCTCGCTTACGCGAGGAAGGGTATACCATCACAGATCTCTACGCGTTTTGGATAGAGGCACCGCAATTTCGAAATCCGATTGCTTGTTTTTCTTTGGGTCCGGGCATAATTTTGCCAGAGCACAGATTCGGGTAAATGCGCAGTCTCAGAAAATTCAAGAGTCGTACTTATTGTCATCTACATCAGAAATGGGACTCAGGTCCTATTGTCACGCGTTGACCCCCTACAAGAGGTACCTCTACGTGGCACCGTATTGGCGAGCCATGCCACCCAACTTCGCACCGTATTTGACCAGCAATTCGATATCGAGGACGGTCAGTGGCGCCTCGATGTCGGGCGGTCTAACATCGTTTTTGAACGAATGCGCACTGCAATTTCGCACTTCAATCACGATCCAGCAGTACTAGATGCCAGTCAGTCACCTGACAGGCAGTTCGTCATGCAAGGTACCCACCTTCGTAACGTACTTCTCCGTTCCTTCTCTCCAGCGTCTACGTCTCTGCATCAGCCCTTGCAATCGCCGGATGAAGTTGAATATGTATCACGTGAGACATTGGAACACCAAAGTCGGGATGAGTATGAACACGGCGGCGCGTTCAAGGATGATATGAGGATCCAGAGCTGGGCGCGGCGATACGCGCGCTCAGACCCTATCCAGATGGATGGTGACCCCGTATTGGATGGTTTGAATGAGACCCAGATTCGGGCTGTAGCGACGATGATCGGGGAACGTATTTCCCTCGTTCAAGGTGTAAGTCCATCATCGCAAAGTTTTCAATGAGACCTGATTTCTCGTTTGTAGCCTCCGGGGACAGGAAAGACGAAAACTATCGTCGAGGCTGTCAAGGTACTCAAGGTTGGCCGTACTCACTATCCGCCTTGGCATGTCATTGATTTCGAAAAACATTAGACTCACTTTGAAGTTCATCACCCGATTCTTGTGTGCGCATATACCAACGCGGCGGTGGATAACCTTGTGGAAGGTTTTGCAGGAGCTCGCTTGAAGCCTCTGCGCGTGGGCTTCCGGGGTAAGATAAAAGATAGTCTCACCAAGCACACTCTCGACTACAAACTTGACCAACATCCCCTCAAGAGCAAGGTGGATAAGGCTCTCGGAGAAAAAGGCGTAATAGAGAAAAAGCGATTGGATTTGACTAGGAGAATAGAAGCTATACAGAGAGCCCCAACAAGTCGTGCTGCAGGGCGTCTCGACCAGATGCGATCGGCCTTGCTCGTACAAGAGCGCCAGTCGATGGCTCTGACCGCGAGGTTGTACGCCATCCATCAGGAAATGCTGCGGGACATCACAGCAGATGCTGATGTGGTACGTGATCGTTTCCCAGTTCCTGTTTGTGTTCTCATCCTCTGACATCGCGTGTAAGATTTGTACGACTTGCATTACTTCTGCCAGCGTTGCGCTTAACGTACTTGACTTTCCTGTGGTTTTCTTGGACGAAGCATCCATGTCAACGGAGCCGGCATCTCTCATACCCTTGATGAAAGGAGTACGTGTTTCACCCTGGATCTCTTCGCACATTTCCGATGTAAGAGCGTTGTAGGCACAACACGTCGCACTCATCGGAGATCACAAACAACTTCCGCCTGTCATCGCAAGCCGCGAAGCGCAGTTGAATGGCCTTGGAATCAGTCTTTTCGAGAGGTTGACAGAGGAAGGAGGTGGGTATTACTTTTTCTTTCAAGTCAACGGTTTACTTACATTAGTAATTGTGGCACAGTGGTGCCGTCAATTATGCTGGACGTTCAATACCGAATGCACCCTTCCATATCGCGGTTCCCGTCGCATGAATTTTACAACCTTTCGTTGCGAGATGGGACTGTTGATGCTCTCGGTAACATATCTCCGAATCTGCTTCCTCCACTTTCGAGTCACTTACCAGTGGATGAGTCGACCGGTTATCAGATGCCTGTTGTCTTCCTGGACCACGGGGGATCAGAGACTGCTAAGGATCGTAGTAGGGTCAACTGGAACGAGGCGCAAATCGTCTGCAGTGTTGTTGAGGACCTGCTGCTAAAAAACGAGGTTCGTTTTTACCCACAATTATCCCCAGATGGAGCGCGCTGATCGGTGTTTGGTGAAGTACCTTCGTGGAGAAGACGTTGGCATCATCGCCCCTTACGTCGCTCAGGTTTCGTTGCTGACGCGCCTCCTTAACTCCGATGAGAAGTACCGCAAACGCTTCTCAACCACGCTGGGTGACCATCGGAAACTACAACTTCACAACATCGATATCAAGACGGTCGATGGGTTTGAAGGTCGGGAGAAGGAAGTGATCATCTTTTCCACTGTGCGCAACAACCCGTCGGGGCAGATTGGATTTCTCGCTGACAGGCGAAGACTCAACGTTGGGCTCACACGCGCCAAACGAGGGCTTTTCATTATCGGGAGCCTCAGCACACTCAAAGAATGCAAGGTGCCGAAGGGTAGGACTAGCGAGGCTGACTTGGTGCCCACTCCCTGCGGTGGAAGGGGAACCGAAGCATGGAAGAGGTATACACGGTATCTGGTTGAGCAGCGGATGGTCCTTCAACTCACTGGGGACCGACTGCATAAAGCTTTGTATGGAAACATGCCTGCACTGTTGCGCGTTCCGCTGGGAGTGTACGACATTCCTTACTTACATTGAATAATCGATGAGCCTACGCTACACAACTTTACACGATGCCCGCTCCCCGCCGGGTCTAAAAGGCAACCATACAAGTACCCGCGCCCAGTCACCTGAACTCCCCTGAAGTTTGAACGCTCAGCAACCCTGCTCGTGGAACCGGATCAAGGACAACGGCAACGTAAACGATTGTTCCAGGCTGTCGTCTCGGAAAATGCCACACCTTTGTGCCGTCGGCGAACCCAGTGGCTTGGCGCACTAAGTGTAGAGTCGTTGGCACGCCGCTTCCCCACTAGTCTTCCAAGCAAACTCTCTTGCTACCGACTCACGCCAAAGTTTCACCCTTGATATCGAGGCCGGCAAGTCATACTAGCCGTATCATAGCATTGCAGAACTAGATTGCACCCGCGGTACCAGTGCTAGTGAGCGCTCAAACGCGGCTCATTCAAATTGCAAGAACAAGAGCACGCCACCGTTTCAGAGTCTCCACCCCGCTGTTTTTGTATCCCAGTTGTCAGCGGGACTGTCTATCTATCGGGGCTATGCACAGAAAGGCGTCGGCAAGCTGGCAGGAGAGAAAAAAAACATTCGACACGTCTCATGAATGTCATACCGTACGGGAACGGCCATGTACCGATCGAGCGGAAAAAGATAGACGTGGCCCTGGTTGAACTCGAGGGCGATCGGCTTGAGAAAGAGAGAAAAAAAAAACAGGTCGACGGATCTCGAGCAAGATTCGGGCTTGGTTGTAAAATGACGACTTGAGCCTCCTCCGATTTGCACGCGTCGTCACACACATTAGACGTGGCTAGACCTTGATCCGGGTGTCAACGAAAGACGGCCCTGAATGTACATATACCAAGTTGGCGGGACCAAGGCGGATCCAGTCAATGCATTCTGGCCATATTACACTCAAAGGCTGTACTTGCTTGACTAGCTGGATCGAATTGGGGCGCAATTATTACGCCGATTGCGGTGTCCTCGGGGATCGTTACCGGCTGGTGAGGAAGAAGATCCTCCCAGTCCCCGACTCTTCGATGAACGCTTGAAATATCTATCGCATATTTATCAGACGGAGGTCTTCCATCCTGTCTTTTATGACACCAACTTCTTTTCAGGACAAGTTCGGACAGTCTTCCCATGCAAGCGCAATGCACTTATGGGGAAAAGGTGGGTTCGAAAAAGTTCACAGTTAGATGTATCTGCGACACACGTTCAGGCGTGGATAGGAATGGTGTTGGTTACGAGGATGACCCTGCGTGTGGAGGACCAAGGCGAGTGAGTACGTATCAGCTATTCAGCACGTGGCACAGGTCTTACCATCCCTGGGGTTGGTGTCGCTTGCCGAGATGACGCTTGACACCGGGCGTTGTATTTTCCTGTGTGAATAACGAGATGCATTACCGTCACGCTTCCGCCCACCAGCGCTCAAAAGCACCCAGCCATGCAGAATCTCGGTCCCCTCCCCACAGCTGCAGTGTGTGCTGCCAGGAACGAGATCCCCATCCACCGCCTTCTCTCATCCATCACTTGTTGTCCGTTTAATCCCTTCGTCCTCTTCATTTACCAGAAACTGGTATTCCCAATCTTGGATAGGTCTTTTTCGTCTTCAAAAGAATCAACCTTCGTTCTATCCTTGGACTGCAAATCTCCACGTCCGAGCTCGTTGAAGTTCTGCAACTCTATTGCCTGACGACCAACAAATGTCGCCTTCCTTAGCCTCGTCGGATAGCCACGGTGGACGCTCAAATACCTCCTCTCCGTCAGACGCTCAACGACCCAACCGCACTTGCGACGCTCTCTCGATGATCACTTCCCACTTTGACTTTCCCGTCGCGGCCAGTGGTCAGGACCGTCTGTCGTCCCAGTTCCGCGAACCGCCAATGTGCTCAGTCCCTCAGCTTCTCGCGCCGTGGTCCAAGTTAGCGTCCCCTTCAGCCCGATCTGCGTCATCTGAGCATGCGCGCGGTCTGACCACGTCTCTCGCCGGTGATCGTACGACGTCTTCCGCAACGGGTATTGGATCGTTTGCCAGCAATCTTGCTGTTCCTGCACCATTATATGGCCGTGCCGGATCGCCCTTCGATTTGACACCGTCTAACAATCAGAATGATCTTGGCACCCTCGATGGGCTGTGCGCAGCATTTCTGTTGACGCGTTCGCGCGCAGTCAAGGTAAGTTTCCTTGGATGAATTGATTCCGTGGGACAGCCAAGCTCATGGTGACACGTCAAAGGTCCGCAAGCAGCCGGGTGCGACCTTCCTCTCTCTTCGTTCGATTTTCGAATTTCTGGACGACACCGTGGGTCCTTTTCTTACCATGCTGGGTTCATAAGCTGATAGACACCGAGAATCAGACTGACCATGCCAACGTGGGATCTTCTTTGTCCATGTGGCGACTGAAGGACCTCTCTGCCCCCGATGACGCTTGGGTTGTGTTCAAGTCGCATCACGATGTGAGTCGTACTCGCTTTCCTTTCTTGGCCGAAGCTCGGCACGGCGATCGCCGGCTAGCATTCACCAAAAAGGGGTTGGCGAAGTCAGGCACCCCCGTACTGGTCGCTACGTGTCTTGGGTCTTTCCTTCCCGCTGTTTCGCCTCGGCGATCTCCCTTTCAATTGGTGTTGCAACGTACTAACAATGGGCGACAGGCTTATATATTTATCTCCCTTTCTCTCCCGTCTTTCACCATATTTCCTGCGCTCGAGGCCGACCTGGAACCTTTTGAGAAACTCAGTCGGGTTGACGTGTTCTCCAGGGTAGGCTTGTCACTTTCTCCGCGTTTCATATATATAATCGAATACCGCGTGGTAATAGTTCCCCTCCCTCCCTGTCATCGAACCCGAGAGGAAGTCTCACAGGCTTCGGATGTCGATATCCACGCCAGATTTTCATAGCCGCCTTCACGTTGGACAGCCCACTGTCGAGACTGCGCTTCCACCAACCGAAAAGTTTGTCATTTCCAGCAATCCCCCAAATCCGAGAACAACCTTCAGAGTAGGTGACTGGATGTGAGTATCTTCCCGCAATTTGATTTTATCCCGTCGATATTTCATAGGGGTCTTGATCGACTCCCAAATCTGCAATACCCCTTTTGTATCATGTGCTGACTATATTTATTTTCACAGATGCAATTCTGTCACCTGTGCCGCTCACAACTTTGGGTGAGTGATTATTCATCGATCGTCTCCTTTTGCCTTCCGCCGGATTGGCGGTCACACGATGAATCACGGCTTGGTACCGGTCACGGTATTATCCCGATTGACAAACTTTCCTCCCCTATTTTCACTGAGCACTTGTGTTCATCCTTTTTATTCCTTCTCGCTTGCCACAAGTTATGGTTCTGACCGATTCCTTCCCTTGCATGGTCTTGCACAGGCGCAACCTGGCTTGCAGAGGTTGTGGTTGTCCGCGTTCAGAAAACCAAGCTTCGTCGATGAATCGTCAAATTCTCGGCGTGCCGTCGACCCGTCTTCCCACTTCTCCACGTTTCGCTAGCACCACGGGTACTGCGTTCTATACAACTGGCCCAAATTCGATACCAAACTCCTCCTATTATCCTACTACTCACCAGGGTGCACGGTATCCGCTGGCACCTACCCCCAATGCTAAACCTGCGTCACCATCTCATCCCCTCCTAACTCCCTCTGGGCGTTCCTTCTCGGTTGGAGGCAAGGTACAGAATATATCCAGTGACCCCACCATGCCATGCATCATGTATTGGCCTGATAATGAGCCGTTCCCCGAGCGAGGCCAGATCCGCCCCAGCAACCTTGTTGGAGTCCCGGTAAGACGATTTGGAATACTTGGAGATATCCCAGTGGCTGATTCAGGTTGCAGCAACCTCCCATCCTGAATACAGGAAATCGCGGACCAATTGAGCATCAACCTGGTGATTGGATTTGTCAGAAGTGCAACTATTTGAACTGGAGACGGCGCAAGGTTTGCCAGACTTGCTATCCATGTGAGCTTCTCCTCCTGTGTTACTTGTCTGCCGTTCTCAACGATGAACTTCTCAGACGCCGAGGGTAACGGTGATTCTATCTCGGCTGCTGTGCAGTCCGAGCGAATTAACCTATTGACATCCCTTCTCGCTCAAAACCAGCTGCCATTGAGGACCACTCCTTCTACTCCCGATGCTCCCCGCCGAAACACAGTGACGCAGGTGCAACACCAACGTCTGCAGGAGGCCGTCACGCCATTGTCGAGGCTCAGCCGTTCTCAGGTTGACCTTCGTGCCGCCATCCAGTGTCCTGACCCTCAGTTCATATACGAGACTTCGGGGCCACACCGACAAGCGATTCCTGCGTTCCCAGGCATGAAGGAATTGGGAGATGCACTCCCTGTTAATGCTCCAGTTCCACTCCTACCATCCTTCTTGCAAGATATCGTCCAGTCGCCCACCCTATCCCCCACATCGACATCTTCCGCAGACTTGTCCATTGAGGAGTACGAGGATCCCTCCCCTCGTGCTGGTCGTGAGCATGTAGTCGCCCGCGACGAGTCGGCTTCCAACTTCTCGCTTGGCAATATTTGGAAGTTCAACGGTGAAGAGACGACGAATATTGCTGGCATTGCCTTGCCCCATCACGAGGACCTTGTTGGGAGCAGGAAGAGTAGTCAAGAGTTTTTACGTCGTCAGTCACCTTGACGTAAGTAAAATGCCTTTCGCATGTTGGGGCAACACTAATATCATGTCCTCACAGCGACGTTCGGTTGGGCCCTGTAATCTTTCCCTCTCAGACGCCGGACTTTCTTCGCGGAATATTTGAACTAGATTATTATTGTTATTCGCCGTCTTTGCACGCTCACTCACGGACTGTTTGGAGTTATCGGGGATCACAATGTTGTTCCTCCCTGTCTGTCAAGTATAGGATCTCTCGGGGTATACTGCATCTTCAAAGCATGTTTATCTTGCTCATTTATATATTTTTGGAACATATATATATTAGTGTACGTCTCGTAGTACTTCGTAAAAGATTCAAGTCGCTGTCTAGGTCACCAAGGCGTTGCTAAATAGGATGATATCATCATGTCTACCAAGCTTAGTGTTGGACTTGGACGTAAGTCGAACATGACGCGTAACGGTCCACGGTGCTGGTCTCCACCATGAGTTCCAACCCGATCGTCATTCGAGTTCACGCCGATGCACCCTCCGCCGCCGTCAAACTACTATCCCACCAAACATCACGCGCTTCAGGACCACAGGTCGAGGACTCTGCTCTACTTCGTTCCATCAGAAGTGCCTTGAGGGGTTCTGCGTCCAACTCAATCAACGCTGTCTATGCACCATTGTACGACGACAGATGCGACGCATGGGCGGAGCAAGAGCTGACATGGAACGATCGCTGCGTGGTTCTCAGTCACGGAGGCGTAATCCAAAGGAAATGGGATTTCTCCGATGAAGACCAGACTATACAACGCGCGTGTCTGGGGAGGTTCGCCTACAGTACTAACACCGCAGGTCCCGTGCACGGCAGTGCGCATTACACCTCCAAGCCTAGCGAGCAGCAGGCAGACCCATCAGCCGAATCCGTCTTTGGTCCTTTTAAAACTATCCAAGAGGAGCGGCAGAAGAACAAGCACGCCCAGGAGGAAGTTGCAGCGGTGTTCGTCTTTCTGCGCAGCATTGGCAAGGTCTACCTGATCAATGGAACCGACTACACGTTCTCCCTACCCTTCCTCGTTCGCAATGCCTGGCCCCTCCATCCTCATGGTGTCATGATACAACGCCACCTCGATCCTATGGAGATGGACGATTCTCGTGCCACTGGCGACGCGCCTCTTCCTACCACGTTCACCATCACAAATCCCTTCTCAGAGCCAGCTGCTGTCGGTATCACTGCCGGTATAGTGGGTGGTTTCCCTGGGCGTCCTGCTTGCCTTTCCGACGAAGAAGAAAATTACTCTCGACCCCTGGTTGTCATTCCTGCCGTTGAAGAAGTTGTCTGGGTGTCTCGGAAACCATTTGCCATCGATGATATTCTGATCACGTTCAACTCTGAACGGCAAGAGTTGTCCATCTGGCGCTACGTTTATCAACCTTGTCGTCGCACCTCATCGTCTCGCTTCGACCTCAGTTTCAATCTGGACCGTATGGCTCTCGGGAGCGATGGAGAGGGAGGGGCGATGACTGGTGCTGCAGAACAAGGCAGGATGAAGGCCTCGTTTTGGGCGCAGAGGTTGATAACGCACCCATACACCGGCGTATCGTAAGTTTTATGCATACTCGCGCGACTTGCTTCGGAATATGATGCCACGACGTTAGGCAGGGGTCGTTCTCTCAAATCTCCGCGGCGCTCTTTGACCAACGTTTTGATGGTGTTCGCGATCACACGTTGTTGGCGATCTGCCTGTCCGGCGTTCCGACTGCCGTTTTCCTTCTTAGTGTACAGGAGGCAAATAAGACGGTTGCATGCGAGTACTTGACAACCATCGACGCCGTCTCTGTGGTACCCATTGGTGGTACGCGCAAGGAGATATGGGATTTATTAGCTGTTAAACCAGATGGGTCGCTGACCATCTTCACTCATGGGTTGCAACAACTGCCTGTCGTATTAGGGATCGCCCAGGCAGGGGGTACTGGCAATGCAGAAAAGCATGCACTCGTTCCAGTGACGGGTATAACATCAATAAAGTCGACATGCGTATCATCCGTCACACTGCTCTGTGCCGGGGGCCAAGCGTATCGGGGCAAATTCGACATGCTCCCTCGCGATCGTCTTGTCAATCAAGCGCTGCAAGCTCTATCCCTTGTCATCCCTACAAAAGACGCCTTTACCTTGCATCTAGAGTTTCTTCGAACATGGTCGCTCCGGAACTTTTGTACCTCTTCAAACCTTGAATTTCACGCGCTCTCTTACGCGCTTACCAAGATTCTGGATCTTGGGGTGTCTTATCCAGGCAACCATTATGCGTCATTTTCGGTGGACTGGGAGCAGTTCTTTTCTCTGAGCGTCAACGTCCGGAATCTCCAGGATGATCCCGCGTTGCAACATCTCTCTCTTCCCACTCATATGAGAAGTCGGCCATTCAATTTGGTAGCGATAAAACCCAACCCTTTACTTGCACCTGTGCTATACGCGCTGCATATGCTTGCCGAGGACCTCCGACTTGTGGTCCATCGACATGATTCCCTCGTATTACTCGTGCCTTTGGTTTGCCAAATCGCCCACATAATAAGGCCAGAGTGGGCAGATTACTGGAAGCGCCTTTGTCCCAACGTCATACCTGCATGGCCTGCACCCTCTATCACGCGTACGTAGCGTGTCTGTCCACGGCCAACCTAGGTTGATTTTTTTACAGGAGTAGAAGTGCTCGACGATCGAATACCAGTTTGGCCTCCAGATATGGCCGCAATACTCTATGGCAGGATTAGTAACCCTGAGTGGAAATTTCCGGTATACGAGACCCCACGTCTAGCCGCCATGTTCGATATCCAGCCTTCATACGCGTTTGGCAAAGTCGAGCCACTAGGTTCTCTTCAACGTCTCACTACTGCATACCTTTGTCTTTCTGACGTTTCGACCACATCTGCGCAAAAGCGAGCTGAGATGACCGTCGAAACTCTTGTGCGCATGTGGGGTACAGCAAAGAAGGGACAGTTGTTCTTGGACAGCCTGCCTCTGGGCATCGCTGCGCCACTGCGTGAAGCTATTCGAACTTGCCAACTCTCGCCTCCTTCCCACTGGCAGGCGGAGCATTATGAGCTCATTGACCGACGCGACCTAGCTTTCAGTGTCGCAATGGTTCAACCGGTGATATCCCAACAGGGAATCTATCAGTCTGCTGAGACGTACATGGTATGGCTTCCATCTGGGATCGTTGTCATGGACTCATCCTTTATCATCAGACTTCTCATCGTCGGACCAACATAAGTGCTTTGGTCGAACAAGCGAAAGCCGCAAGCGCGGGCACAGTCGATGCACTTTCTGGCGTAGAATTGGGTCTGAAATCGTTTGCGAGCATACGCTTTGGCCAGGATCGCCGATTGGAGGAAGTAGCACGAATGCTATGCTCTTCGACGATTCCATCCGTCCGACTCATCGAGCGACCAGACTTGAAGTGAGTCACAATAGTTTTCCTTTTGAACAGAACAGAAGGGCTAATCATCGTTGCAGCGAACACGACCAATCGAAAGAGCAGCAACATCAAGTAGTGCGGATCGCAGAAAGGACGTTGGCATTGCCCTATGGCAGAGCAATGTTCACCTTTGGCTCGGTGCTAACGGTCACTCGCGAGGCATACGTCATTCCCAAACTAGAGTATCAGATCAGGATCCAGCCATCCAACGTCATCACTGGACCCGAACCTGGCAAGATACCTCTCGAATGCACGAACTGGGGCGAATTCCACAACGGGGTCGCTGCGGGCTTGCGCATTGCGCCTTGGGCGCGAGGCGTGGAAAGTTCCTGGATTGCTTTCAACAAACCGTCGGAATTGACTCCAGAGCATGCGGGATTCTTGTATGGACTCGGGTTGACAGGCCACCTCAAGGAAATGCTTACCTGGCATACTTTCGGATATCTCACGCCGAAACACGATTTGACATCCATCGGTGTCCTGCTCGGTCTGTCAGCAGCAAACGTCGGGTCAGGCAACATGCACGTCACAAAATTGATAGCTGTTCATACCCCCGCGTTACTTCCGACACCAACAGTGGACCTTAATGTCTCCCTCATGACCCAAGCTGCCGGACTCGCGGGGGTTGGACTTCTCTATTTAGGTACCAAGGATCGCCGCATGGCCGAAGTTTGTCTCAACCAAATCAGTCGCAAGGATCTCGTGCAGCCTGATCTCAGTAACGAGCACAGAGAGGCATACACTTATTCTGCTGCTCTCGCTTTTGGGATGATCATGCTCGGAAAAGGATCACCTATCCCGGCCGACGTCGCTTGTCTCCACCGACTGCGCGTGCTTATTCATGGCGAAATAAAGACCAACCTCACTGGGGGGCGCCGTCCCACATTCGATGTCAACATCACGTCTCCGGCTGCGACCATGGCATTGGGTCTGATGTACATGAAGACAGAGCAAAAAGACGTCGCTGACATTCTTGAACTCCCGAGCACGGTCATCGAATTGAATCGCATTCAACCGAGTTTTTTGGTCATGCGCGCGATCGCGAGGGCGCTGATCATGTGGAACTCGATTGGATCGACGGCGGACTGGTTGATGTCCCAAATTCCCGAGCCCATCATGACCACCATGCAGGATCACATCGCAAACAAGCGGCGAGCTGATGATGCCATCGAGTTGGCGTACTTCAACATCATCGCTGGCTACTGCTTTGCCGTTGGATTGAAATATGCTGGTACTGCCCGTCATGAGGCGTACATCATGTTGTCGAACTATTTTGACACATATAGTCGATTTGTTGCGACGAGCGGTAAGTTTCTTGATTCAATGCACAACAACGAATGATGGCCCTCTTAGGTCCTGTATTCGATCATAAAATCAAGCGTTCGGCTATGCGAGAGGGGCTTAACCTCATCTCGATTGCACTATGCATGGTTATGGCAGGCACTGGGGAGATCTCGTGCTTGAGGCGACTCAGGTATGCGTTCGGGATGTATCACCAGGCTTTCAGATATGGCGTACATGTGGCGACGCATCTATCGCTTGGTTTGCTGTTCCTCGGGGCTGGTCGCTTCACTCTGGGCACGTCTAATGCGGCCATTGCATGCATGGTCACCGCCTTTTTCCCACGTTTCCATCACGTCTCTTCGGATAACAAGAGCTACCTCCAGGCGTTGCGGCATCTGTGGGTCCTTGCAGTAGAGCCTCGCTGCCTCGTCGCCCGAGATGTCACGACGCGTGAGGCAGTCTACCTCCCTGTCAAGATCACGGCGAGAGAGGGCAACGGGAAGGGCGTCACGCAGCTCATCTCTCCTACACTGATACCGGACTTTGGGAAGCTCGTGTCCGTCAGGATCGATACGCCTCGCTACTGGCCTTTCTTTGTGGACTTTGAGAATGTCCCCGAACACAAAATGAGTTTTTTGAGGAATCAGACTCTATACGTCAAACGTCGAACAGCATTCCTCAGCTACACCGAGGATCCCAGAGGGAGCAGGAGTTTATTCGTTCGTTCTGGTTCTTCCGCTGGTGATGCCGCTATCCTTGATTTCCCGCAGTTGACGGACGCGAAAGCTCACCCCGCTAGTGACCTTACCCATTTCATCTCATCCTTTTCAAACGACACGCTCTTCCTCGCATTTGCTGATTACTTCTCCCGTGACGATGGCGAGACACCCGAGGAGAGAACGTTCCATGCATATTGTCACGCCGCACTACTAGACAGCATCCTGCAAGACAAGATGGAAACACTCCAGTCGCATCTTACTCTGTATCAGTATCGCACGCAACCGCAGTCCACATCCCATTTCCACCTTCGCCTGCAAGACCTCCGATTCGCGGTCGACTTTTATAGCAAAGTATTTGACCGTCGTTTCAGTGGTCGAGCGGAAAACAATCCGCGACCACCCCTCATTCGTGAGAACACCGTATCGGGAGCTCTACAGGCCCTCGATGAACGCCTTTGGAGGGTCCAGAATCACCCCAAGTTTATCAAGGTTCTGGGCCACTACGCCCGCGGTGAACCCGTCTTTGATGGGACAGGCACAGGCACAGAGGGAACTGATGAGCCCTCGGCGCAAGGACAACTATCCCGGTGGCTCGCCTGGTACCTCATGCGAAATGGTGTCCCATCCGCTTCTCTTCTCGTGATACTGCGCCAACTCGCGCGAGAGGCGCACGTGCATAGTGCGAGCCGACCTCCCCCCGAAGGAACCGCCAACTTGCACACGCTCGATGTAGGGATCAAGGAGGTGCTGCGCGGCACAGGAACGAAGATGATCAATGCGTTTGGGTCTGGATGGTCTGGAGCATCGCTGGATCGAATCGTGGAGGCGTGGCAAGGAGTCTCCTAACAACTCCTTTTTGTTGCAATCAGCACTGTACTTTTTCTGCACCGCTTGGGATGGAACCATATTGCGATGAGTGTCCTGGACGTTTTTTTGGGCCAACGGTGACAAATCCGACTTGTCCGAGTCACGCAAGGAACGAGGTGTGTGCTGAGCCGGGTGGCAAGTATCATCCGCATGATCAGCGAACCGAGCATTTTGTTACTTACTGCATATTCAATCATTGTGCTAGTTCAGGGATTGCCATTCCCGAGGGTTTGGACTATTCCCAATCACAGTTGGGATGGTATCATCAGGCTCCCATCATTGTCCGCTATCTTGATACTCGGTATCTCACAATATCTGAATCTTTTCCATCACCCTCTTCGGCCACCCAAATGCAACGCGACTGTCTTCTAAAACATAAACACTGCGTAAGCATGGACCTTCTGACCATACAGTAACCAGAGAAAAACACTTGGCAAAGGGGCTCAGGGGGTGGACAGGTAATGTTGATGCTTTAAGTTCAGTATGTACACGTGGGCGACGAATGCTTAATCCCCTTAATTAGCACGGCGCCTTTCCCAAGTCCATCGGAATTACAGCGTGGTATGAAGGTTTTACTATACTAGTAAATTGAAGCTCCTCGTACGCGGTGCGTCATGATACGCCACTGTTCGGGTGACGCGGCTAGAGGCCGTGATCGCGATCCATTGGTGGGCTAGGCCTATTTCGATGGGGGATACGTTTGCGCCGTATGCTTCTCGGCAGAGTCAGCCTTTTGGCGGTAGGCAGAATGCATAAAACCCGCGAGGTACCGTCCCGTCGACCCTGACAAGCTTCGGGCTTTCATTCCTTTACAAGCTCCCTCAGAGTATTCACCATGCTCTTCAAAGTTGTCCCTTTGCTTTTTCTCGCATCTACGGTCCTGGCTCTTCCCTCCAAGTTAGGTGCTCGCGTCGCCCGCCGTCGCGCCAATCGCCAGTCCCCCTTTATCAATCGTCTCGAACAAGTTGATGGTGCTGTTTCCGACGAGCAATACAGCAACAATTGGGCTGGCGCTGTTTTGGCTGGGCGTCAGGTGCGCCATGTTTTTCCCCGACTGTGAATACACGACCCTACTCACCCGTTTCAATAGAACACTTTCACTTCTGTCACTGGTACCTTTATCGTCCCCACACCTTCGGGTAATAATGGCGACTCCGCTTCCGCTTGGGTCGGTATTGATGGCGATTATTGTGTAAGCGCTATTCTCCAGACAGGTGTTGACTTCACTGTCTCTGCCAATGGTCCTACATATGCTGGTAAAGAGATACTTTATTACACACTCGCCGCCCGTTCTTATTGTTCCTTTCGCGAACAGCCTGGTACGAGTTTTACCCCGCCCCGTCGACCGATTTCTCGGGCATCACAATCGCTGCTGGGGATACCATCAAACTCACTGTCACTGCTTCCTCACTGAAATCCGGTACTGCAACGATCGAGAATCTGACTAGACACGAGAAGGTGTCTCAACATTTGTCTTCTCCCTCTCCTCTTTGCGGTCAGAATGCGGAGTGGATCGTCGAAGATTACGAAGTGGACTCTGGTCCTGTGCCATTCGCTAGATTTGGCACGGTCACCTTCACGGACGCCAGTGCTGGCACCCATAACCCGTCTAGCGCTAGCATTGTTGACATTCAACAGGCGGGGAAAGTTTTGACCTCTACCTCGATCACTGGTCCATCCGTCACCATCAAATATAAATCACGATAATTTACATGTACTTATTGGGGAAAATGGTTTTGTATTGGGACATCGCTTGTGGATATCGCTTGTAGTATGTGTTACCCTCGTGTTCGAATACCGTCACTGTAGTCTTCTGCATACACACGTTCAGATATGAGGCTGTAGCCTTCATTGTTCCGAGTTCCGCCCAAATGAGTTGGTGTGAAAGCATCATTTGTTGTCCATACCCGGGTGTTTGCGAACGTCTTGTAAGCGAAAAGGTGTGAAGCGGCTAGATAAATGAAATACCCATCGACTTGTACGGGCCGGTACTACCATCCGATCAGTTCGTGTTACCCTCATAGCATGTCTGATAAGAGTTGACAGACCATACAAGCATCCGCAAAGACCGATATGAGGGTGCAAGTGTTCATTCACATTGCTCGGCTGGGTACACCGTACTGCGACCGGTCCGAACGCTAGACCCGCATTAGTACAGCGGTAGTTGGTGGATTTTTTCATCTCCGGCCTTCAAGTCCGAGGCCTTTGTTTGAACAATCGGATGATTGCGTTCGTTCCGCCCTTTGGTATCAGTAACACTGCGAGCATGTCGTTTTCAGAAATTTTGTTTTGCGTTGACACAGTGGCATGCCGGGCGAAGAACCCGATCGAGTCATTGCGGACGAAGGGGAAGAGTTGGACACGGGATGCGTCACGCCTTATCAGTTTTTTGCAATTTCTGTGATTTGGCTCGGCGCTTCTTCTTTTCTTCTGACCGTTTGAACACGACGACTTGAGCATTGATCGTGTTGATTTGATGGGCCGTTTTGACGCGCCGCGACGAGTTGGCCTAATGATGAAGGGGCGATGCGCGGACACCTCACTGGCAAGATATGGACGTCGAAGTCATGAAACACGTTCAACATTGAAGGGTTGATGGGGCAGTGGCTGCCTCGCAGACATTACCACATACTAGCGGTGATGACACGTACCGTCTTCGTTGGATGGTTTCTGCGTGGCCATTTCCTGGAACGTTTGCATCTTCGGACTTGAAGTTTGAAGACAGAATGACAGCCATTGGCGTCCTGGTCTCTATCAATCAATCCGTAGGCATAACTCGGAGTTTGAACGTCACAACACCGTGCCATAATAATAATACGCACGATCAGATCATTGAAGCTGTATGAAACATTGATTCATACAACAGGACACGGGAACAGGTTTTCGGCGAATTGTGTGCGAGGCTTGGTCAGGCTGCTCGGGCAGCTCGGCGGTTAGTCAACAGCGGCACTGGCAGTACGCTAGTACGAATGTCATCAAACTTCGTCACAACGCCGTAGTGCCATCTTTGCCATGGCACTGACAACCATTTTGGCTTGTAAATCTGGTAAGAAAGATGACTGTAACACTACTCGAGATGCAGCAGGGCCCAATCATCATGATCAGTTATAAGCATTGGTGACCGCCAGGTTACTGAGTTTCGAATTCGGATCATTTGCCTACGCTGGTATCAATTCAGTGATTTGAACTTGATGTACCACAAGGTCTCCAAAAATATCGAGGAATGGCGGTGAAAGGGTTACATACTATCGACAGATATACAGCACAAAACGGAAGCCATGAACACCCAAAGGCTGTATTACATCAGGGCCAGTAGACGATAAAGGAGTTGGATCACATACATGAGTCGAGATCAAGACCATCTAAAGCCAGCTGCCTGCCTCATTCACTGTCGATGGCACCCGGCACTAGCTCCACATCTTTACGAAAGATCACCTTCTTCATCAATATCGACTCCGTGTTTGCTATCGAGAGAGGTGATGTCCAACGCACGGTTCCTGGCTTGCTCTACCATAACCGAAAGCTCGGTGGCATCGCGATCTGCTGCATGGGCAGTAGTAGAAAGTCGATCGCCATAATACAGCTCGTCCTCCTTGAGGTCGGGAAGCCCTCGATCCGTATACATCTGGTGCCAAAACTCATACTCGGACGCGTTGAGAGTGTGTGCAGCTTCAAGGTGGTGACTAATTTCCTCCAGCGTGCGAACCCTGCGTCTCGTCCATTCGAGGTCCCACGTAGCGAGGAGCAGTTGATAACGACTCGTTTCTGCCATTGCGAACTTCTCGTATACGGCAGATCGAAGAACATCATCAGGCAAAGCTGCAATGCCCCGTTGGAAGATTTGCAAGGCCTAAGGAGTGAGAGTTGGCATTACAAGATATGAGTAGTAGAGTCGGCATAACTTTACCTCAGATGGGCTTAGTGCACTGTTTGAACGGTCAGTGCACGGGCCACGATTTCCCGCTAGAATTGCGTGAGGGTGCTGGTGGGAGGGCTGGAGCTTGGGATTCTTTGGATAAGGGATGAAACATCCTTTGGCAGCAGAGCCTTTTGCTGGGGACATATGAGGCTCAAAATCCATAGGATCGCTGTGCATGGTTGTCGCGGAACGACTCAACACAACGTCGTGCCAGCCATGCGGAGTTTACATCATTCTTGCCGATCTTTAGCGTCGGGTCATTGTGCCTACACTTGTAGGCTCGCTCGACAGTAGCGCGTCACTTCAAAGCTTCAACGCTTTCCAAAAATGATATCTATATATAATAACCACTGTACGGGTTTCAGCAACGCTCCAATACTACACAATAATCCCGACGTGTTGGAAGTTTAAATTAGTAAAAATCATAGCTAAACCTACAACACCAGCGATGACGAATGCGATGCACTACAATTTATCAGGGTGATGGTGGGGACGGACGTGCGAAGCCAGCGGGTTTCTGCAAACTCTGTTCGATGAGGAAGATGCGGCGACGGCCAACGGCTTCGTTCAACTTGTCGAGCATAGCCACGGTTGCCGCCCAGTCAACGCAAGCGTCTGTGATGCTGACACCGTGCTTGAGGCTGCTAGGGCCCTCTAGAGGCACATCTTGACGGCCAGCATTGATATTCGACTCGACCATGACACCAGTGATGGTCTTGTCACCTGCTACAAGCTGTGAGCAGATGTCGTCTATGACCTTGGGCTGGTTGTTGTGGTTCTTTTGCGAGTTACCATCTGGAAACGTCATGGGTCCTCGTACCATTACAGAGGATGTTAAACATACGACTACAGTCGATCATGATGCTCGGGTGGTTCTGTGGACGGGCTTTCTCCATGATTTTAGCGGCTGCTGTGACATATTCAGATGCATAGTTTGGGCCTTTGGTGCCTCCACGAAGGATGACGTGGACATCTTGGTTTCCCCGTGTCTTGACGATAGCAGCAAGACCGTGCTCGGTCACACCCATGAAGGCATGGGGATTCGATGCGGCCCGCATGGCATCGATAGCAACCGAGACGCTGATAGAACACATGAGGATAAGGAAACCCAAAGTACTATTAGCAACGAGGATCTCACCTTCCATCAGTGCCATTCTTGAAGCCAATTGGGAAGGAGACGCCAGAGGCGAGTTCTCGATGGAGTTGAGATTCGGTTGTCCGGGCACCGATGGCACCCCAGGAGATAACTGGAAGGGCGGGGATGAGACGATGTACAATGGACCGAGAAGGAAATCCACGTACGATCAGCGATGTATTGAGGCGAGATGGTGTCAAGGAGCTCTGAACCCACTGGTACACCGAGATCTGTGAGGTCGCAAAGGAGTTGTCTTGCAGTTCGGAGTCCCTTGTTGATCTGGAAGGATCCGTCGATATCCTGGAGGGACATGGCACTTTGAGCGTGAGGTCTGAGCCGTGATGCAAAAGAACATACGGGGTCGTTGATCAAGCCTTTCCAGCCAACAGTCGTTCTTGGTTTCTGCAGAGGAGATCAACTAAGGAAGAAATTACTTGGTAGGTCAGTCGTACCTCGCTGTTGATGGGGCCAAATTAAGCCAGGCACACATGGATGGGAAACAAGTAACTTACAAGTAGGCGCGCATGACGATCAACAGATTTTTCCAAGTGGGAATTTTGGTTTTGAGGAGTTTTGCATATTCGATGGCCTGCTCTGGGGAATGTATAGAGCAAGGGCCGACGATGACGAGAACCCGTTCATCCTGGCCAGCCAGAACGCGAGCGGAGTTGTAGCGGGCGGAGGCGATGGTGTGTCGGGATGCTTCGGTGGGTGTGATCTCATGCCTGAGCAAAGCAGGCTGGACGAGGGGGTCGTACTAGTGATGTGTGAGTATGATCGAGGAGACTGGGGTAGTCATGGCATACCCCGATGACACGTCTGTCTTGCATGTACAGCCGGAGCTGTCTGTCGTCCTCTGGGAAGGGGGTGACTGTGTGCATAGGCATGGCGAATTAGCGATGAGAAGGAGGAGGAGGAAGGGAGGGATTGTTGAGAAGGAGGACTCGAAAGGGACGTCCTTTTTATATGAGACCGAGTCACCAGTGCGCATAGATCTCTACATTTCCTAATTGGATCATCTTTGATGCAAACTGCCACGCCCGCAAAGGTCTCCGTCGCACTCAATCCGGTGCCCGGATTCTGTGTCAAATCAAGGGCGACCAACGACGCTCTCGTCCGTCTGTCAGCACCAGATCACCCAGATTTTCGTGTCGAAAAGGGTCTCAAGGTCTTCATAAATATCGCATGGGACCAAAACATACCACCCGCACCTCCTGCGAGCGACGATGCGATTCAGCGTGCAATGCAGGGCCTCGACGTTGACGAATCCAGCCCAGAGGCTTGGTTCGTCCCCATCGTCATGTCGGATGCACGCCAAGATTCTGACAAAGGTCGGCATCACATGGACTCCGTGCACGTCGTCTATCTCCGCATCGACTCACTCTTTCCACAGCGGGCCGGCCAGCGATTATTTTCGATTGCGGGTTTCATCCGTCCATCAAATCACGTTGTCTCAAAGATCCCGGGTTCAAGAGCTTCATCATCGGTATTCATCCTCCCTCCCATTCCCATACCCGACCTCACCGCTTACTCTAGAACTTGCCTTTCAACACATCGAGACGCAAACAACACTGGTACTTTCACGACAGATCAGCATGCCCAACATCGTTTCCAAAGGTAAACTCCAATCCCGTCGGGTGCTCGTCAGCGCAGCGCTATATCCGCCCGGTCACCCCAATCACCAAGCACCCGCGACACTCGTTCAAGAAATCGCTGACCAACCTACTCGCGTGCCTGAAAAGCCACAGCCCAGGAGTATCCTCAAGCAGTCTTCCACCAAGGCGCCCAACTCCCAACACCGCATTCCCGCATGGTCTTGCACGCAGCAGGGCGCGAGTGTCCGCATTGTCTTCGACGTTCCTGGCGTTGTAAGCAAACTATCCCCGTCTCCTTTGCATTGTATCCGAGTAACTATTCTGCAATGAAACACAGGCACGCACGGTCATCCCTGATTCCACACTAGACGTGGAGCCAAGGCGTATCCTCCTGCATATCCCCGCCTTGTACGACCTTGACCTCAACCTTGACGCTTCCGACGCCGAACTGGTATCCGTTTTTGGAAAGAATGGCACCTCGAATGAAGCGCTCAGGTTGAAGCGCATGCGTCATCTCGACGTGGACCATGCCAGGGCTGAGTGGCGCGTCGCTGATAGAACGATCGTATTGCTGGCCTGATCAGTAATCATCTGCCTCACAGCTTCCCAAAAGTGCATATCCCGGGACAGCGGATCGGGTATGTTCTGTTTTCGACCGCCAGCCATCCACCCGGATGTAGACGATGGGAAGTAGAGAGGAAGAATGCATGTCGTATCTCCACCTATTCCGAAATCAAGATCTGCGTTTCACCATATGCAGTAGATGTGGTATCCATCGTCATCGCCCCTAAGCAGCGTACCTTCACCATGTGCGCCCCTGAAGATAAAAAGGTGAACTGTACTACATACGCGCACTACAGGCGGACTTGGCTCGGAATGTTACAAATCAGGGCACTTGACGGTCTTTGTCGCCCTCTCTGACACTTTGGTTGCCTCACTAATAAACCCGCGAAGCTCTTTTCTCCGGGTAGATGAGTAACCGCTGCGTACCGTGTAGCGTGACGACTTGGAGCTTCCGGTAGGTCCCTAGGCAACATCACGCGTTGGTTTAAACGTCTGATGTGCGGGTTGTTACCACAGGAAAAGCTATGTCAATGGCACGTTTATGATGCACGCGTGGTGGACATCGCTTCAAGTCGAAGCTTTCAAAGAGACGTCCTCTCGTCGTTCGACAGACACTCGGACACGCACGGTTGCCCAATTCTTCGAGGCAAGCAGAATTGCGATCTGTTCTCAAACCGACCGAACCACGTCTAGGGTCGATTGTGTCTGGTGTGGTGAGTCAACTCTGAGCCACGTTCGACTTGGAACTCGTTCAGTTCAGGACAATGTGCATGGTACGGGTACGTCGCCAGCGTTGAACGAGGGGCGCCAAGGAGGATCACCTCGTGGGACGTCTTGGCCAAGTGCCAAGGTTCGTCCAAGTGTGCTCGGCATGCGATCCCCCGTAAAAAAAAGGTGCTGCACTGCCAGATGGAATTCCCTTCCCTGGCCTAGTCGGGTCATGGGATTCAAGCGAGTCAAGTACGTGTAATACGTCGGGCGCAGCAGTTCGAACGTCCGCCACCGCCCTCGCTTGATTCTGCGGTGCAGCGACGTGGGGGTGTCTTCTTCTTTCGCCGGTGCTCAGCCCCTACCACGGGTCGTGAATGACCCGAGGGCTCACGATCATGACGGCGTGTTGACTGGACCATTTGTCTTTGTTCTTGAAGCACACCTCATTGGAGGCCCGCTCTACAGCGCTCGCTCATCCATGTGGGTGCATCACTCTATGTACTAGCCTCCTGCTCTCACCAACGTCGCGTTCGGCATCTCCACATGACGCACGTCGAGCGTTCTGGCCGTTCGGCTAATAGAAACGTCCGGCCATCAAACGAAGCTCTCGGAGGGTATATGGTACACGTGGGTCAACCCAGCTGGGGTGGAGAAAAGATTGCTCCCCGGAGTCTATTTTCAATAGCATCTTGCATTGCCCTGTGACCGTGGAGTTCGGCTGCCTCATGTTACCCGTCGCAAGGTAACATACGACAAGGCAATGAACAGGGTCCTTTTGTGAACCTCCTCGAGGTTGGACCTGGAAGCCTGCTAAGGCTACCAACTCACAACGACGTGACAGAGCAAAGGCTAACTCTATCGTAGAGGGTGCTTTTGGGTTGAAGGGAAGCGAAAGGGAGGGCCAAAAGCTTGGATCTTCGTGTGTACCGTGTAACAATACAATTCTGTCTAACTGAATCCGAAGAGCTCTATTGAGTGCTCCCTGGCTTAGCGGCTGGTGGCGGACGGAATTCCTCATTACATCGGGAGGATATAGGGTGACACAATAGACAGTGTGCCCACTGATGTAGGTTAAAGAATGGGCCCCGTTGGGGTAGGTAAAAACGGTCCGACAAAGTACGCCTTGGTTGGGGGAAATGACAGGATACCATTCACGTGATGGTGGAGGATCTATTAATGATTGTGGTACGACCGTAAGTCGCTAGCGCAGAGTACTCAGTCGGGATTCGTGAGGCGTCACGTCGTTAGTCTGATGGGAAGCAGACTACACTTTGGTGTAGGTAGCTGTGTGTACCCAGGCAAGGTGGAGATCCCTCCCTCAGGAATGAGATGGGAAACAGGAAACTGGAAGCAGTGAGCCGTGGCGGAGGTCTAGCCCTAAGTTGTTCAACAACCGGGATGCCTACCGGCCCGAGAGGATAAATCCTCCATCGACCAGCGACACCTAGCTCGCTGGGAGCAAGTTATAAACAGTGGAAAAGCGCGTGACGGGGGGTGACCCACGTTGCGTTAAATGAAATGGGAGAGTCTGCCAGAGGTTCCGAAGGCGACGGCTGTGCCAGTAGCGTCAGACGGAAAGTCCAAGGTGGAAGGGTATATAGTTGTGCCCGTACGAAGCGTAGCCGGTACGAGTCCGGGATATAAATTAGGTTCGCCTGCAAACGTATTGATGATTCAATCACCATTTCAGATGTGTGTAAAGAAAAATTTCCAGCAACTGTGACCTGCATAATCATGTTACAGGAGGGGAGAATATGTTGAATATCCCCTTGAGAAAGGTATAAAGCCTGAATTGTTGGACCAGCCATACAAAGGAATCCAGAGGCTGGATAACACACTACGGAGGGGTCCCAGTAGTGACTATGGGGTATATGTAAGTCAGCTAGCCTGCTTGCTTCATTCTTACTTGTAAGTTTGAGGTTGTTGGTTTCCATGCCAGCATGTACTTATCCGTAGAGCCACGAAAAGGCCACCTCAATTCCACGGGCACTCAAAGAAAAATTATTATGTGAAGCAAAGTAAGAGGCTGTCAAGTTGCATTAAAATGCGCACGAGACAAGATCCAAGACCTATCGGAAAAAGACCTATCCTAACAACCAGAGTGACCACCCTACCTTCTACTGCAGAAGCATCTGCAAAACCAGAGCAGAGTGATAATAGTGGAAATGAGCAACAAAGAAGGGGGAAAATGGCTAAGTAACAGGGTGAACAACGTGGGGGTGTACTACATATCCGAGAGCAGCACAAACAAAATAGTAACATACCGAGGATCGGCCATGATGTGGGATCCACAAGGGTTAAACCTTCATGAACGCCTCCATCATATCCGTATAATCTGAAACGTCCCGTCAACATCAACGATGAGGCCGATCCGTTTTTCCGGACACATACCCCAACACGTTTGTTTGATCTGTTGGATACTGTCTAGCTGGCTTTCCTCGAGGTTCGAGACGAGCTCGACCGTCTCTTGATGTTTTCTGACGGAGAGGGCCTGAAAAAATGCGATGACACGAGGGCGGTACGCGACGTGTCGTGCGTGGGATCAAACACGACTACCCACCACGAGCGTTCTCTGCGCATCGATCATCTTGACCATCACCTCCCGCGTCTTGTCTTCGATCGCCGCATACGCGGACAAGAATTCTTGGTACGTCGCCTCCCTGCGCATACGTCATCCACGATCCGTTCGACGCGTGTATGCGCCTCACATGTGTGTCAGGATCTCCTTGACTTGGGCTTGCTTCCGCGCGACCTGTACATCGGGGTGAGTATACATGCGAAAAAGAGGACGCGTGCGGACGTGGTCGTCGAGTTCGGCTTGGGCTGTTTTCAGAAATTTGCGCTCCTTGTCCTTTTTCTGTTTTTGCCATGTTACTGTACGCGTTTTTCAGTGGACACGTGTCTATATGCGGTGGAGGGACGGACCTTTGAATTCGGCGACGGCTTTCGCGTACATCCTGGAAAGAGTCAGTCCGTGCGTGGTGAGGTGGGTCGTGTGGTTACTCGATCTCGCGGTCATCGCTGTCGGGTGCTTTGCTGTTTTGCGATAGGTCGTCGTCGTCGTCCATGGCGAGGTTGATCGAACGAGCGGCCTTGTGCGGCATCTCTGCAACTCAGTTGGTACAAGGAAAGCGACACGCGTTCACGCCAACCGGTCACGTGTCAGATCACATTAAGACAAAAGCGAGACACCACGAGCAAGCTATGCGGCGGCGTCAACGTGTCGAGCGCCCGCACCCTCTCCAAGAGCCCCGCACACCCCTCGACGCCCACCAGCTCCACCTTGTGCCAGGGCAACCACACCATCACCTCGTTGCCCTGCTCGAACCGCTCGACGCTGCTCACAGCCGACCGCCCGTCCTGCGTCGCGCCAAAACGAAACAAGACGACGTACGTGCCCAACGTCAGATCCCCGCTCATGAGTTTATGTCGGCGCGTGAGCCTGCACAGCGCCAACCCCGCACGCGGACCCGCCACGCGCGCGCGTTCAGGCACGTGCGCTACATCGAGCACGCGCAGGATGCGCAGCGCCATGTCGGACGCGACCGCGGTCCCGCTCGCGCGCTGCTGTTCCACCTGGCGGCGCCACAGCACCAAGTCCGTCTCGACGCACGCCATGCGGTGTCGGACGCGTTCGGCGAGACCACCGCTGTAGGCGTGGTGAATGGCGATGCGATGCGATACACCCACGACGACGTACCGGACGAATTTGGGGTCGTGGGTGCGAGACCGCTTGTCGGGGCTCACCATCACGCCGCGTTGGCGCTCGCGCTCGGTCGGGGAGGTGAACGTGTGCCCGTGTTGTTGGAGAAAGATGGAGAGTAGTTCGGCGCCGGTGCCTTGCTTGGTCGGATCGGTCGCTTGGGCTACGGTGGTCGTGCGGATCGTCTTCATCGGTTTCGTGGGCGACGGTGGGCGGTGGGAGGGCATGGGGGGTGGGGCGAGGTGTTTGAGTGGCGCGGAGGGCTTGGTCGACGACGACGGTGGGATAGGCAAGGGAGGCGGTTTGAGAATGGATCTGGATGTCTCGCATGGTGGTTGGCGCGAACTAGGCGTAGCACTTGCTGGCTTGTCGACGTGGGTCGTGTGTGAAGCAAACACGGGTGGATGGAGGACCTTCAGCGGTGTATCTTGAGCTACACGAGAAAACGAGAGGTGCTTCAAGTGTCGCTTGGGCACCGAGGGTTTACTCGGCCCAGCCTCTGGCTCTCTGGGCACATCAAAGTCTATGAACGGGTTGCGTGGTCGGTCGACAGAGACGGCTTTCTTCCTGGATGGAGGGTCGTCGAAAGCAGAGACAAACTTGGTGATGCTCTCTGGTGGCTTGTAGCGCGACGTGGGCTTGGGTTTTGCAAAGCCGTCCGGGCCTTGTAATAGTCGTGGTTTCTTGGAAGGACGGTCCATGGGATCGGGTCAGCTGAGGTACCCACGCGGTACATAAATACTTGGCGTGTCCTTGGACCTTTCCATTCCCCCACCATGGTCACTCTAACGGACGCTGATAAACGCGAAATTGGACAGGCAAGGATGTGTTCGTGTCGCACGGGCCAACTCATGACGTTCGGCAGCACTTTGTGTTTGGCTTTCACGGCCATGAAATCAGCGAGGACGCAAAGACGCTCATTCGCGATTATCATGTTGGGTAGGTCTCAGAAACGGGGCTCGTCTCCCGACTGAACGATTCTCAGTCACATTATCCTCATGAAGAGAAACGTGCAAAGTGACTCGCAATCCCTTGGTTGCTCGTTGCACGACTTAGCATACGCGCAGGTATCAAACAGGTACATGGACTCGTCAAGAGCTTGCAGCAGTTTGCCAAAGAGTGTGGCCATACCCGACCCCTCATGATCGGGATTGACCAAGAGGGTGGTCTGTACCAGTTTATCCCTTACGGTACCGACGCATCATGCTCTCACAGGACTCGTATCTGCATTTAGTTCTACTACCGCTGGTACCCAATTGTGAGTTGTGATCCGTCCAGCATGCAAGTCGACTGAGAGTCGACTAGCCCAGGGGCGATGGCACTTGCTGCAACGGGCGATCCGGGGATCGCGAGAGCGTGTTCGCTTGCGACGGCCAAGGAGATGAAGCTGGCTGGGATCAACTGGGCATACAGTCCTGTTGCAGACGTGAACTCGGACCATCGGAATCCGGTGATCGGTAAGCGGATACAGTGGGTGTAGATGCCGTCTGACCACATGCAGGTGTTCGTTCGTTCGGCGACGGTAAGGGTGCCGAGTGCAACAGACTGTGACTGATATCCATGTAGATGCGCACAAGGTGGCCAAGTATGCTGTTGAAGTGAGCCACGGCCTCACGGAGGGTGGTATCGCGCCGAGTGCAAAGCATTTTCCGGGCCATGGGGATACGCATGTGGATTCCCATGTTGCACTGCCGGTGATCAAGAAAAGCGAGGGGGAGCTGTACGAGACGGAGCTTGTTCCGTTCCGAGCGTTGATTGAAGCCGGAGTGGCTACGATCATGACGGGACACATGGCGCTTCCGATGGTGGTGGGAGAGCAAGACAAGGAGACGCCGTGCTCGTGCTCGCGAACGGTGACGACAGGGCTGCTTCGAGAACGGCTGGGGTTCAAAGGTGTGGTCGTGACGGACTGCCTCGAGATGGACGCGGTTGCTGCCAAGTATACGTCTGAAAAGGGGGCGGTGATGAGCTTGCAAGCGGGTGCGGACGTGGTGATGATCTGCCACACGATGAGACTGCAGACGGGGGCTATCGAGGAGACATACAAGGCTGTCGAGAAGGGGGAGCTGTCGCTCGCTGCGGTGAGGGAGAGCGGGAGACGTACGGATGCGCTCAAGACGCGTTTTGCGGGCACGTGGGAGGACGTGCTTGGCGATCTGGATGAAACAAGACTGGCAGGACTGTTGGAAGCGCACGCCAAGCTGAGTGCGAAGGCGTATGCGGCGTCTACGACAATCCTCCAAGGGCCGCTGCCTGAGGTGGGGCCAGGGCCGGTGTTGGTGCTAACGCCAGAGGTGGAGAGTATCAACCGGGCTGTCGACGACGCCGAGGAGAAGAATACGGCGGGGCCACACTACGTTGCGTTTGCGGCGAGCGTGCGGCGACGTCGGGCGAGCACGCGGCACCTGGTGTATTCGCGGAACGAGGAGGAGGTGCGCACAGAGGTGGTGGATGCGGTCAAGGAGGCGGTTCTGGTCCTTTTCGTGACGCGAAATGCGGATCGGAGCGAGTGGCAGCTTCGATACCTGCGCCAGCTCGCGAATAGCAAGGTGGTGGTCGTCGCGAGCTGTGGTCCGTACGACGCGGTGGATGGTCCGTGCGTGGCCAGCTTCGAGTACACGTCGTCTGCGCTGGAGGCAGTCGCGGGTAGGATACTCGGATGTCACGTGTGTTAGTGAGCGGTGTAAGCACAGCCTCGAATAGCGAGTCGAGCGAGTCTTGTCGATTTTGTTTTTCTGCCCGAACATGAAGCTGCAAAAGTTTTTTGCGCGCGACAAACAGAAACCGGCCAAGGTGACACCGCTCGCGAGGGACATCGACGCCCCCATCGACGAGGTGAGTGGAGAGACACGATCTGCTCACTTGCTCATCGCTCTTCTCAGGACGCTATATCCGCACATCATGGCGCATTCGCACCGCCAGTGCACACCAGACCCGTGCAGAGACCCTCCGCAGACGACCCCTGGGAGGTCCTCCCAGAAGACGCCACGCGCGTACCGAGTCCCCGCTCACAACACCACCAGTTCATAGCCCCTGTCATCCCCTCCCGCTCTTCCTCCCTCGCATCCCTCCCACAGCCAGCCAGCTCACCACAACTACCCGCAGTCGTCCCCATCTCTCCCCGCTCCACCTCGCCCTTTAGCACATCCGGTCTCAAGCGACCAGACGACCGTGCAGCCAGGAAGAGATCCCCCCCCGTCCCAGCTGCCGTCGCCGCCTTGGGACTACTCAAGGCCTTGGATCCACATCAGGATCTCCCCCCGGACTCGTCCGACGACCACCACGATCCTGTCCGCATAGAAAAGGACAAGAAGGAACGAAAAGGCTTCTGGGACGGCATGCTCCGGGACAGGGAAAAGGAAAAGTGGAAGGCAGAAAAGGAAAAAGAGCGGGACAGAGATCGACTCGACCGCATCCGCGACAAGGATCGGCGTGACGACGATGCCGAGCTGACTCGCATGATTGGTAAATCCCTCTCGTCATCCGTCATGCCTTACTCACTCGCCCAAGGCTATCTCACCGCCACCGCATCAGAAGACTGGTCCATCGTCCTCGAGGTCTGCGAAAGAGCATCCACCAGCGAATCAAACGCCAAGGAAGCTGCCAGAGCACTCCGTCGTGAATTCAAGCACGTCTTTTCGATATCGTTGCCCTTTTTCGTTGACGTTTTCATCTCCTCAGGTACGCGGAACCGAAAGCGCAATTGGCCGCTGCAAGGGTGCGTACCGTGTCGCTTTCCGTTCATCTCACTCTGACCCCCACCAGCTATGGGCAATCATGCTTCGAAATGCCACGGACGTCTTCATACAGCAAATCTCTCACCGCAAGTTCATCGACGCCCTCGAGGATGTCCTCACATCACCACGTACGTCCCCCGTCGTGCGCGAACGCTTGATGGAGGTGCTCGCAGCCGCCGCCTTTATCACCTCTTCTCGTAGGTCGTACCTTGATCCGCACCACCTCTTACTCACCCATCCGATCAGGATTTCAGTCGGTGGGAAAGGATAAAGACAAGGATGGATTCCGCGCCCTCTGGTGTCGCTTGAAACCCGCAGACAAGCCCGACTCTGGCGTGCCCTTTGATACAGAAGACGCCATGTTCAGTCCTCCAGTCGTCACTCTTCCACGTCCACTGTCTCAGTATTCTCTCGAAACACCCATCTTTGCACAATCGTTTTCCAGGGACGATCTATCCCCTACACCCCCACCACCAGTCCGTCCTCCGGTGAGTATCTACTGCCAATTCTAGCTCCCGTCAGCTCCAATTTAGCAATCAGCCCCAGAGCCGTGGTCGCTACCAACATCGCGTCATTCCACCAGAGGAAGACATGCTACGTTTATTCCAGGAGTGCAGGATCGCTCGCGGTAACGCCGATCTGCTCTCCCAATCCTTGGCTTTTGTAGGACCGGACGCTCTCGACACTGGTCTCATTGTCGTGCGCGCATCGTTTTATCCTGTCTTATTTCCCATCGACCCTTTTCGCAGGAATTCCTTAATAAATGCCGCGCGTCCCAGGAACTCATTTATACTCAGATACCCTGGGCGACGTCAGGTGCAGCACGCTCTCGAGCCGACAAGGCTCCCCTTCATCCTCGAACACGGTCAGTCACGCATGGGTCTCAGCAAGATCTCATCGTTGCAAATACGGAGGACGCGCCAAACGAACTCACACCCGAGGAAGAGTTGTTGGCCGCCCTGCTAGATGCAAACGAAGCTCTCATGACAGCCCTGCGAATGTATGACGATCTTGCGAGGGTTGCCTCCGAGCGAGCTACGGAGGAGAAGAGTAAAAAGGACATTAGAATAGATAGACGGGTGCGTCCTTTGCTCGTGTCGTGGATCATGCGCATTCAGGCGACTCTTGGCAGCAATTACACGACGACCTCAATGCCGAGCTACCGGCTCCTTATACAGGTTCTTCCAACCCATCGCCACCGCTTCCATCACCAACCGCAACACCGCAGTTCGAGTTGCCAACCGTCGTGCCTTCGCCAAACCACCCTCTTCCCCGCATTCCCCCTAATCTCGTGCCAAGTACATTGGCGGCGAATCAGTATCACTATGGATCGCAGACCAATACGCCGACGCTTCTCGTTCCGCCCCACCCACTTGGTCCTCGTTCTCCGCAAGTCGTGACAACCTCTCGTACACCTTCGCCAGATCGAATCTCTGGGCGGCCTTCTAGACAGGGTTCAGGTGATAGCGAAAAGGAGCTCATAGATGCGGTAGAGAAGCTGAACATGGAAGATGACATGTCATATAGCGACGAAGATGTCCGTACACCCATTCGGCCGAGCGCCAAAGCGCTTGGAAAGCGGCGCGTCGTCGAGGAACCTGACGGTATCTGACTCGCTTTTTTGAACGGGATGTCGATGCTGAGTGCTTGCTTGACAGACGGTGAATCGAACAATGCGTTCTTTGGCAAGACGGACTCGCACCGTTATTCTACGGTCGAGTCTGACTCGGACGACGCTGCATTTTGGCCCAAACGTCAGCCTGCACGCTATGTTTATGATGCGGCTGCTGAGCGCACGGCACAACATCTTCGAGAAGGGCACCTCGTCAATGGTGTCCATTAGCTATTACTCTACCATGTTGTACACTAGCGCTGTAGTTTTTTTCCCTTCTCTCCTTTGGGACCTAATTTTTTTAATTTATCTTCCCACTGCATGCTCTTGTTTGGCCGTGTGTTGCTCTTCCTCGACCCCACCACAGACGACGATGAGCGTGAAGAAGGAGAACGCAGACTCTGACCTCTACGGAGGCAAGCCCTCTCTCAACGTGCCAGAGACGTACTCACCTCTACACAGATTTGTACGACGACGAGTTCACCGTCCCGCTCGACGACGAGTACCAATCCCCCGTCGAACCTCAGCCTTCCGACTCAACGACCACCTCGCCCACGACCGTCAAGGCAGAGCCTTCCGGAACCAGCACGCTCCCCGCAAAGCCCGCAACCGCAGAGTCCTCGGGCCTCTCATATTCTGCTCAGGTAGCCAAGCAATTCTCTGCCTACCAGCAGACGCCTAGCCAAGAGCGGCAGCAGCGGTCCGCCCTCCCCCCAACCCCGCAGCCGGGGCCGTCCGCTATCGCGACCCACGAAGGGTCTGCTGACCGTAACTCCCAAGGTAGACCGATACGGCCGTCGGAAATGAAAGACGAAGGGTAAGCTGTTTTCTCTCTCCTTGCGACGACCTGCTCGCTCGCCCAAGGGCTTCCGTCCCACATCTCTTTCAAGTAACCGCCACGCGATACTGTCATGGAAGGTCTTGCTCTTTTTTCTTACACTGTACACGCACGTGCTGCTCGCATTTCTACTCTTACCCACCGTGTTTCATTGCCATGCTAATCTGCCGCTTCGTTTTGCTATCTCCCTCTACTGTCTTGCTTACTCTGGTCGCTACCTCACCATACCTCTGGTCGCTAATCACTTTTGTGTCGATTTCACGATACCGCATACCGCTGGGCCTCGACGACTCGTCTCACGTTCCTTCTCTCACTGCCCTACTCTAAATAACTCGATACTCCATTGCCTACGGAAACCGATAGCAAAATGTTCATTGGAGGCCTTAACTGGGACACTACAGATGGTATAACGCTTCATGCACATGGAATCCAATGCCTTTGTCACTGACACACTCGTGCCCCCTCTTTTTTCCCCTGATTGTCTGAGCAGACGGTCTGAGAAAATACTTTTTGGAATTCGGCAAGGTGATCCGTGCAGGGTGGTATGCGGTAATGTGGACGTACTGATACTGTCTCGAAAGGTGGATGCATGTACGATCATGCGTGACCCCGACGGGCGGTCAAGAGGGTTTGCCTTTCTCACGTTCGAGGACCCAGAGTCTGTCAGCGCCGTCCTCGCCCGCGATCACATTCTCGACGGCAAATCAGTCAGACGCCCGCTTCGTCTTGGTCCTCTCAGTGTTGACTTTGTTCCTACAGATTGACCCCAAACGTGCCATTCCAAGAGAAGAGCACTTGAGAAACACGCGTTATTTCGTCGGTGGCCTTTCGCCGAGCACCACGGCAGACTCGATGCGGTCGTTCTTCTCCGAGTTTGGCAAAGTCGTCGACGCCACGGTGATGGTAGACAGAGAATCTGGTCGCTCAAAAGGGTTTGGATTCGTCACCTTTGAGGATGCGATGCATGCCGATCAGTTTGTGGGCAAGTTGGGTCTCGTTCTGGATGACAAGCAGGCAAGTGACTTGTTGTTTTGGAACACGACGTACCCAACCCCACCCCCACGCTCACAGATCGAGGTCAAGGCTGCCCAGCCTCGCAGCCAACGTGACCAAGCGCGGCATCTCGCCGTGACGCGCGACGCGTATTTCAACGACCAAGACTCGCGCACGCCGTCGGCGCCCATCTTGGCCTTGAACCCACCGCAAGCAGGCAACCCTGCCGCGTCCATGCTCTACCAACGCATGCTGCATCAGATGCCACCCATGGGTGGCACTCCGGGTATGAACATGATGAACCCTATGATGATGGGCGTGGCGATGGGCATGGGCGGCATGGGCGGCATGGGTGGGATGCACACCATGGGCGGTGGTATGGGCGGTGGCATGAACGGCGTGGTGGGTATGAATGGCATGCCTGGGATGGGCATGATGGGTGGTGGAATGGGCCCCATGGGTGGTGGGATGAACCCGATGGCGATGCGAATGGGTATGAATGGGCCGATGGGGATGGGGATGATGCAGCCTGGTGCGGCGGCGATGGGGATGGGCAACGTGGGTATGCGGATGAGGCAGGGGATGGGTATGGGTATGGGCGTCGGTACGGGCGTCGGTGCAAACGCTGGACGTATGCCGATGAACGTTGGGCTGGGTCCTTCTCGGATGTCGACGCGCGGACACCATGCCTTTCATCCGTACGCGCGCTGAAAACCCAGGCGCGTGGTTGCGAGCGACGAGTTGACTGCCATCTGTATCATATATTCCCCCCCATTACGGTACTGTTTTGCTCTGGGATACTTATTTATGGATCGTTTTTGCGGTATGTCGAGCGACCAGCCATATAAATTATATCTCTTGTTAGTGATACTACGGTCCCCAAACCTAGACCACCCATTTCCTCAATCTCGCGACCAATTGTCCAATCCTATCGCCCCCTTCGTCGCTCGTGAGCATCGCCCTCCCTTCCTCGTCCGTCATCCCCACACACGCCTTCCACCGCTCCAAATCGCTCATCTCGACGCCCAGCGCACGCACGATCGTCTCGAGGTACCCCAGGTCGGCACTGAGCTGTGCAGCACCCGCCCCGCTCAGCGTCTTGATCTGCGGGAGCACGTCCCGCGTGAGGTGCGCGACCGTGGCACGACCGAGCGAGGCGAGCCACGCCGCCGTGACCGCCTCGGGCGAATGCCGTGGTCCCTGCCGCCGCTCGTCTGTCTCTCCCTCTCCCATCCCCGTCCCCATCCCTACACCCGAACCCTCCGAGCCCACGAGCGACCCAAGCTCAAACCCGAGCGCATCGTCCTCGGCGTACACCTCAAACAGCCTCGGGAGGTTCAACAGCCCATCGCCCACGCGATGCGCCACGTCGCTCGGGCTGAGCGAAAACGTGGGGACGACGACCCCCGCCATGCCTGGCACTGCGTCTTGCACGCGCGCGGCGGTCCACAGCGGGAGCGTCGGGTAGAGGTCGAGGTGTGCGTAGAGCGGCGATAGCAGGACGCGTTGGAGCGCGCGTTGGTTGGCGCGCGCGAACGCGGTCAGCGTCGTGTGCGCATTGGGGAGGAGACTTGGCAGCGGTGCGGGTGTCGTCGAGGATGCGACGCGCCTGAGGAGCGCGGCAAGGTCGGGCGCGTTGAGCGAGGATTGGGCGAGCAAGAGGCCTTGGCCTTGGGTGATACCGGGCGTGTACACGCCCGAACCGCCGTTTGACCATGCCATGCGAAAGGCCGTCGACACCTGCCTGAAAGAGGCCATCAGGCGTGTCTCGAACATGCCGAGACGGTCCTTGACTGCCCGTCCAGCCGCGAGGAGATGCAGCGCCTTTTGAATGTGCGCCCAGTCCTGTGACGTGTAGTCTAGGTCGGCGAGGTCTTCATCTTCCAGAGCCGATGACGTCGGTTTGGATCCAGATCCGGGGGTTGATCGTGGACCCGTGCCGACGAGGCTGGAGATCGAGTTGGTCCAGGTCTCCACAAAGGTACTCATGAACGTATCCAGGGCGCGCACGAGGCCAGCAGAGCCATAGCCGTGCGTAAACACTAGGCATCGTTCTATGCTTTCTTCCGCAGCGCTGAACACGTCCACGGCACGTTCACGCATGGCCCGCGCAGCCCGGTCACCATCTAAATTCCTAATGTTACCAGGGAGGGGAGAGCCCAAGGTCTCGTCCAATAATCGCCTTTCGAGGGTACCAAAGTCGACCTGGAAGTCAAGGAACGGCTGGAAGAGGCATTGATCCCACTCCGCGCCTTCGTCTGAACCACTACCTATGCCTCCACCTCCAAGTCTACCCATATGACTCATTGACCGCCAAGACATTGACATTCGCACAGAGCGCCTTCTCGAGGGTTTTCCTTCGCCTGGGGAGGACGATGGAGACGCGGTTGACAAGGGTGGAGCAGATGCACGTAATTTTTCAAGAATTCTTTTAGCACCTCGTGCAAATTCTTCCGAGGCTTGATAGAGTTTTACGACGTCCTTTAATGCTGTCGCATGACTCCCATTGTGGAAGAGAGCAGCAAGGCGCTGAGCGGGTGGTGGTGAGAGTACGCTGAGAGTGGTGTAGATGAGAGCTGCGTGCGTGCGTTCTGGATCTGGAAAGATATTGGCAAGGGCGGTACGCTCTCCGCTGAGCATCGTCAAAAAAGTGGATAGGAAGGAGGGGTAAAAGGTGCTCAGCGACTGGGGGTTCCCTCCGTCGGAGCTTTCGCTGCCAGGTTCGCCCTCGATGACTGCCTTGCTCCACATGTCCACTATCGAACTGCGTCGCGTACCATAGTAATAGTTTCTGAATTCGCCTTCGCGTTCAATGTCGACAAAGATGGCGTAGAACGATTTGCATGATTCCACATCGCAAGCGGTGACAGCACGCACAAGATCGGGAGAGAGAGCAGCCTCGAGCTGGTTCGCGAGCGAGGTCAATAGTGCGCGACGAGGTTCGTGCACTCCTCCCGATGGGGTGGTAGCCGTACGAGCAGCAGACACAGGCATCAATCGCGCAGAAGCGGATAGCCTGGAAGCGGCCCGTGCGTACGCCTTCTCTGCAAGTAACGTGGTGACCTCTGTCTCCAGCGCGCTCCACGACTCTGCCTCACGCAAGACATCGCGGGCCGCTTCCATGCGCACTCTGAGCGTATCGAGATGCTGCAACCGTTCGAGAATCTTAGAGGTCGCGTCAGATTCTGCAGCGTCGGTGGTCGTCCGACCTGAGCTTCCAGACTGCAACGGCGAGAGAGACTGCGCGAGGACGTTGCGCAGCGCCAGCGCGCCGTCCCGGGTGAAGTGGATGTCATACGCAAGACGAGGTGCAGCGCGTGCGATGTCGTCGATAACGTGCTCGAGGGTGGCGGACGTCGACTGGGCTGCTATGGACGTCGCGGTCTGGAGTGCGTCCAGGGTGGAGGCATGGACGACCAGCGGGAGATCATCGTTGGACGTGGCATCGCCGGGAACGTTGAGGACGGTGTTGAGCCACGTCAGCACGTCGGGGGAGTTGTCGAGTTGCTCGACGACGGACGCTGCGGTCACCGTCGGCGCTGTCGAGGCCATACCCATTGATGATTGAACCGCCAATCAATCAATATTCAACGTACAGAGTTATATGGAGCGGCTTGGAGGACAATTAGATGTTTGGGAGGAGTGTTGTCAGTCGGATATGGTGTAACGGCTAACATTGCCGCCTCTCACGCGGCAGCTCGGGGTTCGACTCCCCGTATCCGAGTTTCTTTTTTCTGCTACACTGGACGTGTCCTCCATCGACAAAACTTGGCTCGGGTAACAGACTTCTTTTTTAGTGTCCATCAAGATCACAGCGGGGCAAGGGCTTGAATCAAAGCCATCCGTCTAGTATGCTATTCCATGATGTGCCACTACGGCATAAGTTGAGTCGAAGCCTCAGAATCAAAACCATTCATTGAATCACCACATGATTCGGTCTCAATGTAAGCCTTTGGGTGGTAAGCGGAATGTATAAAAGTAGATACGGTAACGATCGACGATCTGACCAGAGACGAGAAGGAGTCTCGGGATCTGTTATGAATGGCAGGACATTATTAAGTAAAACTTCATTTTTTGTCCGGTGTTATCTCGGAGGCGTGGGGCAGCCCGACAACCAATCACCAGATACTACTATCGATCTGTTGCTCCGATGTGCCTTTACAGAGTGGTCGAAAACTCACTTCGGTTCGTTCGTTTAGCCCTTTGGTCGGATCAAGTTGGTAATTCGTCTCAGAGGGTTCGAACACATGTTATCTGTCGCGCGGTGCGCACGTTAGCCACCCGCGACAACGCTGATTAGATGGCATTCCATATTGGAGAAGTGAATCATGTTGGAACAGTGGAACCTCGACGGAGAAAAAAGTACTCGGATACGGGGAGTCGAACCCCGAGCTGCCGCGTGAGAGGCGGCAATGTTAGCCGTTACACCATATCCGACTGTCAGATCATAGTCGTCTGTACGTTGATATAGTCAACTCTGCTATAACCCTATGGGTCATTGAGTAGTCAGCGATTTCCGGTGGAATACAGGAAACGGAAACTGCACAGGCTACCTCAGCCCACTGGCAGTATGATTGCCACCTTTCACGCGGTAGGTTCTCTGCTCCGGACGAATGCATTGTCATGGTCACCCCGGCCGGCCACTTGAAATTTAAATTTACCGCTGACGTAAGCCGCCACAAATGTTTCGTCCACCTCCAGTCAACCAGTCAAAACGACAAGGCATGTCTTGAAACAAAAACTACTCGGATACGGGGAATCGAACCCCGAGCTGCCGCGTGAAAGGCGGCAATGTTAGCCGTTACACCATATCCGATGTCGGGCAAATGGGTCACAAACCTATAGAACCCGCTGTCCCTCTTCAAATTGTCACAACAGACGTTCCCGATCTCGACCGGGACCAACAAGACACGCCGGGATCGTCGATACGCGAAAGTGATATCCTCCGGGGCCTTTATCGTGAATTCACACTATTTTCCTGCCGCGTGCTTGACTCGTGCGACACCGTTTCCAAAGTCACTTGGGTTCTTGCCAGTGCCGGTCATGTATTCTTGGAACAAATGAAAGAGCATCATTGATCGTCATCAGTTTCTATATATGCCCCACAGGGCTTGACTTGACAACGATACATGCAACATGAAATAGACGCCTGTACAGGATGGCATGCCAAGGGCCGCTCAGGGGTTCTCGTTGGTCCGTGAATAATTTCACCGATCGGGGATAACCAAGACTCTACAGCTTGGTGGATGGTACATGTGGTGCGGAGATTTGGATCGGAGGATCACAGGTCTTTCAGAGTGATTAGCAGTTTGAAATGGGTTGGCTCATGTCGATTGGCACAACTTATAGATAGATCTGCCGCGGTGATTTATCATGATGCATCATGTTGTGGGGCGACATACTGTTACCGCCAAAACCGATCGATTGAATAAGAAAGTGCCCATGAGATGGATGGGGGGATGAAAATGAAAATGAACAAGCATTCAAAAAGATGACCGTAAATACATTTCAGCAGACTAGCTGCCTCGTCATAATGACCAGGAACAGGGGATACAGAGAAAAAGAAAAAAGAAACAATCTAGCGCGAGGGAAGGAAAGGCATGGAGGGAAGGGAATCTTATGGCTATGGCTGTAGTCACCTAGCTGGTGATTGGACAACGTGCATAGTGTGCGCTCCTTGCCGCCTGATGCGCGAACACCGTCCCGCAGTTGGGACAGTTCCACTTCCAGAGTAAGTGTCCCTCTTGGATATGCTTCATCAACCCTTCTTTGCTAAACGTAGAAGCATCCGAGCAACCATCCCACTTGCACATGAAGCCGACGGTGTGATGTCCGATACCATGTATCCCGTGGTATTGCCACAGGTGGGAAGGGAAGTAAAGCCCCTGAACGGTAGCACTGCACCGCGCGCTGCCTTCCACCCAACGACAGGTGTGGGCGCTGAGCTCTGGAGAAGTGGCAATAGAGACCAACCTCCGGGCATCCTGAAGAAAGTAAGAACCTGCGAAGGTGGTTGCATTTGTCTTACCTCGTCCGTGAAATCATGGTTGAAACCATCGTTGTAGCCCTTTATAGTGTTCTGAGACATTATGTTCACTTGACGAGAATCCTAAATCGCGAATCGTACTGCTGTTCAGCAGCAGAGTACGACCATGACCGACATTTATATGGATTCCAGCGCAACATCCGGCCACGCTGTTGACGACGAGGTTAGAGTGCTCGCGCTTTGTTCCACAGCTTGGCATGACAATTGACTCCGCTGCCTACACGCACTCACATGTATGATATATAATAGTCTGCATTGCAATGCGGTCAGCACTTTGTTCGGGGTTCCACACATCAAACCATGGGTTAGCCACATGAATGCGCAGGTTGGACTTCTACAGTAAGGTGAAAACACTGGTAATTCAACAAATGTGAAGAGAGGCAGTGGCAGACTCGCCTTTCAGGTCCCTCCGTACACATTTTGACATGGTAATAGATTTTTGCCACAATTCAGGAACTTGGTAGGCATCTAGATAACCCACGGTTCATCGAAGGAAATAGCCATTCCTACGCCCTGAGAAGGCTTGAAAACGCCGTGGATCAGCTCACCACCTGTCCGAAACTTACCGTTTGCCAACAGTGGCCAAGTTGGCAAGCGTCTCATCGGCTCGCCATCGAGACATGTGCAAGGCTGGAAATGATTGGACGCTCGGCGATGAGATAACGGCAGCTGATTGATTACTCCTCCCACGGCAGTGGCCCAAACACACCAACTTGTCCTACAGCCGTAAGACTAGACTACAACAGTGACTAACACTTTGGACAGGAGTGTACATGCACATGCACAGAAACTTGGTTGGATGTTGGATGATTCGAGTCATGAAGTACACGATGAAGACGAACGACGAGATAAAGGGAAGACCACAAATAAATGCAAACAAAGGAGTGGATGAGGCAGCGTAGCCGCATCTAAGCCGCGTCTAAGTAGAATGGTCAAGAAAATGCTACAGCCATTGAATGGTACGAACACACCTTCAAGCAGAACCCTTCGGTGCCTCCTTGACGGAGATGGCCTGCTCCTCGTTCATAGCAGAGACGATTGTGACCAAAAGTTCCTTTCCGTCCTCGAAGTCGGCCTGAATGCTCTTGCCGATGTCGCTGTCAGGAACTTTAATATCGTCCTTGGCTGTCCCATCTTGAGTCATGAGGTTGAGAAAACCGTCGTCGATGTTTATCTTAGAAAAGTAATAAGCCCGTGAACTAATCCAAAGCAAATTGACAATTTACAAGGGTGTATTCAGTTCGTGTAACGTTCGGGACATCCATGTTGTGAGTAGAGGGACAGATATCTTCCTGTTCCGGTATACATGGTGAGATGTCGGCCAGTATAGCAGACTAATTGGTGCGCACCAATTTTTTGCCAGTGAAGATCTGAGTAAGATGTCAGGGGAGACAATCAAGCGCTGATGGTACCAAAAACATACATCAATGGCAACGAGGTGAACTTTGGCGTGCCCGTGTTTCCCGGTCTTGGAGGTAGACATTTCAACGATTTTGCAGGGACGGCCTGGCGATAATCAGACAATAGATGTAGGGATCCGCAGAAAATGAATATTTTCCGAATGACATACCTTTGATGACAACATGACCGTTTTTGCGGAGAGCAGAGCATTGCATGGGATAGGTGAGCGAGGCGCCTGCACTGGCCTAACGTTTAACATCGGGTAAGATCAACACTGAGGTTGAGCAAGGACAGATAAGTAAGCAAACCTGCTCAAACGTCTGGTTGTGTTGCTCATCGTCAGACATGGTTGCGGATGATATAGGGAGAGGGAGTCTACGCGAGTCTACGTGGGGGGGAAGATAGAAAAGATAAACGAAGATGGACGATGTTTGGATGAGAATAAGATGTTTGAAAAACTGATGATACCGACACGATCACGATTTCCATTTCAAGCTCCGATTCCTGTGAGTGAGTTGCCGAGTTGCCGAGTTTCGTACGATACAAGATACAAGGATTGTACCAGCCTATACTTACTTACCAATGGAGGGTGTCGAGGAACGGTAGCGTGGATATGCGGGACCTAGAGAAAATGGCAAACGACGGGAATGAAAAGATGGTTATTCGCATCAGACACGGGGCCGGGTAACAGAAACATTCCAACTTGTGAAGTTGTACGCCACCACCACTCAGCCTTACGGTCGTACGTCGCCAACTAAACCAACCAAATCACCATCATGCGATTCGCTGTGTTGTTGCCATTTCACGAGTGTTGAAATTGGGAAGCCAAGAGTGTGCGGGAATTGCCGATCGTCTCTAACGCCGAAACCACTATCCCGGTATTCGCTTCTGCCTGGCAAGTGCACAAGTCAATCCTCTAGGCCCACGTGCTCACGCATCAGTTTCATCGATGACCAGATTTACATACTTTAATGCACCCATTTGGAGGAACACCAATTTGTCCGCGGTGTAACAAGGCTGTGTATGCAGCTGAGCAGGTGTGCAGCACCACTCGTACCCATGCTTCGTTTGACTCATCTGAGCGTCGATTTAGGCCATGGGGCCAGGTCGTAAGGTAAGTAATTTCGGTTACCCTGGCAGCATCACCATCGCGGTGCTTTAACCTCGTGCCAATATCAGCTTTACCACAAGGCGAGTAATTACGCCACCCACTCTGCGTTCGCTCATCCAGGTGTACCATCAACAGCCGTGTCTTGCATGTACGTCATGCAACAAACGTCTGGACTCCCTGACACTGCTTGAGCATGATCAAGAGGTGCGGCTTCATCATCATGGCTAATTCGCTCATCTCAATACTCACTTGGTTCAGCCGTATTGGTAGGTACCACTCGTACAATCCTTGCTCTCCCCGCCTTGACCCTTCCCATAGCAAAAATTGCCACGTACGCAACTTCGGCACCCGGGACCTTCGACAGGCAAACCTCCCTGATCGAGATGATCTTGTTTCTCCTTCAACCCCCTCTTCTCCTTCCCGCATCCCATTTCCTGCAGTGTCTGGGTCATCCGGTACTCCTTCCCGAACACCAGGCAACGTCCCTGGCCATACGTCGCCCGTTCGTTCTGCCTTTCCGTTATCAATCACTCGTGGCCGGACTAATGGCTCACCGGATTCCACCTCACGTGCTCTTGTCAACGATGGATCTCGTTCACCCGTTCGCACTCAGCATACGGGTCCAGGTCCACTTCTTCGTGCCAATTCGTCCCTCCCCGCACGGTTCTCTCGTACCCCCAATCCACCGAGTGATGTAGGCACCCCTAGCGTAGATCTAAACATGGAAGGAAACGATACCGCAGAGGAGGACGAAGTTCAAGACATTGTTGATGAGCGTGTGTCCTTTGATGGCGAGATTACCAACACCAAACGTGTTGGTGAATTTCAGCTTCCGCGTACGGTGTCACTCAATCCCTCCAAGTCTACCTCGAGCACTCCTAGGGCTGCAGAGCGCGTGGGGTCTCCCCCATTTGATCGTCCAACATCACCATTTAAACCCAACTTGACTGGGGTTGTTTCGAGGGGAGTCAGCTCGTTGAAACAGACTGCCACTGGAACGCGTTACGGGACCGCTCTCAGCGGCAGCACTGCTAGCCCTGCAAAGACGTGGGAATTAGGTGGCACGACGCCTGTGTGTCCACGGTGTGGCAAGAATGTGTATTTTGCAGAACAGGCAAGTGGATACCTCCCTAGTAGTTCGAAGGAGGAGTCCTGATATGGTCAATACATAGATGAAAGCAGTTGGGAAGACTTGGCACAAGGGATGTCTCCGATGCACTTCCTGCAACACCCTGTTAGACTCTAAGCGGTTGAATGACAAGGACGGAGACCCACTGTGCGGAAGATGCTACAATAAGGTGTGTCATATGTTGTGGTACTTAGTTTCCTCTCTAACATCCCTGCATAGCTTCATGGTCCACAAGGAAACGGTTATGCTTTGCTTGGAAAACCGGGCAGTTAAACTCTGACACTCAAGATATACCCTCCAACCGTACGATTCTAACGCTGATGCTACATAATGAATCTTGAGAGGACCTTTCGACACTATCATTATTCCACTCGCGTGCCTGTACCTCCCTTCCAATGTCTCTATTAGTGAACGTAGATACATATACTGTAGTGTGAACTTCTCCTGATGTTTTCCGTACTTCCATATAAACGCGAGACCGATTCCTATTGAACCTTCTAGCAATGTTCAGGGATGCTTTCACCTACCTTGCAGAGCCGCCTAGCTGAGCGATATTACGTTTGGAGCGATACTTCCTCCAAACCGACAAAATTTCCCGTAGTATCCCAACCTTTTCCCCCAGATCCACCAAGCACCGATCTAGAATCATGTCCACCATGATTTCTTGCGCAACAGCCTGAGCCTCAGGGCAAGCATTGGGTCCAGGGTGATATGTCAGATACGCCCCAATCCCTCTTCTGATATGATGGGGGGCGGCCCTCCAGAAATCTTCCGCGAGTTTTCTTTCAGAAACCCCATGGACGATTACGATGAACGGGGTGATGCCACCCTTGTAGACGGAATGAAACCTCTCCAGTGCCCTCCACGTTTCGCCATCTGGTTCTTCCGCAGACACGAAGCACATGATGAGGCCGATAACCTTGTTGCTCTGGTCCGAAATGCGGCCGGGCTGTGTTTTGCCAGATGATTGGCTTGCGATCAGCGAGAAGTTGTGTGGATCAACTTGCTGAAACCGATGCTCCCGTCGGGGGCTGACGGAAGTGACGGAACGCTGCAGAGAGGACTGTACACCCGGTACCATGTCAACGAACGCGCCCTGCCCTGTCGTGTCGCAAACGACGACAGTGGTCGTTGGCCAAGAGAGCTCTCCGACCACTGCACGCACGTTTGGCACCGTAACCCAGAATGCATCGTTGCCAATCTTCCAGCTTCCTAGCGTGTACTCCTCTTGTAGAAGGTGGGCGAGTTGATGGCGAGTGGCGTCATCCAGGTCACTAGATGGTTCACAGGGGTTGCAAGGGATGTAGATATGCCTGTCGAAACGAAACCCTTTTCGTCTGAGATGGCCTTCATTTCTCTGCCACCACGTATCGGCTCCTTCTTCGGGTCCAAGAACGACGATCGCCACCGGCACTTTCTTCCTGCAAATGGCTGCATGGAAGAGGTTATAATTCCGAGCATGGCGGATCTTAGGTCTTCCCGCACGAAAAGAGAAGAGGAGAAGGTCAATGCCCGCTGCTTGCTTGATCCCGTGGACGAGGTGCTTTAGATTTTTTTCGGTAATGAGACTGTCATCGTCGGTGTCGTCGAATCTGGTGTCCCAAAGGTTGACGTGTGTATGAATGTCGAACGCGATGGGGATACGGGTAAATGATGAGACGCATTCCGCATGTGGGTTCTGGTTGGTGCGCGAGGCAACCATCATGTCGATGAAGTCATCTCTGTCTTCACGGTCACCGAACAGAAGCACGTTTCGAGGCTGGTTCAACTAAGTTTCATTCATCTTGCCAAGGGGTCTGAGATGATACTTACAGCAAGGTAGTTACGCGAAAAGAGGTCTTGCAACCTGCGTCTGGAGACCTCGATCCGATTGATATCGCCAATGTTGGTATCCCAAAGCTCTGGTGGCAAGATGGTAACGCATGCATGGGCACAAAACTGAAAACCAAATTCCGATATTTTCTCCTCGTTATGATCCCACCACGCATCCATGACTCCACCAGGATCGTAAGACTCGAGATGAGTAACGATCAACGCTATTGGGACCCTCTTTTTGCATACTTCTTCAAATACGAAGTGATACTTGTCCCAGTGGCCCCGCTTCAGTGGTAAGCGCTTCATACCACTGGCTCCACGGATACAGTAAAGAAGGAGGTCGACACCCTCGGGGGCTTCGATCTGCCTTTGCAAGAACAATTTCAGACGTTGCTTGGCTTGGTCTGCGGGGATTCTGCCTGCAGTGCCTTCGTCTAGACCGATGGTGTCCCAAAGATTGATTTTAATCTCCGTGTTCAGGGTGACGGTATACGAGGCGTTTTCATCTGTGCACCCTAAGACGTCATTGGAAGTTTTCGCCACAGGCTGTCCGGCGATCGCGTTGATGATGGACGATTTCCCCACACCACATTCACCGAATAACACGACGTTGCGGGTCTGTACCACCACTTGAGTTGATGTGGATCAAAGACAAGATATGGCGAGATAGTCACTGCTTCCATATGATGTGGCACCGAGCGACAACCTTGTACTGCTTCCAACAGTACCTGCCATTTCGAAAGACCACGCCAGAATGATGACTGACAAAACTCACCGATGTCCCCGGATGTGGCCGTATTCACAAACGCGTGGTACTTTTGTTGAATGATCGAAAGGTGGCGTCCAACGCCGATACCGGAAATAGTGGGTCAAGGGTTTGTTAGCGCCAACTACGAGCATAGCACCTCAAATCAGGATCAATCGATCAATCCGACGGCGAGGATGGCGTCATGAGTACGAGTGGCAGGTGGTGCATGTAGAGACTCGGCGGTTGGGCTTCAATGTGAAACTATTTGCCAGCATGGCCGCGGTCGAGCGAAAAAATGACGGGGCTTAAGCGCTCAACTTGACGTTTTCGGACAACATTTCACTCGACAAGTCTCTAGTAAGTTGAATTTCACGCACAATGTATTTGCCCACAGTGACCAGTGCTAGCCATTGCAAATGATGGGATTCAATAGTTGTGGGTGAAGCTTGGCACGTCTGAGTGCCACCCACGCCAATATGTGGTTGTGCATTGGCAGCGCCAGAGAGGATCTATGTATCTGGGAACCTGAGGAGCCGCTCGCATCCACTTGTCTCATGGCTCTTAATCTAACGAGACTGCTGGGTCGTTATGGTATGTTATTCCGTCGATGCCCACTACAAGTTGTTACTTCTTTCCTGTCTGAATCGATATTGATCCGAGTTTCCAGGGGGTAATTAATTGGTTGGAAGTTCGTTACTTCGATCCCTTCCCGGTCCCGCCCGTCTTTTAAAATCGATGCTCACACGACGCAGCAAAGCCCCCCTTCTAACATGTTTCTCTCGCCCAGCTTTGCTCTGCTTGGGCTTTTGTTCGCCGTCTCAGGTGCATGCGCCCAAAGTGCCGATACAACATCTAGTGCCAGTGCGTCCAATCACACAACCGTCCTCATCCTCGGCGGTGGGATGACGGGGATCATCGCTGCTCGAACGCTTCACGAGCAAGGGATCGAAGACTTCATCGTCCTTGAGGCGAAGATTGACCTGGGTGGCCGTATGATCCCCGAGCCGTTCGGCGTGCGAGGGAGACAAGTAGTCGTTGAGCTGGGTCCCAGCTGGATCCAGGGAACGCAGCAAGGCAATGGCACCGCAAATCCTATCTGGGAATTGGCACTCAAACATAATTTGAGTACCGTCTCCAATGATATCTACGGAAGCGTGAGTACGTACATGATCCATCTTACGCCGCGCGTAATGGCTACTGATGGGCTCGCAGCTACTTACGACGACAGTGGTTATAATGATTATACCGATGTAGTGAACCAGGCGCTCAATGATTTTGATCAGGCCACTGTTCTCGCAGGTATATTGGGGTTCCTTCCCTGTCTCGAACCGTCACCTGATCTCCACGGACTAGGGCGGCGGTTAAAAGAGGGTGAAGTTGATCTGAGCCTCAGATCGGCATATGGTCTCATGGGTATCGATCAAAAGACACCACAGGAAGCTGCCAGCAACTACTTCCAAATCGACTTTGTCAGTAAAAGTTACTTTTTTATTGGAGTCAGCTGATCCGAGTGTCAGGAGTGCAAGTCATATTCTACTCCTTGTGGCGATGAGTACTAATCGATCGATCACCGCTCAATGTAGTTGCGCAGGTGAGTAATTTGATGTATGCCTTTGAGACACTGTTCGACTTCTTTGCAGTCGCCCTCGCAAACCTCGTGGCTCGCTTCCGCGTGGGTAAGCCTTGGATTGGTACTACTAACTTGCTTTCCTCCTCACCTCCGTTAGAGAAAGAATTTCACGTACATCCCGGAATATGGAGGGTTCTCCAATGTCCATCAGATGTCCATTGATCAACGAGGCTTTGTATACATCGTACAGGCGGAAGCAGCCGAATTTTTACAACCACAACAGGTGATCTACAACCAAACTGTTAACCTCATCGAATATGGCGAAGATACTGCTACGGTGCACACCACCGGTGGCTTGACAATCACTGCTGATCATGTCTTGTGCACGTTCAGCGTCGGGGTTCTTCAGAATACTGATGTTGTCTTCCAACCTCCCCTGCCCGATTGGAAAATTGAGGCTATCAATAGCATCGAAATGGTCAGTCTGGCTTTGCATGTGCATTTAGTAACTTACCTTGTGCTAGGCTACCTACACAAAAGTTTTCCTCCAATTCAACGAGACGTTCTGGTTCCCAACAGAGGTAAGCGTTATCATGCGGGAATGACACATCGTATCCACGCTATACTAGATGGGATTGTATGCGTCGAAGCAGACAGGGAAGTATCCTGTCTGGCAGAGCCTGGATCACGTTGGATTCTTTCCGGGTTCTGGCATAATCCTTGTCACAGTTACGGTAAGCGAATCACGAGGTGCATTGAACGTTGCTCTTATGCTGTTTCAGGGAGATTGGGCTCTATACATCGAGCAGCTGACTCATGAGGAGATCCAGTCCGAAGTTATGGAGGTCCTCCGGACGATGTATCCTAACATCACCGTCCCTGAACCTATTGCTATTCATACGTCGCCTTGGGCTTCGAACAGGCTGTACCGTGGCTCGTACGCGAATTGGGGACCGTCTTACGTCCCGGCACAATCAGTCAACTTGAAAGCGACAGTCAATAATCAGCTTTGGTTCGCTGGTGAAGCTACGAGCAACAAGCACTTTGGTGCGTCGTGTACGAGCTCGCTCTGAAACGTCTGCTGACACACTCTCGCGTCAGGTCTCCTACAAGGGGCCTACTTCGAGGGTCAAGCCGTTGGTTACGACCTCGCTGCATGTATTCAAGGCAAGGGCAGTTGTGAATACCCCCATACTGCGATCCCGAAGAACGCTCAGCCTTATCGCTGGCAGAGCTGATTGACTCCACCTCTATCTTGTCCCCACCCTAATTAGTGACTTCGGTCGTTGGTGCTTCATCCCTTGTTTACAATATTTTATCTTGAATATGTACCCGGCTGAGACGTCAAATATGTAATATCCCTGGGCGCTAGACGGAAGGCACACACAATGGCTCGCTCGGAGGAGAGATGCAACCGACCTCGTTTTCTTTTCCCCTGGTGTCTGACGCAGCAAGTCTGTAACACTCCGAGCTCCACGAAGAGTGTCACTGAATGCCAACGAGTCCCCGCTTTTCATAGGCTGGTCTGGAGTTCGCGGTCAGGACACATCTCGAAGCTGAAACAAACCTTGATTTTTCTAGTGGCCCGCCGTCCAAATGGTAATTTATATTTTACATTCTTGTTCATATGGAACAATATTTAGATTTTTGGACATCGCTCTGCAGAGGAGAGGGAGGAAGTCGAGGCACTCCCAACCCCATGGCCCCCAGGGAGTGAACGCTTGAGCTGCGAAGGGCCGGGCGAGGTGGCGCGAAAACAAACAAACAAAGGGCCGTGCCGCTTCCAAATTTCGTTTACTCTCGGACGTCAGTCTGACCTTATGCACAGGTTCAATCCAGTCAACGGGTTTCAAGTTTTTCCGTGACACGAACACATTTTGGGACTTGGGAGCAACGATCAAGCATGACTTTTGTGGGCATTCCAGCCATTCATACTCCGTTTGTCGTCGAAGCTCTACGTTGACTGCTAAAGTCTGACGTTCACGAATCACTGTGAGCCAATGGCTCAACCAGCGCAGGCATTGAAACAGCACACAGCGGATTCGCTACGTTCCAGTGGAATACCTAGGATCGGACAAATCCACTGGCACGCGAAGACCGCACGGTTAGCGGAGTAGTGACCCCTGCCCTCCATCTGAAAAAGGGTGACTGTTACGTGTGTGTTTTTGAAGATCGCACTGTTGTATGGCACGTCTCTGGCTTTGGTGGGCTCGGGTGTTTCTATTTTGCAGATCAGAGTCGTATTTGTTTCGTTTCTAGGTCGGTAATGTCAGTTGAGCCTTCCATGAACCGGAGGCGATTAGCAGCTCACTAGCCCAACCTAGGTTAGCCGCATATTGGGAGTGAGTTCTACTTGCTTCCCGGGCTTATAAGTATGTCTGCTGTCATTTGTCTTTGGACTGTTCTCTCTTTCCGACATGTTTCTCCACAGAGTGTCTTCTCATTTAGCTTTGTTTGGGTTATTTTCCGCCGTCTCAGGTATATATGCCAAGAATGCAAATACGACGTCCAATGGGTCCAATCACACTACCGTCCTCATCCTTGGTGGTGGCATGACGGGTATCATCGCTGCTCGAACGCTTCACGAGCAAGGCATCGATGACTTCATAATCCTTGAAGCCCAGGCCCAGCTGGGTGGTCGGATGAGTTCCAAAAAGTTTGGTGTACCAGGCAGACAAGTTGTCATCGAAGCAGGTGCAAATTGGATCCAAGGAACACAGGAAGACCACGGTCGAGCGAATCCCATTTGGGAATTGGCACTTAAACATAATCTGAAAACGGTCTACAGTGACTACGGAAGCATTAGTGCGTATTTTACCCTGAGGATATGTACAGTGTATTCATGAACCCTAGCTACTTATGATGACAGTGGCTTCAACAACTATACTGACGTGCTTAGCAAAGCGGTTGAAAAGTTTGATCAGGCCACTGTACTAGCAGGTATATTTGCCTTTTTTTCGTCGTCTCGAATGTCACCTGACTACTGCCAACTAGGCCAGCGGTTGAAAGAGGGCGAAGTCGATCTAAGTCTCAGATCAGCGTATGGTCTCATGGGTGCCAGCCCCAAGACACAGCAAGAAGTTGTCAGCGACTACTTCCAAGTCGATTTTGTAAGCAAAAATTACCTTGTAAATTGGAGTTGGCTGATCTGTCCATCAGGAGTGCAAGTCATATCTTATTTTGTGAGGCGACGAGTGCTAATTTAGCTGAATGATTCCTATTCGATGCAGATGCACAGGTATGTAGTCTGATATAAGCCTTAAAACACTATTTAGACTCACTATCAGTCACCTTCACAAACTTCGTGGCTCGCTTCTGCATGGGTAAGCCTTGGATTGATACGTCCTTGGTCCCGTCCTCACTTTTGATAGAATAACAATTTCACATATGTTCCTGAATCCGGAGGATTTTCTGACGTCAACCGGCTGTCCATCGACCAGCGAGGATTCGCATACATCGCACAGGCGGAAGCGGAGGAATTTTTACAACGACAACAGGTGATCCACAACGAGACCGTCAGCCTCATCGAATACGGTGATACCGTCACGGTGCACACGAAAAATGGCCGGACATTCACCGCTGATCATGTTTTGTGTACGTTCAGCGTTGGCGTCTTGCAAAACAGTGATGTTGTCTTCCGACCTCCCCTGCCCGATTGGAAGATTGAAGCCATCAATAGCATTACTATGGTCAGTGGGCAGTGGGTTTGGATATCCATTTAGCAACTTACTTTAAATTAGGCCACTTATACAAAGATTTTCCTCCAATTCAACGAGACATTCTGGTTCCCCACACAAGTAAGCAGTACCATAGTACCAGGGTGGTGGTGTATCCTATTTATGCCGCATTAGTTTGGTTTGTATGCAGCGATGGAAAGAGGAAGATATCCTGTCTGGCAGAGCTTGGATCTCCCCGGATTCTTCCCAGGTTCTGGCGTACTCTTCGTCACGGTCACCGTAAGTGAATTAAGCCACAACGAGCTCTAGTTCACGCTCTTTTCAGGGGGATTGGTCTCTCTTCGTCGAGCGGATCACTCCTGATCAAGTCCAAATGGAAATCATGGAAGCCCTTCATTTCATGTTTCCCAACATCACTGTGCCTCAACCCATCGCCATTTTCTACCCAAAATGGGCCGGGGACGAGCTGTTCCGAGGCTCGTACTCAAACTGGGGACCATCCTATGTTCCTTCGCACTCTGAAAACCTCAAAGCCACGCTCAACAACCGTCTTTGGTTCGCCGGCGAAGCGACCAGCGAGCGGTACTTTGGTGCGTCCTGTGTGCAGTTCCATCGGGTCACGTGCGCTGATGCGCTCTCGGTTGTCTAGGCTTCTTGCAGGGTGCCTACTTCGAGGGCCAGAGTGTCGGTTCTGACATTGCCAACTGTATTCACAAAAAGGGAAGCTGCGAGCGTCCTTTTGTGGCGATCTCGAAGAACGCGCAGCCGTATCCGAGTGATTTGACTTCGCCTCATTGATGACGCTCATCTCGAATTGAATGTCTATCAGTGTATTGTGTATGTTGACAAATATGAATGTCGGACTACTCTTGTACGCGGACAGAGGTGCCGAGGGTCGATCTACCGTGACCGTTGACGCCAATTCAATTTTGTTTGTTTATTTACCCGGGCTCTACCTTCAATTCATTTCGAGTCGACATGTTTCTTCCGACCTCTGCAGGTCATATATATCCCATACCCACCCCGAAATTTTGAAAGCGAAATTCAATGACCGTGACTTCTCACTCGGGCAGAGTCGCCACTGTAACCCACCAGAGATTACTACCAGAACACGTGGTGTCAAACGTAACGCTTCCTCCATACGCAACTGGGACAGTGTTCAGCATATCACCTCTCCAGATATACAGTCACACAAAACTAGGTAACAGAGAATGACTTGTCATCGGACATGACATCACAGTGCCTCTACATCTTTCTCGACCGCCCCAACCTTGATATCCACCGCGGAATCCTCCGGGGAATCGATTTTTCCCACGTTCGGCACAGGCCCAGTGAACCAATGCACACCTCCGTATACAGGGAAGTAATACCAGATGAGTGAGAGCACGAGGACACCGCCAAGAACGACGACGGTATAGTTCATGTTGGGTGTGCTCGCCTCAGGCGTCGTAGGGAAAAAGAAGACGACATCCATGAACGTCATGAAGGAGACGGAAATGACAGCGATGGGGAGACTCTATACGATGTAGGGGTAAGCTTCGGTCTCACCGCTGCGAGATCGAGGAGGGACTGACGAATATTCCGAGATTGAACGGGCCAGGCTTGAAGTTGTTTGTGAAGATGAACCTCGCTGCGATTGGGATGGAATACGCGACATAGAGCCCAGTCACGGATAGTGCAAAGACTGCATTGATGGCTTGAGCGCCTGCGAGGGAGAGCAAGCCAAGAAGGGTGGAAATCGCGGCAACAAACCAGACAGTGTTAACAGGCGTTCCAGTGAAGCGGTTCATGCGGTAGAGTATACTTGACAAGGGAAGGGCGCCATCACGAGCGAACGCAAAGGATTGGCGCGAGGCAGCAAGCACCTGAAAGAATTGATCTGTACATAGAATATGGACGTAAGTAGCAAATAAAATTTTACCATACTAGATCCCATCATGTACCTGACCGCAGCATGAGCATGAGAAGACGTGAAGAATCAAAACGAGCGCTCACTGCCCGATGACAACGAAAGTCCATATAACGAGGGTACTAGTTTGCCCAAAGCTGTTTAAGAAGATTTGTGCCATGGGTTGGGGGCTGTTTATAAGACTCGTGAGGTCCGTTCCCATGCAGAACGCAAGAGTGACGTTGATGGCTAAATCCCGCCAATCGACTGTCAAGATGAGATTCCTGTGATCAAGTACGATTGCGCACCCCAACCAAGTAGGCCAGCAATGCCGATTGCGCCAACCTGTACGAATCAGTTCGAGTCACGGAAAGTAGACATTGTACTCACGATTGCCCACGGTACAGCGGTCGCTGCATTTGATGCCTCCTCACTGATGTGTACACTAGAGTCAAACGAGCCTACATCACCGGGTTTCCACAGTTAGCACATTCCACCGATGGAAAGGAACAATAGAGAGTGACTACATACAGATAGTCCAAAGAGGGGAAAGGAGGGAGAGAATAAAGGCATAACCGCTCGGCCATCCATTAACTAAAGTATAGATATTAGGTAGGCTGTAAGAACCGACCAGGAGGACAAACCATTGGAGAAATTTCCTAAGGCAAAGCTGGCGCTGTTCATGTATTCTTTGGGAGTAGCAGCTGGAAGACCAATGATTACAATAAAGCAGAGGCTGATAATGTGTGTCAGTGTTCGGGTTTTCAAGAGTCAAGGACGTCATATAACTTCCGCATGTAAGTGTGGAATAGGGCAGGATACGAGCAAGTATAGACACTGCGATATAATAATCGAACCAAGACGCTCACCAGAAATTGAGGACGATGTAGAGATTTTGTAGCCTCGCGAGGACATTAGTCCCCAAAGAGCAGATGATAGCATGAGAAAAGATTATGGCCGCATAAATGCCACTGCATATTAGCGTTAGCAAGACAAGAAAGAGCGAGGATACGAAATTTACGGGAATGTAGACATACAAGGTCTGGGCCTGTGTTGCAACAAAGCTCTGGTTTCCGATATTAATTGCTGCGGCAACTTGCACGGCACAACCCCAGTCAATGGAAGCTGAAGGTGTTATACAACACAACATGAAAGACAGCGTCATGAATGCGATCGAAAGTAATCAGGATAGATAGATAACTTACCCACTGCTGCAATGCACCCTATCGTGTTGGCATCTGGTAGAAAGGTAAATTGGCTGCTAGGAGGGATTTGCAGCATAGACTTACAACCGACAATCCATGAGAGTAGGTTTCTGCAGCGAGGCGATGACAAAGAATGGGTCCAGAAGTAGAGCTATATCATACACTGTTCATCTACCGGGCCGAGAAACGTCGGATCGTGCCACTTACACCACCGGAAGTAGGTGCTGCGGAAGCAAGCTCTGCCATGGACATTCCGATACAGAGAATGAAGAAACTCGCGACTGCCCACTAAAGGGAACAGGGCGTAGTTAGTATATAGGATAAAGCGAGGAATAGCACAAGTTGTGCTTGGCGAAGCACCACAAGATTTGGTTGTCGAAGAAACAGCCAGGAACTTGAGCACGTCAGACTGAGAAATTGTACGTACACCCCATACCATCGCAGAAGGACCACCATTCGAGAGCGAGTATACGAGGACCGACCTGCATGTTGTGATTGAATGAGGTGAGCCACGTCATACGAATGAACGCATGAGTAACGCTCGAGATACTCACGCGATCGACGGAAGTAAGCCAATGATGCTGAACGAAATCCCAAAGACCTACATATGCGATGAGTCAGTCATTGGTCACTGGCGAGCAACAGAAAAAAAACCTCTATTGGAGTGAAAGCTCTTTTGAATTCCTGTTTATATCCAAGCTCGGCAAGGAGCCGTTCGTCTGCTCTTGCGGTTGCCTCCTTGGTCATAGTCGTAGACAATGAGTGCGGAAGCGTGGGCGAAGTCGAAGGACAAGGGTAGTTGTTTTATCTCAAAACCTGATGCAGCCAAGTGGGAAGTTCCGCGGCCCGGCGAAGAAAGAGATACGATCGGGTAACCTACAGCGATAAGGTCTATCCGCGATAGCATCGGGGAGTAAACCCCCGTATTACCTGCTGACCTGTCGTGTGGAGGATGTAATTCATTTCCGTTGTCGGCCGTGAACTTTGTCTGCATGATGCCAGGAGCGATGTGGTGATACCTCCTCAACGTTAATCTTTTACCATGCCTCAGCTTCGGAGGGCCCAGTGGTTGACGTCCGATACATAACCTAGTGGGGTTAGTAGAAGATGGCAACTACTATCCGCATCTGTCGCACGGCGATTCCACACCCCGACCGATTAGCTGAGCTAAATCAGTCTGTGGCTCCAATTTTGCCACGAGCTCTGATCAGTCGTCTGTCCGCTCGGACTTGGATCTGAGCGAATCACTAAGCCGTGCGCACTCAGCACCAGCGCTCGCTTGGCCCACCTGACAACCATGAGGCTCAAGCATGCACACGTGCGCCCTCACGCTGTCATCCAATTTCCCGATCTATAGCGTAATATTCCGTTTCACGAAGTTGTCCGTGTGTGGATTTACCGTAATGATGTGGATGAGAGTCGGACTGCAAGGGTACTTGTCCACCGCAGCTCTCAATTGAAGCAAAGCGGGAAAAGAGATAATACATATAACGTCACCGTGCCTATACATCTGTTTCTGTTGTAACCGCATCGACTTTTGCATCCACCTTGGAAGAACTCTTGCTATCATATCCTGTGTCTTCTTTCCCTACATTCGGCACCGGTCCGGTGAACCAGTGCACTCCACCATACACTGGGAAGTAATACCAGACGAGCGAGAGAATGAGGACACCGCCAAGAACGACGACGGTATAATTCATGCTTGATGCGCTCGTCTGGGGTGTTGCAGGAAAGAAGAAGACGATACTCATGAACGTCATGAAGGATACAGCAATGACGGCAACGGGGAGACTCTGTACGACGTTGGCTTTAGTCTCTGCTCTGTGTGTCCTGGGAGAGACTGACGAATATTCCTAGGCTGAACGGACCAGGTTTGAAGTTATTCTTGAAAATGAACCTGGATACGATCGGTATCGAATATGCAATGTACAGGCTGGTCACGGATAGTGCAAAGATGGCATTGATAGCTTGAGTGCCTGCGAAGGAGAGCAGGCCAAGAAGGGCAGAAAGTGCAGCGACAAGCCAGACCGTATTCACAGTGGTGCGAGTGAAGCGGTTCAAACGGTACAGTATGTTTGAAAAGGGAAGGGCACCATCACGGGCGAACGCAAAGGATTGGCGCGACGCAGTAAGAACCTGGAAGAATGGGTTATTACACGTAATATGTGCTCCAGTAGAAGAGGAAGATTCACCAAGGTGGATCCCATCATGTATCTAACCACGAGATAAAGATAAACGTCAACAATATAATCATAGGCTCAGTGCGGACTCACTGCACGAGCACAACAAACGACCATATAACGAGGGTACTCGTTTGCCCAAAACTATTCAAGAAGATCTGTGCCATGGGTTGCGGGCTGCTTATAAGACTCGTAAGGTCGGTTCCCATGCAAAATGCAAGAGCAACATTGATGGCTAAATCCCGCCAATTCACTGTCAAGCTGAGATTCCTATGATCAAGTACGATTGCGCACCCCAACCAAGTAGACTAGCAATACTAACTGCACTGACCTGCACAAATTAGTTCGAGTCGTGGAAGGTTGACACGACACTCACAATCGCCCACGGTACGGCGGTTGCTGCATTGCAGGCTTCCTCACTAATGTGCACGCTTGAGTCAAACCCGTCTAAATGATTCGGTCATCGCGGTGAGCATGTTCCGCCTTCGGAATGGAAAAAACTGAGGTTAACCAACATACTAATGGTCCAAAGAGGAGCAAGGAAGGACAGGACAAATCCATAACCATTCGGCCAACCATCGACTAAACGGTATTAGATAGAGAGTGAAACCTAATAAGGAGGACGGACCATTAGTGAAGTTTCCTAATGCGAAGCTAGCACTATTCATGTATTCCTTTGGAGTAGCGATTGGAAGACCAATGATGACCACAAAGCATAGGCTGATGCACGTATGATGTCAAAGACACTCGCGCGATACTCGAAGCAAGACACTCACCAGAGATTAAGGATGAGGTAGAGATTTTGCAATCTCGCGAGGATATCAGTCCCAAGAGAGCAGATGACACCATGAGAAAATACCACTGCCACATAGATCCCGCTGCATATGATCGTCAGCAAGGCTAAAAAATAAGCGGGACGGACACAGAAAATCATGTAAACGCACAAGGTCTGCGTTTGTGTGGCAACAAATTGCTGGTTACCAATATTAATCGCTGCGGCAATCTGGACGGCGCAAGCCCAATCAATGGAAGCTGAAAGTATTATACAGCACGACATGAACATGAGCAGTTGAGAGTACCCGGAATAAGATGAACAGCTTACCTACTCCTGCAATGTTCCCTATGGTGTCGGCATCTGACGGAATGGTAAACTGGCTGTTTAGTGTCATTCTCAGTTTGGACGTACAACCAACGACCCATGAAAGCAGGTTTCTGCAGCGAGGAGATGACAAGGAATACGTCCAAAAGTAGAGCTATATCACACCCTGTTCATGTCGTTGTGTCGGGAAAGTCGGATAGTGCAACTCACACCACCGGCAGTAGGTGCTGCGGAACCAAGTTCTGCTATGGACAATCCGATACAAAAGATAAAGAGGCTTGCGACTGCCCACTGAAGGGAATAAAGTATAGTCAATATGTGAACGAATAAGACAAGCTGCGCTTATCTGGTCGTGGTTGTCGAGAAAAACAACCGGGAACTCAAGGAATACAAAGCTGAAGATTGTACCCACACCCCATACCATCGCAAAAGGACCGCCATTTGGGAGTGAGTAAGCGAGGACTGAACTGCATGTTACCGTCGGACGAGGTGAGTGTTGTCGTACAAAGGAATACTTGAGGTACTGATACTCACGCAATCGACGGAAGCAAGCCAATTATGCTGAAAGCAATCCCAAAAACCTATACATGCGATTCAGTCATCTGTGACTTGTATGAGAGAGAGTCGACGACCTCTAGTGGTGTAAAAACCCTCTTGAATTCTTGTTTGTACCCAAGTTCTGCAAGGAGCCGTTCGTCTGTTCTCCTGATCGCTTCCTTGTGGGTCATGGTCGCAGACGGGTCACGGCGGTAGGAGGGAGCTTGGGGTGCACCATTAAACGATTTTATTGTACTCGGACACCAGCAATTCAAAGCCCGTGGTACATAATTGCTTCCATCCGTACCTGCGGGTCCTACTCGGAGATTCGGGCGTCACTTCGAGGCAATGCTCTTTGAAACGATAGCGACATTCTCGGCTGCCGACAAACCTTCATGCAAGGGCAATCCAGGCGATGTGGATGATCCCAAGGAAATGTAATGATCGAGGATTCTAAATTTTAGATCGAACCCATCATGCGACAATCATGATCATCACCATAGTACGCACCGGTAAGCGAACAATGTGGTCTTGTTCGAATTCTGAAACTAATTTTTGAGGACATAAACAGGCCCGCGAGCCTAGCCGAAAGTGCCAGCTGACTAACAACAAGCCTAGGCTTCTTCGGGGAATTTTCCGTTCGTACCGGCCTGCCGAGGACTCCTTTGCTTTTCTACTGGGTTATAACTTCTCCATCATCATGCCAGAGAACGATGCGAGCGATATCAGTCACCGTTGGAGGTCACTCATCTCACATAGGATAGTGTGAAAAGACTGGCGCCCTGGCATCTTTCGCTCTCCCGCCGCACTCCCTGCGTTCCAGGGCTGGTTGTCTGCGCCTACTATCCCCATGGGACATGGGAGACGTACAAATCGCGACATTGTTGAATCCTGTTGTCAGCTCTCTTACACCAGACACGAGCAACTATGTCCTGGGATCATATTGGGAACATATGTTCTACGTACATACTTGTTCATGCCTCAGGTGTTAGACAGCGACCGCAGCGAGGTTCCAAACGCTACACCAGCCCAAGTCGTCCTCGCATTTGATGAAGTACCATCCCGTGCGCTGAGAGAGGGCGAATTTATTCGTCTGCTCGGTATTAACAGCCGCAACGACGGAGGAACGACAGCAGGAGATCGGACACTTACCAACGGCAGCGGAAATATGGGCGAAGGTGCGTCGAGTCTACAGGCACGACGGCGACTGATTGGACGTTAACCATCATTGCGCTTGTCACCACCCGCCACACAGATGGCGAAAAAATGAAAGCATACCGTTGTGACATGATGCAGTGCGACATTGACGACGAGCTATTCGCTTGCTTCCTACGCATATCCATGCCATCGAGCCGGGGCTGTGTATTTGCAGCCTTACTGGAACACTACCATATCAGCCAAAGTCGAGCGGCGCATCCGAGACGCATACGGAGTGCGCACAAGGCACGAGTACTAGCCTACAAGCAGTACACTCCAAGAAGAGCCACCCGCCCATACCAGGCTAACCCTACTGCGATAACTGCAAGATCCCAGGCCATTGGACCAGTAATTGCTAAGCACCCGGTGGCGCGATGCATGGCGAATCGCGGGAATCCAAGAGGAGGGGGCGAGGGATGATAAAGATAAGCCTAACGCTAAAGACAAAGGTAAGCCCAAACCCACATCGGGGAAACGGGCGAACCAAGCCATCTCCGAAGATACCAACAACGAATCAGAACCAATCCGACAGCGACTTAGTATCGGCATACCTCGCCGCATCAAACTGGTGCGAGAGTGTCCCAGAGTAGTGTTTCCTCTCATTCACTAAAGCCCCTGTATGAATTGTACGCAGCTTCGTTCGGCGGGTACTTCTAGTGCTTCAAAGGGTCAATTCCACGTTCGTACTGCAGGACGACTGATTTGGTAAGATGGTGTTACGCCTAAGCCTTGGCTATTTGGACATTGCAAATTTGATTTCTGATGGAAACCCCGACGATGTTGGGACGGGACTGGTCGACGGGGGATGAAGACGGTTTGAGCGGGAGAATGGTTTAACTTGGGTCCTGCCAGGAGATGGATGTCTGTTCCATGCCCAAAGGATGGCAACCCAACGTTCAATCCCACCACTAACGATGAACTCGATGATGAACACGATGACTTAATAACATTCAAGGGTAAAGGTAAAGTTATCGAACCGACCCAATCGAAATAGTCCACCGTTGCACAAGACACCGCTCGTTTTCTTCTTGACCCCGACCTCCGCTGGAATCTCGGGACGTGTTTGTTCTATCACTTCGACTGTGCTATAAGTCGGGAAGTGATAGAGCAACGGCACCACGACGTTGCTCAGAAGTTCCCCCATTTGTTATCGAATGCCCCCTGAACAGCAAGTTTCAGCAGAGGGAACAGGTTAAGTAAAACAAAGTGGTCAAGAGCAAGTGCGTGAAAGTTCGAGAGTGGCGTCCTCACCGATGGGGAATCGGCCCCATGATGAACAAGTTCTCATCAGATCAAAACGTCATACGCAAATAATCAAGTGTATGTATGATGCTCCGCGTTTCACGTTGTCCGCTTGTGTGGATGTCGGACCGCAAGAGTACTTGTCCACAGCAGCTCTCAATTGAAGCAAAGCAGGAAAAGACATAAGACATATAACGTCACCGTGCCTATATGTCTGTCTCTGTTGTAACCGCATCGACTTTTGCATCCACCTTGGAAGAACTCTTGCTATCATATCCTGTGTCTTCATTCCTTACATTCGGCACCGGTCCGGTGAACCAGTGCACTCCACCATACACTGGGAAGTAATACCAGACGAGCGAGAGCACGAGGACACCGCCAAGAACGACGACGGTATAATTCATGTTCGATGCGCTCGTCTGGGGTGTCGCAGGAAAGAAGAAGACAATACACATGAACGTCATGAAGGAGACGGCAATGATAGCAACGGGGAGACTCTGTATGACGTTAGCTTTAGTCTCTGCTCTGTGTATCCTAGGAGAGACTGACGAATATTCCTAGGTTGAACGGACCAGGTTTGAAGTCATTCTTGAAAACGAACCTGGAGGCGATCGGTATCGAATATGCAACGTAGAGCCCAGTCACGGATAGTGCAAAGATGGCATTGATAGCTTGAGTGCCTGCGAAGGAGAGCAGGCCAAGAAGGGCGGAAATCGAAACGACGAACCAGACCGCATTCACAGTGGTGCAAGTGAAGCGGTTCATACGGTACAGTATGTTCGACAAGGGAAGGGCACCATCACGGGCGAACGCAAAGGATTGCCGCGACGAAGTAAGAACCTGGAAGAATGGATCAGTACACAGGATACGTATGCCAGTACAGAAGGAAGATTCACCAAGCTAGTTCCGATCATGTATCTAACCACGAGATAAACGTCAAACGATATAAACATAGGCTCAACGCGGACTCACTGCACGAGCACAACGAACGACCATATAACGAGGGTACTCGTTTTCCCAAAACTGTTCAAGAAGATCTGTGCCATGGGTTGCGGGCTGCTTATAAGACTCGTAAGGTCGGTTCCCATGCAAAATGCAAGAGCGACATTGATGGCTAAATCCCGCCAATTCACTGTCAAGCTGAGATTCCTATGATCAAGTACGATTGCGCACCCCAACCAAGTAGACTAGCAATACTAACTGCACTAACCTGCACAAATTAGTTCGAGTCGTGGAAAGTTGACATGGAACTCACGATCGCCCAAGGTACGGCGGTTGCTGCATTGGTAGCTTCCTCACTAATGTGCACACTTGAGTCAAATCCGTCTAGATGATTCGGTCATCAGGGTGAGCATGTTCCCCCTTCGGAATGGAAGTAACTGATATTGATCAACATACTAATGGTCCAAAGAGGAGCAAGGAAGGACAGGACAAATCCATAACCATTCGGCCAACCATCGACTAAACGGTGTTAGATAGAGAGTGAAAACTAATAAGGAGGACGGACCGTTAGTGAAGTTTCCTAATGCGAAGCTAGCACTATTCATGTATTCCTTTGGAGTAGCGATTGGAAGACCAATGATGACCACAAAGCATAGGCTGATGATACACGTATGATGTCAAAGAAACTCGCGCAATACTCGAAGCAAGATGCTCACCAGAGATTAAGGATGATGTAGAGATTTTGCAATCTCGCGAGGATATCAGTCCCAAGAGAGCAGATGACACCATGAGAGAACACCACTGCCACATAGATCCCGCTGTATATGATCGTCAGCAAGGCTAAAAATAAGCGGGACGGACACGGAGGATCATAGCTGGAATATAAACGCACAAGGTCTGCGTTTGTGTGGCAACAAATTGTTGGTTGCCAATATTAATCGCTGCAGCAATCTGGATGGCGCAAGCCCAATCAATGGAGGCTGAAAGTATTATACAGCACGACATGGTCATAAGTAGTTGAGAGTGCTCAGAACGAAATGGACAGCTTACCTACTCCTGCAATGTTCCCTATGGTGTTGGCATCTGGCAGGAATGGTCAGCTGGATGTTTAGGGTCATTCGCGGTTTGGACGTACAACCGACGATCCAGGAAAGTAGGTTTCTGCAGCGAGGAGATGACAAGGAATACGTCCAAAAGTAGAGCTATGTCACATCCTGTTCATGTCGCTGTGTCGGGAAAGTCGGATAGTGCAACTCACACCACCGGCAGTAGGTGCTGCGGAACCAAGTTCTGCCATGGACAATCCGATACAAATGATAAAGAGGCTAGCAACCGCCCACTGAAGGAAACAAAGTATAGTCAATATGTGAACGAATAGCGCAAGCCGAACACAAGCAAATTGTACCCACACCCCATACCATCGCAGCAGGACCACCATTCGGGAGTGAATAAGTGAGGATTGAGCTGCATGTTGCCGTCGGACGAGTGAGTCTTGTCGTACGAAGGAACACTTGAGGTGCTCTCGAGATACTCACGCAATCGACGGAAGCAAGCCAATTATGCTGAAAGCAATCCCAAAAACCTATGCATGCGATTCAGTCATCCGTGACTTGTAACGAAAATGAGTCGATGACCTCTAGTGGTGTAAAAACCCTCTTGAATTCCTGTTTGTATCCAAGCTCTGCAAGGAGTTGTTCGTCTGTTCTTTTGATTGCCTCCTGGTGGGTCATGGTCGCAGACGGGTCACGGCGGTAGGAGGGAGTAAGTTGGGGTGCAACACTAAGCGATTTTATCGTACCCGGACGCCGTCACGGCAATTCGAAGCCCGTTCTGTGCTAGTACATAATTGCTTCTGTCCGCTGCAGCCTGCGGTGCTCGGAGATTCTGGGCGTCACTTCAGGAGGCAATGCCCTTTGAAACGATAGTGGCATCCTCGGCTGTCGACGAACCCTCATGCAAGGGCAATCCAGGAGATGCGGTGATCCCAAGGAATATTTTGTACTGATCGAGGATTCAAATTTTCAGATTCAACCCGTCACCGTGCGATAAACATGATCACGATAGCACGCACTCTGAGCTCATCAACTGGTAAGCCAACGATGCGGTTGTGTTCGAATTCTCTTGGCGAGAGCCGAAAGTGGCTGACTAACTTCAATCTTCCGTCGGGGAATTTTCCGTTCTAAACGCTCATTTGTACACCTGCCGAGGACTCCTTTGCTTTCCTACTGGGTTATAACATAACATCTTCATCAACTAATCAGAGTTCACTGATCATGGAGGCCACTATAAGACATATAGAACAGGAATGAGTCCCGCCAGAACAACCGAGGGAGCGCCTCGCGTCCTATGGGGCCCTGGGCGCCTTTCAAGTTTGTGTGTATCCCTGAATATAACTTCAGGCGGACTGGCACAGACCCACGTCTAGTACCTCTGTCCGAGACATTCAAGAATAGCAAAGCATACTTCACGTACTTCAGAGTGCATGAGCACGCAGTCGTCGACCTCCATTTCCGTTTGATGGTTCGTGGCGCAGCAATCTCATGCGGGAATGGCCAACGCAGTATCGACGGCATAACCTCCCTTTTATTCGAAGGCGATGAAATCAGACTGGTCATTTTTGGTGTCGTTGTGTTTCGGGTGCAAAACGGTGCCAAAGACACAGATGATTCAAAGCCAAAGGTTCTCCCCCATTGTCCTCTCTACCTCGGTCTCACAGATACTAACGTCCCTGTCATTCGATTTGTCTTCGCTCCCGCCGCAACTACTCCCACGGTTTCCTCCGTCATCCATGCAACCACGTATAAATCCCTGAACCGCTTTACAGCGTACGACTTTTGGGTCTCCGGGTTGTCTTGTTCGATCTTGCGTCCAGTTGTGGGTGAGCAAGCCGTATGGAAGAGCATTTTACAGGCATCTCATGGCTGGCACAAGATCTACTCTGGCCGCAGTAAAGACGGCAGGATACTTTGCAAGTCCACGAATCCTGGAGTTGCGATGGACAAGGAATATTGGCAGAACTGGTGCGAGAGTGTCCCAGAGTAGTGTTTCCTCTCATTGACTTGAGCTCCTCTATGAATCATACGCAGCTTCGTTCCGCGTGTAGAATTCTAGTGCTTCAAAGGGTCAATTCCACGTTCGTACTGCAGGACGACTGATTTGGTAAGATGGTGTTGCGCCTAAGCCCTGGCTATTTGGACATGGCAAGTGATTTCTGATGGAATACCCGACGTCGTTGGGACGGGACTGGTCAACCAGGTGACGAAGACGGTTTGAGCGGGAGAATCGTTCAATGTCCTACCAGGAGATGGCTGTCTGTTCCACGCCCAAAGGATGGGATGGGCAACCCAACGTTCAACCCCACCACCAACGATGAACACGATGATGAACACGACGACTTAATAACATCCAAGGGTAAAGGTAAAGTTATCGAACCGACCCAATCGAAACAGTCCACCGTTGCACAAGGCACCACTCGTTTTCCTCTTGACCCCGACCTCCCTGGAATCTCGGGACGTGTTTGTTCTATCACTCATTCGACTGTGCTATAAGTCGTGCTAGAGCAACGGCACCTCGACGTTGCTCAAAAGTTCTCTCGTCCGTCGTCGAGGGCCCCTGAACAATGAGTTTGAGTAGAGCACTCTAGAGCGGGACAGGCCCGACAAAGATCAGAACAAAAGCGGTCAAGGGCAGGTAGGCGTGGAAAGTTCGAGAGTGACGCCCTCACCAATGGGGAGAAAACCGAATCGGCCCCAAAATGGATGAGTTCTCATCAGATCAAAACGCCATACGCGATTAAAATAATCAAGTGTATGTACATGACGCTCAGCGTTTCACGTCGTCTGTTTGTGGGGATTTAATGGGGTAGATCAGGGTCAGACTGCAAGGGTACTTACTTATCCACGGCTCTCGATTGAAGCAAAGGAGGGAAAGACATAAGACATATAACGTCACCGTGCCTATACATCTGTTTCTGTTATAAGCGCCTCGACCTTTGTATCGACCTTGGAAGATCTCTTGCTATCATATCCTGTGTCTTCCGAGTCTTTCCCTATATTCGGCACCGGTCCGGTGAACCAGTGCACTCCACCATACACTGGGAAGTAATACCAGACGAGCGAGAGAACGAGGACACCGCCAAGAACGACGACGGTATAGTTCATGTTCGATGCACTCGTCTGGGGTGTCGCAGGAAAGAAGAAGACAATACTCATGAACGTCATGAAGGAGACGGCAATGATAGCAACAGGGAGACTCTGTATAACGTTAGCTTTAGTCTCTGCTCTGTGTATCCTAGGAGAGACTGACGAATATTCCTAGGTTGAACGGACCAGGTTTGAAGTCATTCTTGAAAATGAACCTGGATGCGATCGGTATCGAATATGCAACGTAGAGCCCAGTCACGGATAGTGCAAAGATGGCATTGATAGCTTGAGTGCCTGCGAAGGAGAGCAGGCCAAGAAGGGCGGAAATCAAGACGACGAACCAGACCGCATTCACAGTGGTGCGAGTGAAGCGGTTCATACGGTACAGTATGTTCGACAAGGGAAGGGCACCATCACGAGCGAACGCAAAGGATTGGCGTGACGCAGCAAGAACCTGGAAGAATGGATCAGTACACAGAATATGTACGCCAGTAGCAGAGGAAGATTCACCAAGCTGGATCCCATCATGTATCTAACCACGAGATAAACGTCAACAATATAAGCATAGGTTCAATACGGACTCACTGTACGAGCACAACAAACGACCATATAACGAGGGTACCTGTTTTCCCAAAACTGTTCAAGAAGATCTGTGCCATGGGTTGCGGGCTGCTTATAAGACTCGTAAGGTCGGTTCCCATGCAAAATGCAAGAGCGACATTGATGGCTAAATCCCGCCAATTCACTGTCAAGCTGAGATTCACATGATCAAGTACGATTGCGCACCCCAACCAAGTAGACCGGCGATACTGACTGCACTGACCTACACAAATCAGTTCGAGTCGTGGAAGGTTGACACGACACTCACAATCGCCCACGGTACGGCGATTGTTGCATTGGTGGCTTCCTCACTAATGTGCACACTTGAATCAAATCCGCCTAAATGATTCAATCGTCACAAGTCAGTATGTTCCGCCTTCGGAATGGCAAAAACTGAGGTCGATCAACATACTAATGGTCCAAAGAGGGGCAAGGAAGGACAGAATAAACGCATAACCATTCGGCCAACCATTGACTAAACGGTATTAGATAGAGAGTGAAACCTAATAAGGAGGACGGACCATTAGTGAAGTTTCCTAATGCGAAGCTAGCACTATTCATGTATTCCTTTGGAGTAGCGATTGGAAGACCAATGATGACCACAAAGCAGAGGCTGATGATACACGTATGATGTCAAAGAGACTCACGCGATACTTGAAGCAAGACGCTCACCAGAGATTAAGGATGATGTAGAGATTTTGCAATCTCGCGAGGATATCAGTCCCAAGAGAGCAGATGACACCATGAGAGAACACCACTGCCACATAGATCCCGCTGTATATGATCGTCAGCAAGGCTAAAAATAAGCGGGACGGACACGGAGAATCATGACTGGAATATAAACGCACAAGGTCTGCGTTTGTGTAGCAACAAATTGCTGATTGCCAATATTAATCGCTGCAGCAATCTGGACGGCGCAAGCCCAATCAATGGAGGCTGAATGTATTATACAGCACGACATGGACATAAGCAGTTGAGAGTGCCCAGCACGAGATGGACAGCTTACCTACTCCTGCAATGTTCCCTATGGTGTTGGCATCTGACGGGATGGTAAACTGGCTGTTTAGGGTTATTCGCAATTTGGACGTACAACCAACGATCCAGGAAAGCAAGTTTCTGCAGCGAGGAGATGACAAGGAATGAGTCCAAAAGTAGAGCTATGTCACATCCTGTTCATGTCGCTGTGTCGGGAAAGTCAGATAGTGCAACTCACACCACCGGCAGTAGGTGCTGCGGAACCAAGTTCTGCCATGGACAATCCGATACAGATGATAAAGAGGCTTGCGACCGCCCACTGAAGGAAACAAAGTATAGTCAGTATGTGAATGCATAACACAAGCCGAACACAAGCAAATTGTACCCACACCCCATACCATCGCAGCAGGACCACCATTCGGGAGTGAGTAAGCGAGGACCGAGCTGCATGTCGCCGTCGGACGAGGTGAGTCTCGAAGGAACACTTGAGGTGCTCTCGAGATACTCACGCAATCGACGGAAGCAAGCCAATTATGCTGAAAGCAATCCCAAAAACCTATGCATGCGATTCAGTCATTCGTGACTTGTAACGAGAATGAGTCGATGACCTCTAGTGGTGTAAAAACCCTCTTGAATTCTTGTTTGTATCCAAGCTCTGCAAGGAGCTGTTCGTCTGTTCCTTTGATTGCCCCCTTGTGTGTCATGGTCGTAGACGGGTCACGGCGGTAGGAGGGAGTTTGGGGGGCAACGCTTAGCGATTTTATCGTACCCAGACGCCGTCACGGCAATTCGTCGAAAGCCCGTTCCGTACTAGTACATACATCCATAATTGCTTCTGTCCGCTGCAGCCTGTGGTACTCGGAGATTCTGGCACTCATCAGATCACTTCGGGAGGCAATGCCCTTTGAAACGATAGTGGCGTTCTCGGCTACCGACAAACCTTCATGCAAGGGCAATCCGGACGATGGATGATCCCAAGGAATTGTGATGATCGAAGGTTCAAAATTTCAGATTGAACCCGTCACGCGATAAACATGATCACGACAGCACGCACTCTCATCAACTGGTAAGCCAACGGTGCGGTCTTGTTCGAATTCTGAAACTAAATTTTGAGGACATCAACAGGCGAGAGCCGAAAGCGGCTGGGTGTGACGGTTTGACCTTCTCCGTCGGGGAATTTTCCGTGAAACGCCAACCGTACTGCCGAAGGCGGTGCGCAAGATTTGTTCGCCACCTTTCTGCTGGGTTATAACTTCATCAAAGCTCACCAATCATGGCAGAGAACAATGCGCGTAAATATTGCGAGTCGGTTGAATCGATGAATCAGCCATGGTGTAACAGTTCGGAACCTTTTGGATATCCTGAGTCACCGATCAAATATTCAGACGTCCTGACACCGAGCCAGATCAGATAAGGCTCTCACCACCATGCTTGCATAGCCGGATACATCACCTCAATCACACGGTGGAAATCACAGTACTGTACAAAGATGATGGCTAGATTCTCCAACGGTCGGAGGAGTATGCCCAATAGCCAACGGTGGAGGTCACTCATCTCACACCGGATAGTGTAAAAAGACTGGCGTCGCCACATCTTTCGCTTTCCCGCCGCACTCCCTGCGTTCCGAAGTTGGCTGTATGCGCCCAACGCACAAATCGCTCTTGGTGGCATGTATTTCTATGAAGCGAGTTCAAGGTAAGCAGGTGATGTGACCCCCTGCTTCGCAGTACTAGACAAGGGAGCCAAAAGGCCTCAGCACAACAAAGGTCTCCACCAGTTACACACATAAAACAACAACTCACATACTGTAAAAACCCTGGGCCGCATGCGTTATATATGCGGGTGGCAAGGCAAGAGAACAATATCAGGCGTTTGGAACTGACATAACCTTACCTGACGATCAGAGTCGGTCTGGACTCCGGAATCTTGCGATGTTGAACCAGTACGGTACTCGAACGCTGAGAGCCAGAAGAGGTTCATGATCAAGCAAGCGCGGGAACGTTCAAGCGTCTCTCAGGCCTTCTCCTTAGTTTGCAAAGCGTCCATGAAGAATGTCAATTGGCCCTCGACAACTACTAGGACAATCCGACTCGTCGCCGGACTTGGTCTATCGTCGCCGCAGAGTATTCCATGGCCTGCAAAGCACCTTTCTGCACGACCTGCTCGAGATGCGTCTTTTCGTGCCGAATCCTCTCAAATTCTGCCCGTGGGCCCTTGAGTACCTCTTCTACCGCATCGGCCACGTCGCTCTTCAAGTGTCCATGACCCTTGTTCTCATATCGCTTCGCAACCTCGACAACGTCGCTGTCGGTGCACGCTGCGAGAATAGAAACGAGGTTTGAGGTGCCCGGTCGAGACAGAGGATCGTAGGTTATCCCGGGAATAGAATCCGTGACCGCGCCACGAATTTTCGCTCTGATTTCAGACGAGGTATCCGTTAAAAGAATGCGCGAAGCTGCGTCTGGTGAAGATTTGGACATCTTGCATGATGGATCCTTGAGGGAGAGCACTCGCTTCGATGGCGCTGTGTGCAAGTGAATTCGGTGCCATGACATCGAGGAAGAACACTGACATTCCACATATTCTGGTAGTGGAAAGAGTGGTGGTTGGTTGTGCCTGCTAAATGTACGATTGAATGTATCAGCTAGATCTCGGGTAAGCTCTATATGTTGCCGCTGATCCTCTCCTACGGGAACATGGGTTGCTCTGAAGCCATCGCTCAGTACTTGCGGGCAGACAGAGCTGGTCGCTCACCTATAGGCCAGCACGTCTGCAGCTTGAAGGATCGGATAAGTAAACAAGCCGGCGTTGAGTAACGAGTCGTCTATGTCATTCTCCGAACTCGCATTCCTGGACGCTGCTAGTCGTGACTTGGAAACATGAGACAAGTACAACGGTCATCCCGATTCGTGGCCAACCTTCCACGTCGTCATCCGGCCAAGTTTTCCCATGGACGTAAGACAACTCAAGATCCAACACAGCTCTGTGTGATGTAGATTCTGTGGAAACTTGAGTTACTCGGTCGTCGCAGGGAGCGTGGGTTCTCACATGGTCTTGATGAAAAAGTATGGAGCGTGTGGGGTCGATTCCGGTGGCGAGAAGCACTGCGAGCATGTCCTCCCTGGCAGACCGCAGACGGGTAGGGTCTTGGGGTAGGGTCAACGCATGCCATCCCACGATGGAGAATAAAAGGACATCATCCTGTTGTGCAGATGTCTGCAGCTTGACCCAGTTGGACAAGGCACCCAGATAGTTTCCTAGCTATGCCGCATATGTTAGCCTGAGATGCGACAGAACTTGAACGTGCAGTCACGCCTACATGTGGAATGCCTGTCGGTTGGATACCAGAAAAGATGACCCGCCGCCTCGAGGACGTTTGACTCGCTAATGTTCGTCGTCGACACTGTCTCTGCAGCGCCTGCGGTGCAGGTCGTCCGAGCTGAAAAGGGATCATGTTGTCGCCATCCTCAGAAACGCGGAGTTTGAATCGTCACCCTCTCCCCATCCTCCACATGGATCTCGACCTGATGAATTTTGAGTTCGTTGAGGATGACTTCACAAATGCACAACACAAAGAAATGGACGAGCAAATTTCCGCGATCTTTGGATACGTAAACGGGACTATTGCCCCTCACATCCTCGCTGTTATTGTCGATCAATCAGGGGACCGCCTCCTCAGGGAATATGCCAACTTATCTCTTTGCAAAAACCTTCTGACCAGCGAACAACGTATCCTCGACATGATACTTGAGGGCTCAAAGGTTGGTTATCGAAAGTTGCGGCTTCTGAGTAAGGACTCCAATCCATTCATTGGCTACATCTCTAATGTTGCGTTGCAGAACTTTTTCGACAAGGTGAATGTCAGTTCAAGGACGTGCAATCAATATTCACATCCGTCCACTAGCACCTGTGAAGAGTTGGGATCGTCCGTATGTTGGAAATGCCGCTATTGCCCTTTGGGAACACATACAACGGTGTTTCTACGTAAAGCCTGGGGAATATCGGAGGTTGTGCGCCAAGTATTGCGCCGTCGTTCAAGCCTCAGGAATGGGGAAATCGCGTGCCGTAGATGAAATGAGTAAAACCCATTTCGTCATCCCTGTTAACCTACGAGAACCCGGGTCCTTTGGTATCTTTGCTTACTCCCTTATTTCAAAGCTGAATGTTCGCGACTCTAGGATTTCCTCCTCCTGATACACCGGCACATTTTTATCTTGATGCAAGCTGTTCGCAAGCCGCCGCACTCATTCGGAGCTGCTCGTTTCTTCATGCGTTATTCCACTGGACAACTGATGCCGTGAAACAGATGGACAAGGGTAATATCGCTCATCAATTCAGGGAGAAAATGAATTGTGGTATGACGTATCTTGCGCACAACGAGTACCGGAAGGCCTTCTATGAGAATGTTGCAAAGGATGCCACCGTACGGAGTACTCCCTACTGAGTTTTTTATTTGCTCATGACACACAGAAGACGCATTTTGCTACATATTCAGCGTATTTTCTTGAAAGGGACCGACCGACGGATGCTATGTTGCTTTCTCATGGCTTTCCATTGCGTCTTGTCTTCCAGGAGCTGTGTCGAGTACTCAAAGAGTGGTCGCAGCAAAGTTCCAAACTGGGAAATGACTATACCAGCCCCCAAGTCGTCCTTGCATTTGACGAGGTCTACAGCTTGTCGAAATTGCAGAAGGGCGATAGAGATCAGAAGTGGTCACAGTTCGGGGAGCTTCGTCGCGTAATACGAGTACTAGCGACGGAGCCACTATTCACGCTCTTTCTGTCGACTTTTGGAACTATGTTCTCGATCACCCCCACCCCCAGTTGTGACCGCTCAGCCAGAATGACTGATACAAGCTATGTCAGTCATCCTTTCTTCGAGCTTGGATTCGATCAGTTGGCGTTGCGTGTAGACTTTTCCCAAATGGTTACACTCTCGCAGATTACAGCCGAGGAGCGGCTCGCGTCATATGGGCGCCCTTTGTGTGTATTGAACACTCGGTCTGTTTGGGCCATGCTAACTATGGCTGTAGATGGCTCTGTTATGGCGGGGGTTCGGATCTGATAAAATTCGCAGCCAAGAAGCTGTTGGGTGGCACCGGTTATACAAGGCAACCCATCAATGTCGACCAACAGCTTGCGTGTTTGGCACAGCGGATCCCTATCGAGTTCCTATCAGCACGCTATGTTGCGCAAGTATCCGAACAAGAGAAGGAACAAGTCCATTCCCACATGCGTGTCATCCTCAACGCTGAGAACGATCTCGAGACCATGGTTACGACATCCCCCTCTGAACCCATCCTTTCTGAAGCAGCGTACTTCGTCATGACAACCCAGCCACCGAGCCACTTCAGTCCCCCCCAGGCTCTGCGGAATATCATAAATGAATTTGTGGTTTACAAAGGTGAACTAGGTGAACTGATGATGGCATTGCTTTTTACCATGGCACGCGACGAGGCAGTCGGGCCCGCTGACGAACAGGGTAGGCCAAAGTTGCAAGGACAGCGGTGGTGCAGGGTTACGGATCTGCTGCAATCCCTCTTTTGCAGTGCCACCATCGTTGAATCCCATGGATGTAAGTTCAGGCAGTCTGGCACAGACCCATGTCCGGTACCTCTGTCCGAGACATTCAAGAATAGCAAAGCATACTTTACACACTTCATCAAAGTGCATGAGCACGCAGTCGTCGACCTCCATTTCCTTATGCGCTTGATGGTTCGTGGCGCAGCAGTCTTATGCGGGAACGGTCAACACGGTATCGACGGTATCATCCCCTTTTTATTCAAAGACGATGAAATCAGACTGGACAATATTGGTGTCATCATGTTTCAGGTGATAAACAGTGCCGAATACACAGACGATCCAAAGCCAAAGGTTCTCCTGGAAATGGACTCTCTCCACCTCGGTCTCACAGATGCTAGTGTCCCTGTCATTCGATTCGTCTTTGCTCTGTCTGCAGCTACTCCTACGGTTTCCTCCGTCATCCATTCAACCACGCATACATCCCTGGGCCAGTTTACAGCGTACGACTTTTGGGTCTCTGGGTTGTCTTGCACGATTTTGCGTCCAGTTGTGGATAAGCAAGCTGTATGGGAGAGCATTTTACAGGTATCTCATGGCTGGCACAAGATCTACTCTGGCCGCAATAAACAGATACTTGGCAAGTCCATGAATCCTGGCGTTGCGATGGACAAGGAATATTGGCAGAACTGGTGCGAGAGTGTCCCAGAAGTTGTTGTTTCCTAATACGTAGCTTCATCGATAAGTTCCGCGTGTACTTGTACTAGTGCTTCCAAGGTCAATTCTACGTTCGTGACAACTGATCGTACCCGGCTGGTCGACCGCAGTGAGAACGTTTTGAGCGGGAGAGCGGTTCAAGAGATGAATCGATGACAGCGTCGTTCCACGCCCAAAGGGTGCCATTCCACCATCCCTTGCCCCCATCAATATACAAGCAAAAAAACTTCATTGCACAGAAGCCAACCGTGCCTTCCGTGTTTCAAGTCAAATCAACCTCTTACAAACGAGACTGCCTACTCCACCAACTCATGCAACCCAACCGTATCCCTCAACCTTCGAGACATGATCTCGATATATCCCTGATAGGATTGCCACTCACGTCCGACCGTCTCCACGCTCTGTCATGTGCGCGCGTGTGTCAGAGACAAGCAACGCCAGTCATACACCAAAGAAAAGACGCACGAGATCGAGATTCGATATGCGCGTCAACGCGCCCACGAGTCGCTTCCCCACGTCCTCTTTAAACGTGCCCGTATCCACCGCAGGCAACAGCCGCATCGACGTCCGCATATTGGGAGGTGGCACTACAACCGAACGCGACGGATCCGTCTCGGTATAACTCGCCAAATGTCGCCACAGCAGCAGCAACAACATCTCCGTCGTACCTGCCACGTCAGCCACGGTCAGTCACGACACCACGGAGTAAACGGAGAGACAAGCGTACCGAGCACCGTCTTGACTTCGTCTTGAAACTCTGTCTTGAGTCGCTGATAGGCTTGATGGATCAACGACCGCTTTTGTGCCATGTCGAGGTCCTGCAAGAATGCTGGGTCCGAGATGCAGACGACCTGCAGGACCCCATTTCAGACGCGCGCGACGTGATTGAACAAGTCATCACCCACCTCTTGGATCGTATCCACGCGAATATGATCGCGCGACGACAGCTCCGCAGAGAGATCCGCAATCTGTTTCAACGTCGTCGCGAGATCGTCACATAGACTGTTCAGAGCTTCGATCGCGTCTCCAACAGTGGGAATCGTAGCTACACGTACCCCGAATCAACGACGACCATCTCGAAATAAATAAATAAAAACGCACCAATCACACGCGGTGGCCGCTCATCCTGCCGGGGGACCGACAACACGGGAGAGAGAACCAGCGTCATTTCGGGCTCCGTAAAGTCGCTCGCAGTACCTAGATACTCGATGACTGCTTTTCGAAGCAAGAGCTCCTGTCGTCGCACTAGGACGTCGAATTTGGTTTCCGATTGGTGTCCAGGCGCAAACACGCTCGCGAGTGCAATCTCGCTGTCTGTCTGGGGTCGCACGGATTGGCTGCACCGTCCATTGCCGAGACACCGCGCAGCGAGCCCCAGAATGGCACCGTGTATGCCACCAAAGCCCGTGTTCATCGTCAACTAGATCGAGGGTTAGTTTCGTCTGGCAAATGCAACTGTGTGAATAGGCACTTGCCAACTCCGATTTAGGAACAAGAGACAGAAGACTGCCACTGAGCGAGACGAGCAAGTGGATCTCTTCAATGTACGATAGCGCCACCTCTTCACTGTCGTTTTTGAGCATGATCACGATCGTGTCTCTGTGACTCGACAAAAATTCGAGGGCCTTGTGAATGAAAGCGTGAGCATACGGCGAACCATGCAAGAAACTCTACATACCTGATTGTTTGCCGTCGTGTGCTTCGTGCCCAATGAGGCCAACATGGCTACAACGAGCTGCAACGCGGGCATGAACAACTGATGGTACCGCTGAATCGCACAAGGTAAAAACGAATCCTGGTCTGCAGCAGCATCAGCCACAACGCGGCATCAGAACAGAAACGCAAACACATACCCATGAAAGACTGGTCCTCTTCTGGCCGCGTATCCAGATACTCGCACTGAGACAAGATGGGGAGAATCTGTGCCTCAAGTAATCGTTCTGCACCCGATCTTGTCTGTGCCATTCGGGTAAACAACGACATCTTGGCTTCATAGACGTACAGCGTATTCAAGTCGTCTACGACCTCGTCAACAAATAAGAAAAAAAAAGGAATGACCAAGACAAACATACCCGGATCAGGCTTTAGCACATACTGCAACTGTATCTCCGCCTCCTTCAAGCCCCTCACAAAGTTGGACAACACGCCGTACCTCGCCAAGGACGACACCAACGTGCGTGACTTGTCCGCCCGACAAAGGTGTGCGAGAGAATCGAGGAGCATGAACGCGACCGTCTTCCATACTTCTGTCCCGTCGATCGCGTCGCGCGAAATCGTACTGACCAATCGTTCCATCACGTTCTTCATCACTGACAGCGTGCCCACTTCCAAGGCAGACACGCGCTGACCAGCGTGGGCACCTGGCGCTGGCGTCGACCGAGCAGACCCTCCTTGACTCTCCATGAGGGAAAGCTCGTCCCTTGAACCGAGCGCAGACACCGAGAGCGCCATCGACCGCTTCCCAAACGTGTCCACGACAGCCTCCGCATCCTGATGACCATCGTCGGCAGAGACGAGATGCAAATAATTGATCAGACACGCATACAGGTTCCCGCGGACTAATTCCGAGCGGCTGCTGTCCAGAACACACTCGAGCAAACTCCGAACGAGTGCATACAGCCGCTCTGTTGGCAACGCACCAGCCTCGATATCGCCCCCGGCGGACTGGAGCATGATCTGATGACGTCTGTCCTCGCGTAGTTTCGTGATGGTCGACAGGATAGCTTCGGAGAGCAAGACCGCTGTCGCTTCTTGAACGTCGGAACGTACGATCCCAGGGAGAACGTGAAGCAAATCGAAAAGCATGTTTTCACGTCTGTCGTGTGGCAGTCGATGGAAGCACTTGGTGAGCGTCATGTCGAGTAGTCGACGCCATGCCTCGTAGCCGGTGGCGACCGCGAACGCCACTTCCCTTCTGTGGTTCTCGATCGCGCAACTCTCCAAGATGTACGTGGTTTCCGCGTTGACTTTCTCCGCTTGAGCGGTGGTCGTGATACGACCTTGGGAATGCAGCGTCCGGCAGGCAGAGGTAAGGAGCGACAAGAGCGCGGACTGATCGACGACCTCGCATCCTGTCGGATCCACACGAATACACGCGTGCAGGTTGAGTGAACCTAGATACTCCAGGTCGACAGGGGTGGTCGTGAGCGAGTCCGACCAGTCGAAACCCAACGACTCGACAAACTCGATAACGCGCAGCTGAGACTGTCCCATCTCCCCAAATGATTGCATCCCCCAGTCCAATTCCCCTACATCTTGCACGTGCTCTGTCCCAAATAAGATCTGCAAGATTTCCAGCACGCCCTTGTGGTGACCCTTGTTCGTTAATACATGTAGATCCAGAGCGGCGAGGTCCAGTATCCGGGAGCGCAAGTCGATGAATGCCCGAAGCGTCGACACGCTCGTCAGCACGCGCGATCCGTCATGGTACATGACCTCAATGGATGGATCTTGGGACACTTCCGGAACCTTTGACGGAATGACAGCGAGATGGCGCGCAAAAAAGTCTTCTCTCGTGTGCAGATATCGCATGGTCGCATCCGACGTACGAGGGTGCACGCAGAGCTGGTAGACGATACGGTAACATCGCACGCTCAGCGCAGGGAGGACATTGAAAAGTGGTTCTGCATGCACCGCCGCATTGCGTTGTCGTTCTGCATCCTTGCCCTTGAGTTTCATCCGCGGTACGCCAGCATTGACAAGATCGAGGATGACATGTACACACGTCCGGCGTGCGCCGATCGCATGTGGGTCTTGAATCTGGTGCTCGCTCTCTGCACCGCCGAACAAGAGGAAATGACCGATATTGGGGTACGTCGTTCCACGTTCCGTGTTGCGGATGAGGAGGTCGAGGATCGCGGTCCTGATAGCTTGATCCAGTGGCTCTTGGGTTTCTCTGTCTGCAGCACCAGCACCGGTCATATGCTCTGCGGTTGTTTCGGCCGTATCGATGTCATCCAACGAATCAACGTCCAGCAGCTGCCTGAAACCGCTGAGGATGCGCTCGGAATCGGAGCTTCGTTCGATGAGTGTGAGCAAGTTGGTGACGGACGTCGAACAAGAGAGCTGAGAGATGATCCTGACAGCGAGGAGGACAAGCTCTGGGTACGCTGGATACACGACATACGTCGCGATCGCGGGGATATACTTGGTCCCATACATCAGCGCTTGGTCGAACCGTGTGTAAAACGACCTCGAATGGACGGTCCCCACGAATGGCGCACTATCAAACTCGGAGAGGATGGGAACCAATACGTCGAGGAAGACGTCCTGAATCTCGAGCACCCGGTGGATGATGCGGAGGACGCGAATGATTGTGAGTAAGAAGTAAGGCTCTTCAGAGGGGAGCTCGCGCTCAAAGCCTTCGGTACCGTCGACAATGTAGGAAAGGATGGTGGATTGGAGAGGAGAATTCGTGAGCAGGCGAGTCAGTACTTCGAAGCCAGGATGGATGAGCAACGGGATGACAGTTTCTCGTCTCAGCGACCCATCTTCACTTGCTCGGACAAGGTTCTCTATCTCCCAACCTGAAAGGGCACGTTCGACGAACTTGAGGCAGAGATCGTTCATCCGCCATCTCTCCGAGGGTCGTGCGTATTCCCGGCGTGGCAGTCCTGCAAACACGTTATCCACCATGAAGCTGACGTAGGGACCGATGCCAGGTAGGCGGTAAGGTTGACCTAGAGACTCGGGAATCGTATTGAGCGGCTCCGCATCTGCCAACAGACTTCGTGGGGAAAGTCTCTTTGGCGTATGCAACAGCGTAGCCAGCAGGTTCAAAAATGGAATGGTAGCAGGATATAACTTGTATACGGCCTCCACTTCGTCCAACTCCACTTCCACTCCTTTTACGGGTGGTAGAACGGTGCCTGCGCCGACCGGCCGGCCGGATACGGGCGCACGCACGTTGATCACCTCGACTCTCTCCATCAGTGTCCATACACTCTTGCAAATATCGACTCCCGCCACACCTGCTCCAGGCTCGCAAAACGCAGCGAGAGCATCAAAGATGGCCCCCTTGAGTTCAAGAGGTATACCCAGAGGAACGAGCGACACCAGAGTTGGGATAGCGCGAAATTGGGTGTTGGAAGAGATGGCAAGACGCACGGCGACGGAGCTCGTTGCCACGGTGGAGAGAAGGCGGAGGAAGGATTGAGCGAGAAGTACATCCTTTGGTCCGATGGGAACGTGTTGAGGGGGTTGTTGGGTAGGCGGATGAGGTTGAGAGGTAGCAAGAGAGCCGAATCCGCCAAACGACGCGGCGAGGGAAGGAGGCTGGTTCGTGCGGGGGCTCGGAGCGGGAGAGGTCCAGGACTCGAGAAGTGCAAAGATGGTAGACCATGATATCGAAGGGCCGGCATTGTACGAACCGGTGGAACTGGGTAGGCTGCTGCCTGGTATCACTTCCCCGCCACCACGAGCGAGGAAATTGTACGCGAGCTCGCTACATTGCTGACCCTTTGCGAGACCTGAAAGCATATCGTACAATGCCATGGTCATGTTCACATCTCGGACTTGAGTAGACCACACAGCCCATTGCAAGAAGGACGGAAGTTTGCCTGCAGACATTTCGGTGATTTCCATGTACGAGAGACCGCGCGACTCGCCAGTGGGTGATGCACCCCAAAATTGCAGCGCACGTTCAGGCGGAAGAGACGAATAGAGGACGCCGATAAGTGAATACAGCATGGCGATATCATTCCGCGGTGCGGGTTGACCCTCGTTTTCACCGCTGGGAGGGGCGACGGACCTAAACATCCTCGATCGATCGGTCCGAACGCTCGCCAGCACGTCTTCTTGCCTCTGCTTGATCTTGCGCAGCTCGGAGCTGGCATAGGTGAGCAGAGACCTGACGAGAACATCGCACGTGTTGAGCACGGGAAGCTTGAATTCCTCGGCGAGGGGCTCCTTTTGTTGTTGTTCAGGGACGAGTTGGACAAACTGCGCGAAGGAACTTATGGGTGAGGTGTTGGTGCGATTGCGGAACTGAATGAGGGCGGTAGCGAGGTATGTAAATGCATCACCCTGGACGGCATCCCAAATCTGGGATTCGAGCTCCTCCGTTTTGAAACCCTGCTGGTTTTCCAACGTAGGGTCACAATGTCTAGTCTCTGCCATGAAGAGTGTCCACTTGAGGAGGATGGTCGCCTTCAAGCCAGGTTCTTTCCAGTTTGTGGTAGAAGCGAGCTGTCGTTTCATGTACGCGATGGTGCCCTTGTCTGTGGCGAGGTTTTTGCGGACTTTGCCGGGGAAGGAGTGAGGTTCTGCGGGGTCGAACGCGGCGAGTGCTGCAGCGAGGATATAAAACGTCATGGTGTCATTAGGATTGATTGCGAGCCAATCGATCGACTTTTGTACCTCGTTAGGGGAAAAGTACCCTAGACGAGCGATTTGATAGTAAACGATGGAGAGATACCGTCGCTCGTACTTGAGAGAGTCGTAGCGGGCGTCGAGAATATCGTAGCCAAGAGAGGGTTGTGAACCTCGGGGGACGTGAGTCAAGAGTGGAACGACGAATAAGGGAAGTGCATACCTGGACAAGAGGGCGGGACGGTGTTGCTCTGGGCGTTCTGTCTGGCTGTCTGTGCCTGGGTGACGGCGGTTCCGATTGACTCTATCTCGGTAAAGATACGAGAAGCGAGGGAAGCGTCCGGTTTGGAAGCGGGGATGAGCTCCTGCCTGACAAAAGCCTCGAGCCGGAGATAGAGTCTCGGTGCATCCGAGAGTTGTGCCAATGCAGCCGCCTCGAAGAGGTAGCGGAGACAATCGACGAGATGGCGACGTCGCTGATGAAACTCGGCGATGGTGGCCTCGATGGAGTTGACTGGGTCCATGTTGGGGTTGACGGCCATGATGGTGTGTAGTATGCTGGCAATGTACTTTTCGGAGCATTTGAGCTGCTGTGCGAGGAATATGACTTGCTGGGCAAAGTCGGCGTTGACGGCGAGCGACCTGCCATTGACGGTGATCTTTCCTGTGCGAGGGTGAGCGTCGAACGCGACGAAGCGAGAGAGACACGTACCCGACTGGAGTTCGCGCTGTTCTTGTGGCGAGGGATGGCCCACGTCCAACGACAGGTTGCGAAGACGAGACTTGTGGAGGATGAGGTCGTCAAAGAGGTCCTGCTCTGCGCAACCGCGTGCGGTGAGCGTGGCAGCGAGGACAGACCTAAGCGCGGCGATGGAGTCCATCCGTCGTCGCCGTCGTCGTCGTCGTCGAGAAAGAAGGATGTGAACCAGCTTCTAAATGCGGATACTAGCCCAACTTCGCTTCCAAGTGCAAGGTCGAGTCGAAAGTCATGACAGAGATCCAGTACAGACAGTACACGGGCGAGTCAGACCTGCAGCACATCATGGCACTCGTCCAGACGGAACTCAGCGAGCCGTATGTCATCTACACCTATCGCTACTTTCTGCACCAGTGGTATGTGCGTCGTATCTGCTCTCGTGCCAGCTCACAACCCCTCTTGCAGGCCACAGCTCGCATTCCTCGTGCGTACCAGTCCATGCGTTCGCTGACCTCTCCTCACCTAGTACCTCGCAGGCCATCCCCGCCGACTCGTCGGTCCCGATAGGCGTCATCGTGTGCAAACAGAGCATGCACAAGCACGTCTCCAACAGAGGCTACATCGCCATGCTCAGCGTCAACAAGAACTGGCGCAATCGCGGCGTCGGTGAGCATTTCCCTCTGACCGTCTTGCCCACAACCCCACCCACTCATTGTCCTCACGTGACACAGCGAGCACCCTCGTCCGTCGCTCCATCGACGTCATGAAGCGAGACGGCGTCACAGAGGTATCCATACCACCTCGCCCCGCACCACCCGCTCACCCCCGTCCCATCCAGGTCGTCCTCGAAACCGAGTTCGACAACATCCCCGCACTCTCCCTCTATGAATCCCTCGGGTTCATCCGCGAGAAACGTCTCTACCGTTTCTACCTCAACGGAAAGGACGCGTTCCGTCTCGTCCTCGCCGTCCCTCCAGACCCAGACCAGCCCTCCCCACGCCCGAGATATCTCCCTATTCGAGGTCCCCTCCCAGCATACCGCATCGACTCGGACGAAGACGACGACTGATGTTACGCGTTCGCTCCGCATTATACCCACGCATCACTCATGCAACCATAACACGCAACCGCTCTGTGTACATTACTCAAGCATGATACATACGTGTTCTCTGTAATGCTTCCCATCCCTTCTCGCTGGACCTGTACAGCATCTTCATCCCATCCCACACTAGACCTCTGTCTTGCCTTTGTTCTTTTTCCTCGGCTGAGCCGCACTAGCATGTACTGTTTAGATGTAACCATCATCCCCAAGTGTACTATTGTGTGTCTGTTGCTCTGTCGACTGTTACATATTGATCGCCAATCTATTAATCACTAAACTCTATCACTCCCCAGCAAATAATCAAATAGGCTCTCATCACCGGTACGGCAAAAGTAAAATGACTTCTCCCTGATCGCCCAAAGTAACGCCTTCTCGTTGTCGGCCTGTTTACCCTTTGCGGTCCATTTCGTCCTCGGAGTCCAACTCCTCAGCCTTGTGCTTCCTTGGAAAATCATCCTTTTCGTAGTCATCAGCTCGGACGTACCCCTGATGGCAGAAATGAACCCCACCACCCTATCAGAGGACACTTACGTTCCCCTCATAATAACGTTGGCATCAATCTCAAACGTAACCTCAATTCGAAGAACACCACGTGACGTACATGAATGCCCGAAAGCTCATCGAGTCATCGACGCATCCTTGGGCAACGCTCACCCTCGTACACTCGGATGAGCAACATCAACTGCGTCATGTCGTGCCTGAAGCACCTGGAGTGATAATCATAAACCAAGTGCGAAGCAGCGAGCGGCCCAAGGCAGTCCGTGTGGTGTTCAATATACCTAAAAATCACGCCAACTAAGCAAGAGAGCAACGATGAGAAGTAAGGGGCAGAACCAAATAGCGATAGTCCTTCTTTCGTTTGGTCGGGGTGGATGGTGGCATGATTTTTCGCTTTCAAATACCTGCAAGGAACTGTCGCAGCGGGATGGTTGCCTAGAATCACAATGCAAGTTAGATAGACTTACCAAAGAGTATCTGCATTGACGTGCATCACCTGGTCACTAACAGACGTTGAGCGTGGCGATCAACATCAAGACCAATCAATAGATAAACTAGCCAACGGAAATCTAACCCGACATGTATCTGAGACTGGCGAGTGGGAATGAGCGTTTCAGGGAATCAGCTCAGTGAAGACTCCACCAGTAGTCTCAGGTAAGCTGGTTCACATCCACGAGGTCAACGTCCCCGGTACCGTGCTCGCCAGAGAGAATACCGCCGTGAAGAGTAGCGCTGCCCCAAATCCATGTTGAGCGGTTCACACTTGGCCTTGAGGTAAAGTGCCTCAGAAAAGTCGTCAGTCGACCGTCGGGTCGACACTGTCCACTTGGCCGTTTCGACCTCGCGTTTCAACTTGCCCATCATGGCGTCGATACTCGTCTTAGGTTGGATGGCGCAGAGAATGAAATGAGTGACCAAGTCAACGACATCATTGGTTTCATGAAACGGAGTTTGAATCACTCGATACATGATCTCTTTTCGTCTCGGACGTCTCGGACGACCTGCCCAGCAGGCGCTGCAGATACAATCCCGACGACGAACATTAGCAAGTCAGACGTCCTCGAAGCGGCGGATCATTTTTTCTGGCATCCAACCGACAGGTATTCCACATGTAGGTGTGACTGCACGTTCAAGTTCTGTCGCGTCTCAGGCTAACATATGCGGCATAGCTAGGAAACTATTTGGGTGCCTTGTCCAACTGGGTCAAGCTGCAGACATCTGCACAACAGGATGATGTCCTCTTATTCTCCATCGTGGGATGGCATGCGTTGACCCTACCCCAAGACCCTACCCGTCTGCACTCTGCCAGGGAGGACATGCTCGCAGTGCTTCTCGCCATCGGAATCGACCCCACACGCTCCATACTTTTTCATCAAGACCACGTGAGAACCCACGCTCCTTGCGACGACCGAGTAACCCAAGTTTCCACAGAATCTACATCACACAGAGCTGTGTTGGATCTTGAGTTGTCTTACGTCCATGGGAAAACTTGGCCGGATGACGACGTGGAAGGTTGGCCACGAACCGGGATGACCCTTGTACTTGTCTCATGTTTCCAAGTCACGACTAGCAGCGTCCAGGAATGCGAGTTCTGAGAACGACATAGACGACTCGTTACTCAACGCTGGCTTGTTCACTTATCCGATCCTTCAAGCTGCAGACGTGCTGGCTTATAGGTGAGCGGCCAGTTCTGTCTACCTACAAGTACTGAGCAATGGCTTCAGAGCAACCCATGTTCCCGTAGGAGAGGATCAGCGGCAACATATAGAGCTTACCCGAGATCTGGCTGATACATTCAATCGTACATTCAGCAGGCACAACCAACCACCACTCTTTCCACTACCAGAATATGTGGAATGTCAGTGTTCTTCCTCGATGTCATGGCACCGAATTCACTTGCACACAGCGCCATCGAAGCGAGTGCTCTCCCTCAAGGATCCATCATGCAAGATGTCCAAATCTTCACCAGACGCAGCTTCGCGCATTCTTTTAACGGATACCTCGTCTGAAATCAGAGCGAAAATTCGTGGCGCGGTCACGGATTCTATTCCCGGCATAACCTACGATCCTCTATCTCGACCGGGCACCTCAAACCTCGTTTCCATTCTCGCAGCGTGCACCGACAGCGACGTTGTCCAAGTTGCGAAGCGATATGAGAACAAGGGTCACGGACACTTGAAGAGCGACGTGGCCGATGCGGTAGAAGAGGTGGTGAAGGGCCCACGGGCAGAATTTGAGAGGATTCGGCACGAAAAGACGCATCTTGAGCAGGTCGCGCAGAAAGGTGCTTTGCAGGCCATGGAATACTCTGCAGCGACGATAGACCAAGTCCGGCGACGAGTCGGATTGTCCTAGTAGTTGTCGTCAAAGGCCCAATTGATGGACGCTTTGCAAACTGAGAGACGTTTGAACGTTCCTGGGGTTAAACATACATTGCAAGGTTCCGGAGATCCGTCGACTAGTCCCGACCGACTCTGATCCTCATGTACTAGGGTTGTTTGCAATGCCAATTCCAGACAAAGATGACGATGGCTCTCATCTTCGTGAAAGGATGACATGACGAAACCCTCAGACGCGCTCAAGATAACGCTTGTAAGTCACCCATTGCACATACGGATGTTGCGTATAAAGACGAGACAGTCGAATGGGTGATTGAACAAACACGCCCATAGCTTTCAGCGGGACAGCGATTCGGAACCGAGACTAAGAAACGGCCATGTACTGGCGGTCAACAGTGGCCTAGCCATAATGGCAAAACTGTCACGGTGGCGGCCAATCGAGGACAATTGTTGTCGTTTCTCATTTGGCACGTTTACGACCTCAGACGAGTCAGGGAACACGTCTGGTGACGGAAGATCGCGCGTACTCGGAACTAGTCAAAGCGGCGAAATGCGTGTTGGCAATTTTGTGCTTACAATGGATACCTCCAAGCTCAGTTATGTACATATTCAACCCTTGATCAACACGTCCTCCGACCACGACTCCCACTTGTTCGCAGTTTCAAGCAACTCCTGTGCTTTCTTTTTCAATGCATGTAAAGACGCGGTATGGATGGGCAGCCTCAGCGGAGGGTCCTCCAAGTAAGCTGCCTTGTACACCGCCTCTGCAAGTTTCAAGGGGTCGCCATCAAAGATCTGGGTAGGATTTGCAAAGGCGTTGCGCATGTGCGTCGTTGGCAACGAAGGATCGGTGTACGCTGGATGGACAGGGTCTACGATTAGATTGACGGTTGGACCTTTCGTGAGAAACGGTCCAGGTTCAAGGATGGTGACCTGTCGTAGTACCGTATCAGATGACGCTCCTGGGAGATGACATTGGTTGTACAGGTGCCAGCTTACCTTGATGTTCCATTTAGGGTCCAGCTCTTCTGCGAGGCCTTCACTCAAACCCTCGAGGGCTAAGAGTAACCGAGTTAGTCACTTTAAAGACCTTGCATAAAGTCATACCGAATTTACTGTAATACGCATGAGCATCCCTGAACGGATTTCTTCAACTGATCACTCACCTGGCTGAATAGTACGTGATGCCTGCCGAAGAACAAATGCCAGATCCAGACGACATTTGAAGCAACAATCCTCCCATTGGCTTATTCTCTTCACGAAAGAACCTCACCGCCTCCTTACTCACACGCGACGCGCCCCAGAAATTCACTTCAAAGACGCCTCGTGCACTGTCATCACTTGTGCCCTCCACTTCTGATACAATCCCAAAGCCCGCATTATTCACGACCACGTCGATGCGACCAAACCTTTCCCGACTCGCAGCAAATGCAGCAGTCACTTGTTCTGGTTGTGTGACGTCAAGGCTGAGGACGAGAAGGTTCTCGGGGCATTTCGCTGCCAGCTCTGAAAGAACCTCGGGTTTGCGCAACGTTGCGACGACCTTATCGCCCTTATGCAGGGCGTGCTCGGTGATACAAAGACCAAAGCCGGAAGAACAACCAGTAACTAAGCAAGATGAGCACAGGACGATTTGTTAGATAAATAACAAGGTACTCACTGAACCAGACCTTCATCGCGGATGACTCTGGGGAGGGAGGGAGGACGTAGCAACGATAGAGGTGTTTCAGTTATATAAAACTCCGGCGGGTTACGGGGGTCAGACCGCCATGGCTTCCCGAAGAGATCAGATGCTTTATCGTGCATCACTGGATTGGATAGTGTAGTGACATACCTCTGACAGTGGCCCCTCAGCCGATCGTAGTGCCTGGAGAAAGGAAAAGTCTGAAAGCTCTAAGGCGTTACTGTAGCTTCAAGTAATTTTTTATTAGGATCCTCCAATTCTCCAAACAAGTTGTTTTCGCCCGAGCTACGGCCTCTCACAGGGACGACCTGGTGACTGTTTGTCGATTTTCATTGCGGGAGAGGTGTGTATAAAAAAGGCTGTCTCAATTATCTTCTACTCACGCTCCGACTCCGTCTCCATTAGGGCTCCGTGAAAAAATCGGGGAGAGTTGCGAACGTCGTGGAAGAGTCTCCACGGCGTCCGCAATCCTCCCAGTATGCTAGTTGGCGTAACCTCAACCATCATGGATTACTCTCTACCGCATCGTCGATTGCGTCCATTGCAACAAGATCAGCCTGGAGAGACTTGGTAGTAAGGTCTTCTAGTCAGACCCGGAACGAAACGATTCACGTCAGAGATCGTTGAAATGATCAACAAGAATATGGATGGAGTTTCTCTCCCTTCCCTGGACTCTTGCGTCGAGCGCCCAACAACGTTCACAACTCTCCCCGTATACCAGAAACGAACACGACCAACTACTCGTGGTCAGGCTTGTCTCAATGATTTTGGACCATATCATCATGCCGAATGACGCTCTCGATCGTATTGTCGATTGTTCTCATTACCACACCGCGAGAGACTGGGTGGCCGAACCGGTTTGCAGATGAGGTCATCGCAATCGTCAACACTGAGATCTTGAGATCTGGGCACGAGTGACCAACGAGGTGTGATGGTATGTCTAGAATTTCGTGGATGACCAATACCTGATCTTGCCATTACTCGCGCGTCGTTGGATCTGCGAAAAATCATTCTTCGCCTATGTAGGGACAGGCAACGGGATTACATTTGTGTCCTTGTTAATCAATTCAGCAGCTTCCAAAGAAGCAAAGGACGCCTGGTTTGTGAAAATTTCGACAACCTCGTCTGCTTCGTCGCGCAACATAAACTTTTTTCTTCTATCGTGTCCGAACGTGCAAGGAGAAAATGGTAAGATTTCAAACAAGAAAACAAAGACAAGTAAGTAGTAACAGACCAGTTCCGAGGGTGAGGTATGAGTACTGTACTATCAGCGGGCGACGTTAAAAGGGAAGAAGACTGCCTGCGCCGCGAAGGGCAATTTGTCCGCCAAAACGGAGCGTCTGTGTACCCCCTGGGAAGTATGCAAGGACGTAAGACACCAGAGCAACGACCTGGGTCGGGGTTCAGCATGATGGATGGAAAGAACCGAGTGCATGACGGACCTGTACGATGCCGGCCAACAGCGAGCCTAGCTGCGACCGTGCCTGAGAACAAGGATAAACATCATAGCGCACTTGGGAGATTGTAGGGACGTGTCTTACCCCGAGCGCAAAGTAAAGGCTGAGACCCAAGCTGGAGAAGTAGACGGCCGAGAAGGGGAGTCGCTCTCTAGACAACAGGTGCTTGATGTGGTTGACGGGTCCTATGAGTACAGAGAAGCTGGACGGAATTGGTATGGTTAGTCACGAAAAGGAGGGCCATGAATGGATGACTCACCCGACCATGACGAGCAGACTTCCCATGCTGCGTGGAGAAGAGTGAGGGTGAGTTGAAGGGGTAAGATGGAGAAGGCGAACCTGAATGCGAGGGCAAACTTGGCTGGGCGTATTGGGAGCCAAGGGAGGCCCAGAAACGCAAAGAAGAAGCATACACAGGCTCCGATCAAGCATGCACCGAAACCGAGCAACCTGAGGAGGCATGAAGACATCTCCATGCGCGGAGAAATGGAACACACCTCTCCCATCGTGACAGTGCGAACCAAGCTTCCTCTTCGTTGGAGTGCTCGCCGGATCGCAGTGGGACGTAGTCGCCTGCGACGGCGTTGTAAAAACGCGAGAACGGGTTGGATGGCTGGGTTGGCTGAGCCTCCTGTGAGTCGTCGGTCACGCCGCGAGCCCAGCGAAACTGGGAGAGGTTGTTGCGAAAGGATTGTTCGGTGCTCGACGGGGCCATGGTGGTTAAGAGTAAGACATATAAACACGCGTACATCACAGCTTGACCATGGACCGCCTCAAAGCTTGGCTCATCGCACACGGCGGATCGTTCCACCCCTCGGTGGTGCTCAAGACTCAAGGTATCGCTCGTATTCTGTGTCACGAACGCTCGCTGATGTGCATTGACAGGCCCGTTTGGCGTATCCGTGCTCGCTCCAAGGATCGACGAGGACACCACCATCGTCACTTGTCCATTTTCTCTCATCATCACCAAACACACATCATTGCAGGCCTTGAAAATCCTTCTCGGGGACGATGCACATGCCTCGCTCGACACCTGGTCCGAACGCCAGCTGATCTGCTCATACCTGTGCTTCCACCAACTGTGTCCGGAGCAAAGGTCTATCGCGATCGCTCTCTCTTCCATACCGTGTTCATGATGTGTGTCGCACAGCTCTCAAGAGGTGTTGCGACATTTTCCGTACATCCAATGTCTCCCTCCCGCCGCGAACCTTTTGACGCCCCCCCATTTCACAACGACCGAACGTGAGATCTTACGGGGTACTAACCTCTACCACGCGACGCTAGATCGTGAACGCGATTGGCGCGCCAGGTGGGAACAGTGTCGTTCTCTCGTGCAGATGGTCAACCCCGCTTGGGGCCATCTGTTCACCTGGTTGGTCCGTTGTGTTTTGAGACTGGTCACTCTTCGCTCACGCGTGCGACTAGGGACATGTACCTGACCGCCTCGACTTATCTTTCGTCCCGCGCATTCCCTTCTTCTATCCTCTCACCCAATCCCTCCCTCGTCTCCACTCCATCGACCCATCCGGTCCTTATTCCCGGCCTTGATTTGTTGAATCACAAACGTGGGCAACCAGTCTCATGGATCGTTTCCTGCCAAGACACCGTCCAAGACCAAGACATGAACACCTCCAGCACAATCTCGATCGTCTCACATCCCAATTCTGACGTCGACGTGAACACGACATCGCCCCGCGAGGAACTAGTCGAAGTGTTCAACAATTATGGACCTAAGCCCAACGACGAGCTCATCCTTGGCTACGGGTTTTCACTACCAGATAACCCAGACGACACCATGACGCTTCAAATCGATGGTCCAGCCACCTCGCAAAAATGGGTGGTAGGCCGAAACGCGCACAACGTCAAGAGTCTTTGGTCCGACATTCGAAACATGATTGCGAACGGGGAAAGCGACTACGAATTCGAGGACGATCTCGAAACAGCGGCCGTGATGACGGACATGATTCAGGCGAAACTGGACGGCATCAAGACCGTGGCGGACGTGAGACAGAACAACGTGATTAGACCGACAGTCCGAGCCATGTTGGAGCACTATATCACAGGTAGGCATCCCCGTCCTGGCCTCTTGTCGGTTATACATCTTACATTTGTGCCTAGGACAAAGGGAGATTCTAGAGTCGATCTTGGAATTCTTACGCGAGAAACGAGGGGCAGCGATCGACGCTGCGAGAGAACAAGGGATCGATCTTGTATTTGATGAGGATAATGATAGCTAAGTGTTTACTGAAACGACATGCGTTTTCTGTTGTCGCTTCGACTGTGTTGATGTTTAGATGCGGCTTGTCAACGCAATGGGTCGACGTATATGCTCCCATGTGCTTACTGATCTTTCTAGGTCGTCTGTGAGTGTCCCATTCAGTGATGTAGGAGGCCAGCGAAACGTTGAATGGTTTGAAGACATGAGGTAGTCTCCTGCGTCACTCTATACGGCCCACAGTTATTGTATGTACATGAAACTTGAAAGGAATGGAGAGTTGGTGTTCACATCCTGAGGTTCTTAGTTCCTTCTCATAATACAACATAGCATCGTATTTGTCTCCGTTCTCGCCCAGAGTCTGAGCGACTTGTGAAAAATTGTTCCGAAGCTAGTAGTTAGGATCAATCCGTGCGCAAAAAAAGAGTGATTTCAAACCAGTCGGCAGCGATAATTACCATAGTTAACACCGATGCATTATGTAGTTGATGCTCTTTCCCTGGTAGAATTACCGTCTTGGCTTTGTGGCCAGGTAAGCTTGGTCGTTCGGTAACTTCGGTTCACCACAGCCTACGCTTAGATAATACGTCTAGCCTGAGTCGTACCTGCTCCGGCTCGATCACGATACCGCTATCGCGAATAACATTCGCCGTCCGTCACGCGGATCACCGTGGGTGGTGTGGAGTCGATGGTATAGGCGCATACTCTCTTTTGTGGTTGTGCTGACCTGTGGTGACCCGATAGTCTTGTTTTAAGCCTCGAGCGATCTCGTTCCGACTCGTTCCTCAGGCTGGTTGCAGCTTGCGCCGCTTGTTGTGCTGTCGATTCTGCACCATTTCGGATGCCACTTCTATCCCCATGGCGGTCCCAACCGTACTCAACAACTCTCCTTGCCTCTTGCTCGCCTATCTGGTCTTCCAGCCCATTAACTCGATGCTTGTGCATTCATCTCGACAACATGCTCGTTCTCTTCACTTTTGGGACGCCTGTGGTAGTCGCCTAATACGACCGCTTCTCCGCCCGGACCATCTGGCTCATCTCGAGCCCTCTATGTGAGTTATTCTCTTTCCTTGACTCCAAGCGTTTCGTCAACGCATTCTGACGCGTTTCAGACTCTGATCTGTCACACGGCCTCCACCAGTATATCAATCCGCTTTTGGGATGTTGCTCCCCACGTAAGAAGCTTATGTTGGCCATATCGTCTATTTCCTGCATCGAGATTAGTATGGGCTGCCGACTTAACATGATGATTTGAAATCACTCTTTCGTTCCCGTGGTCACGGATTGATCCTAACTAACTACTCTGGAATAAAATTTCGTTGCTCGGGTGCTGCCTATAGGGGTCACGGCCTTCCCGGTCGAACTTCTTCTCTCGGACAAGAATTGAGGTATTTACCTTCATATTTAAGTATGTGGATGGTTCCCTTCCCGTCCCGTACCATTACCATACCTTCTTCCCTCGACTTGTTCATGGAAGCAATGGGTTCCTCAGCCAAACATTCTTCATATGAGTCTCTCGAGACGTCACCCATTTTTTCCCCTTTGTCGTCCACTTCCGCGTCCCCTCTCACGACACCCCCTTCCTTAGAAGTAAAATCTCTCCCCCTTGTCCCACATGATCGCCAGATCGACAACGTAATACTCGACCTTGGTGATGTGTTATTCACCTGGTCAGCTAACACAGGCACTTCCATCTCGCCCCAAACTCTATACGCAATTCTACGCTCCTCCAATTGGTTTGAATATGAGAAGGGCAATCTCAGCGAGGACGAGGCTTACCATCTCGCTGCCGCAGAATTTTCTTTGGATCCTTCCGAAGTCAGCGCTGCATTCTGCACGGCCAGAGACTCCCTTCAGAGTGATCCCTCCGTGCTCGCCTTCCTCCACGAACTAAAAGAAGATAGCGATGTACGGCTGTTCGCCATGACCAATGTTTCCGCACCAGATTGGGAGGTTCTCCGCCACCATGGCCGCGCCGAAGACTGGGCTCTCTTCGAGCGTGTCTTCACATCTGCCGAGGCACGCGAACGCAAGCCCAACCTTGGATACTTCCGCTACGTTCTGGAGTCCACGGGAATCAACCCTCATCGCACTGCGTTCGTGGACGACAAGTTGGAGAATGTCATCACTGCGCGGTCCCTTGGACTCAAGGGCGTCGTCTTCACGTCGCTTGATGAAGTCATTCGCGAGCTGAGGGCACTTACGCGGGACGCCATATCTGATGGGGAGCGATATTTGCGCCAGCACGCAAAGCAGATGAAATCAGTCACCGACACGGGTGTCGTCCTTGAAGAGAATTTCACGCAACTTCTTATCCTGGAGGCCACGGGCGATCCGAGCCTTGTTGATTACATCAAGTATTCACGTTTAAGCAATTTCTTTAAATGTATGGATCCATCATTACCTGCGTAGCATTGATGACTGACGGCCTGCAATAGCAGGAGGGGTTCTCACTACAGCTTCTTACCCCTGCGACCTCGATACTACATCTATCGCATGTATGGTGTCGGGTCACTTTTCCTCGGAAGTGAAAAACGATATCATGAACGAGATTCTGACCCTCAAGAATAAGGATGGAATCATCCAGACATACTTTGACATCACGCGTCCCCGAATCGGTACGTATTGATATAGCGGGTCGCACACCAATTCGTAGTACTGAAATATTTTAGATCCTGTTGTCTGTGTCAACGTTCTCACCTTTTTCTATGCAAATGGTCGCGGCGGCGAGCTCCGGGAGACCTTTGACTGGGTTTACGAGGTTCTGAAGAACCGAGCATTCACGAAAGGAACCCTCTACTACTGCAGTCCTGACGCATTCCTTTACTTCCTCTCGCGCTTCCTCTCCATGTCCATCCACGCTCGTCAGCGCTTCGGCCAGCTCTTTTTTAAGCGTGTCGCCGAGCATTTCGGCGCCGAGGGGGATGCACTTGCCCTCGCCATGCGCATCCACGCGGCCGTTGCCGTCGATTTGTGCGATAGCCGAGATTACGAACGGCTGGGAAAGATGCAAGAGGCGGATGGATCGTGGCCGACGGGGTGGGTATACAGGTACGGTGCAAAACACCTCTTGACTGAGAACAACGGCTTGTGGCCGACGGGGCGGGTATACAAGTACGGCGCGAAGCACATTTTGATTGGAAATAAGGGCTTGACGACGGCGTTGGCCGTGTCAGCGATGCGGAAGTACAAGGAGCTGGAACTTCGCCTGCGTTCGTATGACTAGAGCACACGGTGATTTCGCGGTCACCGCCTTTTGTGATCATTGCATATTTATATTACGAGGTTCTGCCTGAGACCGGAGAGTGCTTGAGTTCATTTGTCGTTGTACCAATCATCCATATCCCATGTACATAACCATAAGGTCTTGACATCTTAGTCTGATGATGATAGAGGTATCTACATCAACTGTTGGAACCCGAGCATCTCCGTGGTCGGCACGTGGGTAACGGTGATTGTGTCCGTTTCGACTTGTTGGCGCGCGGAGTGGTATTGTACGCCAATATGTCGTGTGCGGGGAGTACTAGTGGTCTCGTCGTCGCGTCGTCGACCTGTGAGTGCACGTTGGCGGCGACACCTGTGAGGTCTGATGCACGAGTACGACTCGCGGGTGGACGCCGAGTCGGACAGGTAGGCGCAGTCGATCGGCAGTGGCGTCAGGATTGGTCTCAGTCGACGCGATGACTCGGAATACCGTGCGGCGGTGGCAGACGCGGGTGGAAACTGGCGCGACTGCATGGGCCAGTCGACACGAGGGAATTTCAAGTTGCCATTTCCTTTCGCTTTCGAGGGTGAGCGTGGATGTGACTGTGCAGGTTGAGGTGCGCGTGGTCGTGCCTGCTATGGCCGAGGTCACGGTGGAGTGGAATCCATAGGTAGTTTGATGAATTGGTACTGGTCGGATTGTGTCTGTAGGTGTCACCCCCTCAGTCGGGGCGGTGGTACTCGAAGCGGTGTCAGGAGAGAGGTGACGGTGTTCCGACCGTGTTTGGTTGTGTAGTGCGGGCCGAGCGCATGTAGGTACGATAGGCGGCAGTGTTGAGTCAAATCCGCCTTCGTGATGGTATGTGTCGGGAGTTATGCATCAACGACCACCTTACTCCAGGTTCAACTGCCAATGACATCGAAAGCATATGAAAAAACATATCATATAGATGGCTACTCTACACCGGCACCCACAAAACCATTGCTATTGTTTGTATATAACCCTTTTTTGCCAAGTACGGCCATCCATTACACTTCAGAGTTCTGCGATGCCAGAGATACAGTCAGTGGAATCTGGACACCGCGCTCGAATTCGCCGTCAACCATCGGACCCATGACATACATGGGCAACCGTACAATCCGTTCGGCCTTGTCTGTCATTGCAACCTCGAACTTGCTCACCAAAGTCGACACGAATGCTTGCATCTCAATCATACTACAGGTTGAGATCAGTGATACGCCTTGAGATGCAACAAGATATGGAACCGTACGCAAAGCGCCATCCAATGCAAGACTGGGACCCACTGTAAAAGGACAGCCTATTGTGATCGTAAGTATACAGGCGAGTTGTTTCAGGACGCGGAAAACGAGGCGTACAGATTCGAGTACACGCCTACGGTAGGCGATGTCTTGCCGTCCATCGTGCCATCCAACCATCGATCAGGATTGAACTCATGTGCGTCCTCTCCCCAGAGGTCCTTATCGCTACGATATAATGTTCAGTTACCCGTCCGAGCCATGCTTACATGACCGAAGAACCCACCGATTGTATGCGGAGATGGATGTCATAATTTCTGTACCTTTCGAAACACGGACTTCGTGGATCATGTCTCCAGATACTCCGAGAACTGGCTTAGAAAGCGGGAGAATGTCATCATGCCTAGCCATTCGCAGACAGCTGGTTACTATCGGATGGAGCCGTAATCCCTCCTACCGTAGGAGTTAGGATGGCACATAGCAAATGAATATATGTTACCTTGAGCACAGCGTTCAAGTATGGCATAGCTTCCAGATCCGTAACTGTGAGCTGTGGATCGCCGCGTTCCCGGGTGGTAGCCTCAGTCCTCCTTATCTCATCTCGTAGCATCGACTGAGATTTGGGATTCCGCGCGAGCTCCAGGAAGATGAAGGAGGTAGTAGTTCCGGTAGTCTCATGACCTGCGAGTAGAATTGTGCTGCACAATGCGGCGTCGTCAGACATTTGACATTCTAGCACTGGTAAAACCTACCGCAGCTGCGCAAGCAACTCTTCGTCGGACAATCGCTTCTTCGCGTTCGCATCCATGTTGGCCTTGACTGCGAGATAGTCAATGGGGTTGACCGGAAAGAAGTAACACAACGGTAACACACCGAGGAGGGTGAAGATATCCGTATCACCCTTTCTTTCCGAAAGGGTGGTCGCCCTCTCCCGAACCATTTCCTTTGCGATGTCGCTGACCACGTTCGTCATGTCGCGCGCGCGCGCGAGCCGAGACCCTGGACCATTGTCGATCAACCACTTGATTATCCCCTCCGGGAGGTACTTCGAGGCGGCTTGCATGAAGATTTGCTCTGCTGAAGGTAGGCCAAAAATATCGCCACTGCAATGATGTCATACGAATGCCCAGAAAAGTTACGCCGGATACTAACAAATAATTTCTGTACCTCTTCACGAGGGGGTGCGAATCATCTTGGATCGCATTGAATTGAACATCGAATGCAGCTGCTCGGATAGTATCATTCCAGAAGGAAAGGACGAATAAGCATACCGTGACACATTGCTTCTAAGGTTCCACGCGAGAACCAATCTAGAACGTTGATGACAACACCCTGACTGTTACTACTCTCAATGATCTCCATCCATTTCGTGCTTATGGAGTCAGCGCAATCCTTGAATATCGGCAAGAAAGCTTTGCACTCTTTCGACCCGAATCCAGGAAGAACTATACTCCTTTGACGTTTGTGTACCTCGCCTATTATGTGATCATCTCAAATAAAAACATCAAGGAAGCGAAACTAGTACCATCAGCCCAAAGAAGCCCCTTCCCGGTCACCATTTGCTTAACAACACGTTGACTGTGGAGCTTCGCATAGCTATCTCCAGCTGTGTTCAATATCTTACGCAGAGCTTTCGCGTCTGAGACCAAGAGTCGATCCCCCTGTGGGTTGAGATGCAGTTAACAATTGTTTGAATATGGAATAGTAGACTGGGCCTACTCCGAAGATACTCTTGAACCGAACAACATTGCCATACTGACTCTGCCAAGCGAACTCTGCCTCACCCGCTGGACGTTGGAACAACTCGAGTAAGTTGCCTGCGCGGTGACGAGTAAGTACTTGGCCTCATGCCACACGGAAAAGGACACTACTAACCGAAGATGAATGATGGCGACGGGGGGCCACGAATCATGGACAAAGATGACCGAGTAGAACGCTTGAATAGCGCATAAACGAGAATGAGGGCGGTCAGCCCTAGTATAGCTGCGGAAGAAGATATCATGACGGAAAATGGATACAATAGACATACAGCTTGCCTTTATAAATTATATGGATGAAACCATTATAGTTGCCAATCTAAGCAACGAAAAACTGTTCCGAAGTAGTTAGGATCAATCCGTGCGCGAAAAAGAGTGATTTCAAACCAGTCGGCAGCGATAATTACCATAGTTAACACCGACGCATTATGTAGTTAATGCTCTTTCCCTGATAGAATTACTGTCTTGGCTTTGTGGCCAGGTAAGCTTGGTCGTTCGGTTCACCACAGAATGTGATGAGTCCGCTATGGTATACCGTGCTTAGATAATACTAAGTCCGATACCGCTATCGCGAATAACATTCCGAGCCGTCCGTAGAGTCGACGGCATAGGTGCATTATCTCTTTTGTGGTTGTGCTACCTGTGCTGACCCGACGGTCTTGTTTCAAGCCAGCGATCTCGTTCCGACTCGTTCCTGGTCACGGATTGATCCTAACCTCTCCTCGGCGTGACGCTCTGCGAGAGGAGTTCCGAGTCGACTCGCTAGAACTTCTTCTCTCAGACAAGAACTGAGGTATCTAATTCAACACCCACATGTCTGACTCATGACAATCCTCATATACATACCACACTGTAAGCACTTTTGTTTGCTCTTATCTCCGGCGCTCACACACATCGACAGTTCGCGGGCGACGCCCATATAGGCACCGAATGCGAACAGTCCGCACTCTCCCAAGCATCCGTCTGCTCCCTCTAGAAGCTGGCCGACAACCCGCACAGCAAGTGGTTCGTCTCCTCTCCCTAGCCACTTCCCCACGCTATTCCCGGTCGTCGAGCGCAGCGCACCACCACCCCAGGTACGTTTATGCCGATATGTTGCTGCGAAACAAGATGATCCGGATGCGAAACAGTTCGTGTTTAAAGACCAGCCTGGCTGCGCGAGGAACGCGCGTTGCGGCCGTTCTACTTATCCCCGTTCCGTTCTATCGCATGTATGGCTTCAGATCACTTTTCCCCAGAAGCGAAAAACGATATGATGAACGAGATTCTGACCCTCAAGAATCATCCAGACATACTTTGACATCACGCGTCCCCGGATCGGTACGTACTGTTATAGCGGGTCGCACACCAATTCCCAGTACCGAAATATTTATTTCCTGTATCAACGTCCTCACCCATTTCTATGCAGATGATCGCGGCGGCGAGCTCCGGGAGACCTTTGACTAGGTTTACTCGGTTCTGAAGAACCGAGCATTCACGAAAGGAACGCTCTACTATTACAATCCTGACGCGTTCCTTTACTTCCTCTCGCGACGATGCAGTGGTTGACAGTGCTTTTTGGCTTCCTCTCCATGTCCATTCACGCTCGTCAGCGCTTCGGCAAGCTCTTTTCCAACCGTGTTGCCGAGCATTTCGGCGCTGAGGGGGACGCACTTTCCCTCGCCATGCGCATCCACGCCGCCGTCGCCGTCGATTTGTGTGATAGCCGAGATTACATTTTAATCGGGAACAAGGGCTTGACGACAGCCGTCGTGTCAGCGATACGGAACTACAAGGAGCTGGAGCTTCGTCTGCGCTCATACGACCAGAGCCCATGGTAAGGTTGCGGTCACCGTCTTTTGCAATCCATGCATATGTATATTCCAGGTCCAGCCTGGATCTGGGTCGGGGGTTCGTGTGTCGTTGTACTGATGTACATGGAATATGAATGATACATACATATGGCTGACCAGCACCCACAAAACTTTTTGCATATAACCCCTGTACGCTCACGCATCACAGTTCAGAACTGTGCGATGCCAGAGATACAGCCAGTGGCATCTGGACACCGCGGTCGAATTCGTTGTCAACCATCGGGCCCATGACCAGCATGGGCATCCGTACAATCCGTTCGGCCTTGTCTGTCATTGCAACCTCGAACTTGCTCACCAGAGTCGACACGAATGCTTGCATCTCAATAATACTGCAGTTCGCAATCAGCGATGCGCCTTGATATGCAACAAGACGTGGAACCGTACGCAAAGCGCCATCCAATGCAAGCCTGAGATCCGCTGTAGAAGGACAGCCTATTGTGATAGTCAGTATGCAGGCGAGTTGTTTCACGACACGTCAAACGAGGCGTACAGATTCGAGTACACGCCTACGGTAGGTGATGTCTTGCCGTCCATCGTGCCATCCAACCACCGATCAGGATTGAACTCATGTGCGTCCTCTCCCCAGAGGTCCTTATCGCTACGATATAATGTTCAGTTACCCGTCCGAGGCATGTTTACATGACCGAAGAACCCACCGATTGTATGCAGAGATGGATATCATAATGTCTGTGCCTTTCGAAATAGGGACTTCGTGGATCATGTCGCCGGATACTCCGAAAACTGGCTTAGAAAGTGGGAGAATGTCATCATGCCTAGCTATTCGCCAGCTGTTGGGTTCTATCGGGTGCAACCGCAACCCTTCCTGCCGTGGGAGTTAAGATGGCACATAGCAAATGAGTACGGATGTAATACCTTGAGCACGGCATTCAAGTATGGCATAGCTTGCAAATCTGTAACTGTGAGCTGTGGATCGCCGCGTTCCCGGGTGGTGGCCTCAGTCCTTCTTATCTCATCTCGTAGCATCGACTGAATTTTGGGATTCCGCGCGAGCTCCAGGAAGATGAAGGAGGTAGTTGTTCCGGTACTCTCGTGACTTGCGATTAAGAGCGTGCTGCACAGTGAGGCGTCGTCAGACATCTGATGATATTTTAGCATCGAGAAAACCTACCGGATCTGCGCAAGCAACTCTTCGTCGGACAACCTATTCTTCGCGTTCGCATCTGTGTTTGCCTTGACTGCGAGACAGTCAGTGGGTTTGACCAGAAAAAAGTAACATAACGGTAACACACTGAGTAGGGTGAAGATATCCGTATCACCCTTTTTTCCCAAAAGGGCGGCAGCCCTCTCCTGAACCATTTCCTTTGCGATATCGGTGACCACGTTCGCCACACCGCGCACGCGTGCGAGCCGGGACCCTGGACCATTGTCGATCAACCATCGAATTATCCCCTCCGGGAGGTACTTCGAGACAGCTTGCATAAACACCTGCTCTGCTGAAAGTTGGGCAAAAGCTTCGCCACTGCAGTGATGTCACACGAATGCCTAGAAAAATTACGCGAGACACTAACAAAAAATTTCTATACCTCTTCACGAGGGGGTGTGAATCGTCTTGGATCATGTTGAATTGAACATCGAATGCGGCTGTTCAGAGAATACACAATCAAATCATTCCAGAAGGAAAGGACGAACAAGCATACCGTGACAAAATGCGTCTAAAGCTCCACGCGAGAACCAATCTAGAACGTTGATGACAACACCCTGACTGTCACTACTCTCGATGGTCTCTATCCATTTCGTACTTATGGAGTCAGCGCAATCCTTGAAGATTGGCAAGAATGCTTTGCACTCTTTCGACCCAAATCCAGGAAGCAGTATACTCCTTTGACGTTTGTGGATCTCGCCTATTATGTGATTATCTCGAACAAAAACATCAAGGAAACAAAAAATAGTACCGTCAGCCCAAAGAAGCCCCTTCCCGGTCACCATTCGCTTAACAGCATTTTGACCGCGTGGCTTCGCATAGTTATCTCTTGATGTGTTCATGATCTTACGTAGAGCTTTCGGGTCTGAGATGAAGAGTTGATCCTCCTGTAGGTTGAGATACAGTTGACAGTCGTTTGAATACGAAATAGTAGACTGGACCTACTCCAAAGATACCCTTGAACCGAACAACATTGCCATACTGACTCTGCCATGCGAAGTCTGCCTCGCCCACTGGACGTTGGCACAACTCGAGTAAGTTTCCTGCGCGGTGACGAGTAAGCACTTGGCCGCATGCCACACGGAAAAGGACACCACCAACCGAAGATGAATGATGGCGACGGAGGGCCACGAATCATGGACAAAGATGACCGAGTAGAACGCTTGAACAGCGCACAGACGAGAATCAGGGCGGTTAGCCCTACAGCTGTGGAGGAAGATATCATGATTGTACAGTATCAGCTTGCGGAGATCGCCTTCAAGTTTATACCATTGGCTCACCGCAGTTTGTGATCCTCTTGTGCCGATTGATAAGATTAGCCACTGGATTTAGAGACAATTTCTTTGCAATGAAACGACAGCTGTCAATGTGACTGAAGGTACCACATGATCCGACACACACAATCCTGCAATCAGTAGATCCATGTTAACACTTGCTACCAGTGTATGAGGCGTTTCCTACCGACAGTGTCTCAAACAAGTGTCACCGTTGGCATCTGGATGTGCATGGGACGAGGAGACAGTCAAGGAACGTGCCCGTTCAACGTTCAACCGTTCAAACGTTCAAGTTTCTTCTTGCTTATGTAAAGCTGCTTCCGTACTTACATAAGCAGTTTAGACTTTACACTGAGTCGGGTTGATCGCTACGGTATACGCTTACTTGCTGTTCCATGCGATGCCGCTATCGCGATTGACATTATTCTTCTATCTCTGGCGCTCACACACAACGTCGCGACGTTCATATAGGCACCGAATGCGAATGGTCCACCACACTCGCCCAAGCATCAGTCGGCTCAACCCGCACAGCATGTCTCTCTAGCCAATACCCTACGCTATCCTCGGTCGCCATTCCGTCGAGCGCAGCACACCATCGCCCCAGGTATATCAGCATTTATGTCGATATATGCTGGTGAAGCGAAACCTGTCACCCCCATACTAACAAGATAGCAAAGCGGCAGAAATCGGAACGAAAAATATGTTTTCGCACTGGCATGTGTACGATTTACACCCAAACACACCAAAGCCGTCTGGTGACATTTCATTTACCAATATCTCATTATCAAACGCAACTCAGTGACCTTGTCGAACATGGTGGCACAAACGTGTGCCCATCACCACGTTTTACACTACTGGCATGCTGCCTTGGTTCGACACAGTTCTTTTTTTTGTGTCGAGTTCATAGAGTAACTCATCCCGGCCCGGCCTGTATCAAGAATAGGAGCGAAGGTGGAGGATAATCCGAGGATTACACAGCTGGCAAGGCATTGGAATCCTTTTCTTATCTTTACCAGTACTAATGATAGTATAGTGACGTGGCTGGCGTCGACGTCATGGTGAAACAAATAAAAACAGTCTGGACGCAACATTGTGTTTGAAGACGGGCTAGTCGCCAGCCTGGCTACGCGAGGAACGTGTTGCGGCCGTTCTACTTATCCCCCTTCCGTTTCACCGTTTCATATTCTCATTTGAATTGTCTATCGACGGTTTCCTCGGCCGAATTTCTTCCCTCGGAATCTGTCGAGATGTCATTCATTTTTCCCTTTTGTCGTCCACTTCCGCGTTCCCTGAACATCATATGGAACGCATGATCTGAGGTATTTACCTTCAAGTAAGTATGTGGATGATTCCCTTCCCGCCCAAACTCTATACACAATTCTACGCTCCTCCAATTGGTTTGAATACGAGAAGGGCAATCTCAGCGAGGACGACGCTTACCATCTCGCCGCCGCAGAATTTTGTACGGCCGGAGACTCCCTTCAGAGTGATCCTTCCGCGCTCGTCCTTCTTGAAGTCAAAGAAGACGGCTGTTCGCCATGACCAACGTTTCTGTACCAGACTTGGAGGTTATCCGCCACCATGGGCGCACCGACCTTGGACTCCACTGGAATTGACTCTTATCGCCTGGAACTTCGCCTGCGTTTGACTAAAGATCGTCTTCTACGACTGTATTAACGGGTTCAGCCTAGACCGGAGAGTACTTGCAGAGTCCGTTCGTCGTTGTACCAATTGTCTAATATTGAGCAAAGTTCAGGCGGCCAGTCATTGAAGAGGACCGGATTTTATATCTTTCCCTACGCTACGATCTTGGAAATCTTGAACGAGAAATATACAACGTAAAAGGCCGTCGAATCAATGTTGCATTTTGTTAGGATAATGATGTTTGATCGTGCTCATCGCAAATGTTACTCGTACCTCCGCCGTCGGGAATGCACTATTAGTACGAATTACAATAGATTCGTGTTCGGTTCAAGGCCCAAATTGTATAGCCTGTTCGCATTATGGAAGAGTGCGTTCCGAATGATCTCGACTGCTTGTTGCTCCGTAAGTCCTTCTCGACGTACAGAATCAGAAAGCACCTGAACGAGAAGGCATTCAGCAAACAGAGCAGTTTCGAGAGGAACGCAAACACGGAACCTCGTAGAGGGCTTGGCGCGCTTGTACACTGCCCAAGTAGTAAGTCTCTGGCCACCAGTGTCCATCGGCTAGAATGAATCACAGGTGAGCGATCGCCTCCAAGACAATGTGATTGGCACCCGTACTTGACCACAGGATTTTGTTCGTCGGTGCAAGTTCCAACAGCTGTCGAACGACTGCGCGCTGACCGTCGCCTGAGACAAGAAGGAACACTAGCCCAAAGTCCACATAAACATTCTTATATACAGACGCCAAGTACCCGGCCTCGCGGGTGTACGGGTAGCCTGCGTGGAGGAGAACGATGGGCGTGTTGGGGTAAGCTCCGACGATGGGTTGTAAATGTGCGGGTGAGGCCATGGTCAATCGGAGGTCGTTATCCCCGACGCCTGCTCACGGATTAGATACGTCTTCTCCCGCAGATTCCGTCTCACCTGTGTGGAACTGCACTTTTGGTTTGGTTTACCGTCATCAGGACCACTGAGCCGAAGGAAATGATCGAGAAACTTACCCGGCTTGTGGAATTCCCCCGCGATCTGCAGTACGAGGCAAACAAGATAGTCATTCAGTACCTTTTGCTTTAAGCGGAGGCTGTCGGATGTCTTGTATTGCAGCAACAGATCCAGGACAGCGCGTTGTGTTTCCTCATAGGTCGCTGATGGTGCTATGTGGAGTCCTGTTCTGTATGAATGTCAACCCTTTCACGCTGGTGTCTGGTCGCGAGCTTGGGCAACGTGCCTGTAGCAGATCACGGATTTGAAACCGGCGACACGGTCATCCCGGGCATGAGCGAGAATGCGGGCTTTGAACCTTTCCGTCAATTCTTCTAGAATGCTGACGACGGAAACGATAGAGGTTGGTATGTTGGGAGCATCCCCGTCTAACATCGTGCGAAGGATATCCTTCCAGGTTGGACATCATCAAAAGATAGGGGTTTGAACATGGACAGTGACCCTGACCTCTGCCTCGCACTCGATCCTCACAATTCTCTTGCAAGGGCTGGACGTCAACTGATCGTGCCACTTGATCGACTCGGCGAGATCAGCTACGCCGCCCAAGCCGTCGTCGAGCAAGATGCACTGGATACCGCTAGGCTTGAAACACATGTTGCAGAGATCGAGATAGTCTGTGCCATCCCGTTTGTTCCTGAGAGCATTCCAGCTGGGTTCACAGTCCTTCAAACCAAAAAGCTTGGACAGCTGCAAGGTCGCGCGATAGCTTGCCAAGGTGTAACGGCTGTCGCTGGTGAGAGCCTCGCCGCTGGCTTCTGAGGTGATGCCTTCCAATGGGAATGCGTTCCGGTTCTCGTCTGTGAGGAGCGGGTGAGCATGGTTGTCGATGGCGGGGTAGACGAAGGCGGTGTGGGCGAGTTCTGGGTAGTACATGTTGGAGATAGAGAGACTCGCGAGAGGGGCTATAATGACTAATTAATGAGGTCGTATCTTATCAGATCACCTTTGAACTAGAAAGAAATGCCAGTCAAAGTCGAAGAACTAGAGCAGGCCATTCGCGATGCGTTCCCCGTCTCGCATCTCGAGATAGAAGACAAGTCCAGCGGTTGCGGCGAGAACTACTCCATCCTCCTCGTCAGCGAAGTGCGTACGCGTTCCGTTTGCCATCGATCGACCACTGAGGAGGCATCCAGGCATTCGAGGGCAAGACGACGCTCGCTAGACATAGGCTAAGTAGGTCGACGTCGATTACAGCCGAGCGATCGCCTTGACCGTCGTATTTAGTCAACGAGACGTTGAAGACCTACATCTCCCAGATGCATGCGTTTTCACAGGTGAGACCCGCGCACGGCCATCTTTACGAACTGATGGACGCTCTTCCAAGAAAACGTTCACCCCGCAGCAATACGAGGCGCACTTGGCAAAGGGCCAGTGAACGGAGGCGTTGAGTTGGTCTAACCGAGTACCACGCCAAAGCGTGGTTCGCTTTGTCGCTACCTTTGATGACTTAATGATATCCCTCCGCTGCGTTGTCCAGTCCAGCGACTCGTGTTCCGGTACCACCAAGGGTACGTTTGTCGTTCAGAGATGGTTGCCGCTTTGGCAGCACCGTGCTCATGTCAAAGCGGCCATGGTCGAACTTGCACCTCCATCGAGGTATAAATATCGGGTTCTCTGGTCGAGAGGCTCACCAACCCCAGCCTCTCCTCGAATCACTCCAACATGTCTAACGTCTATAACGACTTGCAACAAGTAATTGATGACTGCCGGTTTGACCACATTCTCGGCCAAATAGAGCAGGACTGGTCACTCCGTGACCAGGTCGCAAAAGTCTTGAAGCACGCTAATGCTGCCTTCTCGATGCAATATACCAAACCAAATGGATACACATACATACAAGCCTGCGACAATCTCGTGGATTTCTTCGATCTCAAGATCAAGTTAGAGTATACGGAACAAGAATCGGTACGCGTATCTCGTGCTTGGTCACATTCATTTGCTGATGGTGCTGCAGGTCGTGAATGTTCTTCAAGTCTGTCTACAATGTTATAGAGAGCACAAGCCTGAATCAATGACGCAATTCACAGGTAGCGTGTGCCATGCTCGAAAACGCGGTCAACAACCCGTCGTTGACAGAAACACAACGTATGGACCACCACCTTGCCACCACCTCCCTCGTCCCTCTTTTGAAGAGCACCCTCGAGGGTAGTGTCACGCATCCTGACCTCCGTCGTATGTCTTATCCATCTGATTGTTCACTGTACTTTGGGGTTTCTCACATTGAATCCGACACAGGCGAGGTAGCCACCCTCATTGGACGAGCGGAGAATGCCCTTGTAAGAGCGCTGGACGCAATGGACATGTCTAGATTCCTCGGCTGGGACAATACACCACTGTCAAAGTCCGGGAACGCGTCACCCACAGTCCCAAGACCTATCCCGCCAAGAGAATCTGTATTTGACAGCCCTTCCTATGACTGCCTGGACTCGTTGGTGTCTAAGCTCAAGCAGAAAGCGCTCGCGATGATGAAAGATCGCGCGCGCAAGGTACCCCGGCTCCCGCCGCCGAAAAGACGACCATACAAGCCGGCACCCTTGGGACGCCGCCATACGATGCCTGCCCTGTCGCATAGTGCGTCCAGTCCTTATCCCTCTCGGACGACTGCGGGTCGTACGTCTTCGAAGGCACTCCGTGGTCTCCACGCTTTGCAAGAGTCGGAGTAGGTTCCTCTTGTACTGTATATGGTTTTTGCGATCGTTTGTACCATTCTCTCGTCACAAAGCTCGCGTAGTATCCGTATGATTGTATGCTCTGTATGCCCTTAATGAATATGGTCGTTTTCCTTTCCACGGTGACGGTTGTGTTGTGAGATGCAAACAAGCCAACCGCGGCTCTCAGGACTTGCTGTGACACCAAATCTGCCTGGACATCCAGCTTGAATCCAGCCGAGTCGTTTGGGATGTTCAAACCCCCGTATCCTCCTTACGACCCCCAGGACAAGTCTGGGTGAGCATTGGATCGTCGCCAATCTCGTACTTCGCATAGTTTCATGCTAATGATTCCCCAATCGACCTAATATCAAAGCTTCTCGCAAGTCCCTTCCCCCCAGCTATGAACTCTCGCGCTCATCTTTCGACAGCTATGACACCGTACTCAAACGCTGGCCGGTCATCATCACCAACATCATTGACCATGTTCATCGTCTGATTCATGACATGACGATGGAGGTCAAGCGCCTCACCGATTCCGGCGAAGACACGCTTGAGCACGTCAAGGCGCTGGAAGACAAGGTCGAAGAGGGCAAGGAGGTCATCTCGAAAGCCAGTCGACTCAAGTACCGCATGGCACGGGATCAAGAGCTCGAGTAAGAAGCAAGAACTTGATGAAAGCGCATCGGGTCGCTCACTGCTTTTTTCCCTTTTGCAGGCCGATACCCGAAGATGGTGATGTCGACGTCGACACGTACAATGCTGAACTCGCCAACCTGGCCACCACCCACCAAAATACGTGGTTTACTGCGCCGTGGCTGTTTGCAGAGTGCGTCGTTTTACACCTCCTTGGTGCGACCAGTCCCCCTCAGACTAGTATCTTGCAGATGCTATCTGTGCGTCCCTCGTCGACCCTGTTTACTTTGACAAGCTTCATGAAAAAGAGGAATAGATACCGGCTGTTTCGATCATACTTCAACGAGACGCGTCGGTGGCGCAACTTTGACCCCTTCTTTGTGCAAAAGGAGGACATGTTCAAGAATAGTGCTACCGCGATATACCGTGCGTGCAGTATTACGATCCTGACGCGCAGTGATGCTTACTATCTGGGAAAAGAGATCGCGACTTCGATGCACGAGCTAGGGCGCGAGACAGAAAGGCTCAAATCAAATCCAGATGATCTCTTACTTCTCTTCGGAGAGATGATCCAGATGTGTCTTTGGCAAGCAACTATTTCCCTATGCATCTGACGTTTTAGCCTGAACGTATCTTGACGTAGGGGAAATGCTACTGTATGGGCTCTTGTAATTGTCGGCCAGGTTTCGCTCACGACTGGCACAGGATCTGTCTCTCTTGACTCATTTAAAGCCATCGGATATCGAGCAGTTGCAGACAGTACTAGGAAAGGATGCTCAGCTGGCAAGGCAAGCGTTCATCCTTAAAGATGACCAAAAGGCGGTGTGGGAACACATCAAGACTTTGGGCGGTTCAGGGAAGCGTTGCGACTTTGTTCTAGACAATGGTAGGTGAAATCAAGACTCGATGGCCATCTGATTTGCTTACCGTGGTCAGCGGGTTTCGAGGTATCCGTTACTTTTCCGATGACTGCAGCACTTGCCAACGATAGCATGCTTCACAGCTGTTCACTGATCTTGTCTTTGCGGATTTCTTGGTGACGTATACCCCTTACTTTTCAAAGGTCGTTTTTCAGTAAGTAGAAACTGTCGCGCTGACGAAAACGCTAACCTCAGTCCAGCCCAAAGCTCTTTCCATGGTTCGTTTCCGATGTCACTCCTACGGACTTTGAAAGCACTATTACATCTCTTCTCTCGACCACATTCTTTCCGGAGACATTACTCCCGGACACCAGATCGACTGCCCATTTGCAAGAAATGGTGACGCGGTGGCGATCGTACCTTGAACAGGGGACCTTTGTTTTGAGTACAGATATAACAGAGGTAAAGGGACAAAAAGTCGATGGGAAAGCAATGGTCAAGTTCTGGACTGAACCATGGCCTTACTGGAACATGAAGGAGAGAGCAAGCCAATTATGGGGCTGGCTGCATGACAGCGACCTCGTCGTTTTCAAGGTGTGCGGTTTTCTCGTGAATCTCGTATTTCAAGATCATACATCGTCATCACCACTAGGGTGATCTCAAGTACGTGTTTCATGATCATTGCGGCTTCATGTGCGATTGATTAATGCTTGGTTGTTTTCAAGCTATCGCAAGTAAGCTTGATCGCTCTGGTCGTACTAGGATAATACTCAATCAAAGGAACGCCTCAGACTTACTGGAGATGTCGCATGGCCCGTCTCTACACCCTTTACCACAGCACTTGGTAAGTGTTGAACCGAGGATGGATATGCAGACGTGATTCCAATGAACCCTCGACAGGCCCGCTAGCAGGCGCCTTTCCCTTACTGAGCCTTCGCACCAACAAGGCTGACATTGCGGTTGGGATTCCACAAGAGATCGCGGATGAGCTGGATAGAAAGGGTGAGAAATGGAGAGTGAGCGGAAAGTAAGTTCCTGCGATCCAGCACATGTTCAGAGGTGTGCTGAGCTTGGTCGGTTCATTGCTCAGGTATGCTCTCGTGAGCTTCGAACCAAGGGTAGGATAAGCGGTTTGAATGTTGTCCTATTAGAAATGAATGTGCTAGTGCCGATATGATGTTGCAGAGCAGGACTGCTGCGTGTCGTAATTACCCAGCTCTTTTCTCAGATTCAGACCGGCAGCAAACGGGAAGATACCCGAGGCAAGTCGACTATCCATCCGGCAAGGGCCTGAGTATGTCGTGCTATCAATGAACTGCGTACTTGGATGCTGGTCGGCTATGATCAAGTGCGGAAGAGTTGTGATGTCTATCATCAGCTTTGTATAGAGTACTTAACCTTAACTCCGTTATGGCTTGTAAAGCCGTGTAAGCGTCGCTTCTCTGACGTTGACATGACCATGTGGTCCGTCAAGTCGTCCCGCCACTACCAGCATCACGCGACTACCTTCAAGGAATCCAGGGCTAACAACCCGCCCGCAACCAAGACGCAGGTCTCAAGTTGCTACGAGTTTCGTATCATGAGTAAGACTCGGGCAAGTCACAACAAGCCTTTCCGCCGCCTCAATCGTACCTCGAAGGCAATGTTTCACCTAAACTTCATAGTATGATATCCACATCGCACGCACGGTGAGATTCTGTTCCCAGGTCGTTTCCTTTTTCCCTCTTTTTAAACCGTCTGCTGTGATTGTTCTCCGTGGTCCATTCCCTTCTGACATGTTTCTCCTCCAAGTGTCGTGCCTTTCTGTTCTACTTGGGCTGTCATCCACCCTCTCCAGTGTGTTCGCCCAGAATGCCAATTCCACCGTGCCCAATCACACCACTGTCCTGATCCTCGGTGGTGGTATGACCGGCGTCATCGCTGCTCGAACGCTCCACGAACAAGGTATCGACGACTTCATCATCCTCGACGCACAAGCAGGGGTGGGCGGTCGCATGATCCCCGAAACATTCGGTGTACCAGGCAGACAATCCGTCGTCGAGTTGGGTCCCAACTGGGTCCAGGGAACGCAGCAAGGAAATGGTCCTGTGAATCCCATCTGGGAATTGGCACTCAAACACAAACTCGATACTGCCTACAACGACTTGTACGGAAGCATAAGTATGTGTGTCGGTTTATTATCTTGTGTCATGGGTGCTCATCCACGTGGTTCGTAGCTACTTTTGATGACAGTGGCTTTAACGACTACCTGGATGTGTTCAATGACGCGGTCAACAACTTTGCTCAAGCTACTGTCGTAGCAGGTATATTTGGACCTTTAGCTTTGAATGTCGCTGATGGTTGCGAAATAGGCCCTCAATTACTAAACGGGGACGTTGACCTAAGTCTGAGATCTGCGTACGGGTTGATGGGCATCAGTCCGAAAACGCCACAAGAAGTTGCTAGCGACTATTACCAGGTTGACTTTGCAAGTACTGAGTGTTTTGTACAATGAGCTTGGCTGACCTATTCGCCAGGAATGCAAGTGATACCTTGTTTTGTGCCTTTGCGTCAGCTAATTTATCCGATTACTTGTTGTCGGATGTAGACGCACAGGTACGCGACATGTTGTAGACCCTGAAACGCCGTTGAGCCATCCCTAGTCACCCTCACAAACCTCGTGGATCGCTTCTGCATGGGTGGGTCCTTAGTTTGTACTTTTTTTGTTTTTGTTTTCGTTCTCACTTTTGCTAGAACAATAATTTCACGTACGTTCCGGGATATGGAGGGTTCTCGGATATCAACCAGATGTCCATCGACCAGCGAGGCTACAAGTACATTGTTGAGGCAGAGGCGGCAGAATTCCTACAACCACAGCAGGTGGTATTTAACCAGACAGTCAACCTCATCGAATATGGCACAAATAGCGTCACGGTGCACACCACAGGTGGCTTGACAATCACTGCTGATCACGTCTTGTGTACCTTCAGCGTTGGCGTCCTGCAGAACAATGATGTCGCCTTCCAACCTCCTTTGCCCGATTGGAAAGTCGAGGCCATCAACAGCATTGAGATGGTCAGTCAGGCTTTGGCTTTAGATATGGGTCCTCATCTTGCGCTAGGCCACCTACACAAAGATCTTCCTTCAATTCAATGACACGTTCTGGTTCCCAACGGAGGCAAGTTCTACTATGCTGTAATGAGGTATTCCCTCACGTCATATTAGATGGGATTGTACGCAGCAAAGCAAAGAGGAAAGTATCCCGTGTGGCAGAGCTTGGATCACGTCGGATTCTTCCGGGGTTCTGGTATTATCTTTGTCACTGTTACTGTAAGTGGCACCCGCGCCGCGACGAGCATTGTTCTTATACCGTTTCAGGGTGATTGGTCTCTCTATGTCGAGCAGCTCACTCCAGAGGAAGTCCAGTCGCAAGCCGTGGAGGTGCTACAGACGATGTATCCCAACATCACTGTGCCTGAACCTATTGATTTTCTCATGCCTCTTTGGCATTCGAACCCGTTGTACCGCGGATCGTACTCGAATTGGGGACCATCCTATGTCCCAGGACAATCGGAGAACTTGAAGGCGACGCTGAACAATCGCCTTTGGTTTGCTGGTGAAGCTACCAGCGTCGAGTACTATGGTCCGTCATTTGTAAAGCGTCGTTCTAAAATGTTTACTGACGCGGTATCGTTTCAGGTTTCTTACAAGGTGCCTACTTCGAGGGTCAGAGTACCGGCTATGCCATCGCTGCGTGTGTTCAGGGCAACAGCAGTTGTGGATTCCCTTCCACCACGATCCCGATGAATGCTCAGCCCTATCAGAGCTTTTTGACGGCACCTTTAACCACCCCTTCACATTGATATGTAGCCTTCACACGATCTATTGCTTGTAACACTGCCTTGAGTTTTTCATAGCTACTGTCCCTTTCGACCAGGATGCAATGCTCTTCGATCACTGGAAATTCCTCAGCCTTGGAAGGTGTAGATATATAATACACCCCGTGGCAACACCCACTACGGCTGCAATATCAAGAGTCGAAGCCAGTACATCCAATGCATATCGTCGGGAGCAGCCCATCATCATGATCTTTCCATGGTGACTGCTACTAGTGCAACTAAACATAAATGTAGATCGAACCCAGCTACTACCTTCAAGCCTTTCATCATCCAGAACCTGGAATTTTTCCTTGACCCTCCTCTGCTTCTCACGTAACATGGGTCCCGACACTGTTTCACCTTTCTTCTCCATGTCCTTGACCCACAGAAAGAGACTACCTACGCTCAACATCCGGGTCGGGCCTGGTCACAATTCTTGGCCACTTTGATAACTAACAAAGCACTTGGATTGTCATTGGCACGAGCTTCCAATTTCGCGCGCTCGCGAAGCTTCCGCGATAATGTTTGACTGATCAAAGAGCAAGGCACCACTCTCGAGTGAAGTGAAATGCTGGACAACATTCGCTTGAGAGACATTAGGATGAGCATCAATGTACGCATATACGATCAGTCCGACCTCAGCCACAGCTCGTAGCCGGTTCCGAGCCGAAGCTGCAGTAACACTAAGTGTTATCCGATACATGACACAGGAAGCTATAATGCTAACATCGAACCACCAGAAATTGCCAGCATGACGGACTCATGACGGTCAAATCGGGCATTACCCAATCGAGTCAGATGCGCAGACGACGGTAAACGTGGTGGAATGGTGCCAGCGGTGGCTCGATACGAGCCATGCTGAAGCCGTTAGCTATGCGCAAGTCACATCAACGTCCAGAACGACTTGGAACTGCACCAAAGGACTCGCCTGAACCCCCAGCACTATCAAAGGCACCAAACAGACCCGGGAGCGCACCGAGCAAACCCGAGAGTCGAGAAGTGTCGATTGAGAGGGAGAGACTCGGATGGAGCACGTTGGCGCACAGTCGAGCGACGACATGGGCTGACGAAAACGATCGGTGCAACATAACAGACGTCGGTAATGTACCAGACAAGCACCCAGTACCACCTGAATCCGAGTTTCAAGAATACACCTACCAGAGATGAGGCGGCCATGACGGGAGCGATGAGGATGTCAGGGACAAGCCAGACGAGTTACAGAATGCATCAAAACTCGAGCGCAAATACTTGGAGTGAAGGGTAGAAGGAAACTCACCCAAGAGCACTCCAGTCGAGCTACGCGGGCCGGGACGCAAAGCGGTCGTGCAAGACAGTCACCGCAGCGATCTAGGACGCCCAGAGAGTGAGGGTAACGAGCGCGGCGTTGAAGCGAACTTGCGAAGTCGAGATAGAAGCCCAGGAGGCCAGATAGAGGTCCAAAGGGCGAACAGAGACGCCGAGCACGAACCGGAGCGCGGAGACGATCCGAACGGCGCTGCAATGAGCGCAGCACAGCTTGAGTCAAAACGAGTCGAAACGACCTCGCTAGCTACTAGGTACGGGCAGCGGAAGCGCACAGAGACGGGCGTACCTGAGGTGTTCAAACCATCCACCCCTCGTCCAAGATGACCTATTGACGACGCCAACCAACCGCGTCACCGAGGCAAACTGAAAATGCGACCTAAAAGTGTGAATTCCACCAGATCGACTGGACCGCACCAAGGCAAGATTGGGCAAATCGACGCGCTGTACACCTCGTATATGAGCTATACGGTGGGGAAATGTTTGCTAAAGCGCAACAGCACCACCAGAGTTGATGATCGAGGCCACCATATATGGACATCTACTAGGTATTCCACGGCCCTCCGGGCACTCCTGGACCTGCAAGCTGTCGAAGTAGTAGTTGATGTGGCTCAGGCTGAAGATTTCCAACTCCATGCACTCTTCACATCTCCCACTTTTTCATATTCTTTGTAACGACTAAAATGACCTCCTATACTGTATTCTTACACCCCAACCATAGCATATATGTAGTGCGAGCAATGACACCGAATCAGATTCGAAGTTGGCAAAGCCATGCGCCGAAGATGGGAAAGCAGACACGCAGGGAGCAGACAGGAGGCAAAAGGAAAAGGGCGAGAGGGAGACAAAAATCGGAAGAATCGGAATTACTTATTTAAGGTCGAGCATGGCAGGTCACAATTTTGGAACTGAGACCTGGACCCTTTCAGGTCCAGGAATACATTCTGCCATACCTTTGAGGGGAGTATTCGTACCGTAGCCTCTTTACTTTAGTGACTGCCAATTCTACATGATGTACTACTGTATCACAAAGCACGAGATAGAGTAAAATTTTCGCAGTGGAATATGTGTGCAGGTATTCCGCAATGGAGTCTCCGAGGTCTCTGTCCTCACGGAGACAATGTCAATAGTGGTGGCGACTGGGAACCGAACAACTTCGGAATGCTAACAGCTGCAGGGTACACAACACTCGTCCAGCAGTACCACATCAGACAAGAAAAATAAGCTTGCTCCAAGAATGCTTGTGAGATGCTTATTTTCCTTACAGTGAGGTTTACTTGATGCCAACTTATTTTGCCGAAGAAGCTTGTCTGAGTGTAGTTAAGTAGGACTCAAATTTGCTTTTAAACTGTCTGCTGCCCTTGTTCTCCAAAGCATTCCATCCTTTCCTTTCTGATATGTTTCTCCCCCAAGTGTCGTGCTTTTTTGTTCTACTTGGGCTGTCATCCACCCTCTCCGGTGTGTTCGCCCAGAATGCCAACTCGTCCACCGCGCCCAATCACACCACTGTCCTGATCCTTGGTGGTGGCATGGCGGGTGTCATCGCTGCTCGAACGCTCCACGAACAAGGTATCAACGACTTTATCATCCTCGAAGCACAAGCAGGGGTGGGTGGTCGTATGATCCCCGAAACGTTCGGTGTACCAGGCAGACAATCCGTCGTCGAGTTGGGTCCCAACTGGATCCAGGGAACGCAGCAAGGCAATGGTCCTGTGAATCCCCTCTGGGAATTGGCACTCAAACACAAACTCGATACTGTCTTCAACGACTGGTATGGAAGCGTTAGTATGTGTATCGGTTTATCTCGTGTCACGGGTGCTCATCCACGTGGTTCGTAGCTACTTTTGATGACAGTGGCTTTAACGACTACTTGGACGTGTTTAATGACGCGGTCAACAATTTTGCTCAGGCTACTGTCGTTGCTGGTATAATCGGAGCTTTTTCCTTGCCTTGAATGTCGCTGATGGTTGCGAAATAGGCCCTCGATTACTAAACGGCGACGTTGACCTAAGTCTGAGATCTGCGTACGGGTTGATGGGCATCAGTCCGAAAACGCCACAAGAAGTTGCTAGCGACTATTACCAGGTTGACTTTGCAAGTACTGACTGTTTTGTACACTGAGCTTGGCTGACCTATTCGCCAGGAATGCAAGTGATACCTTGTCTTGTCCCTTTGTGTCAGCTAATTTATTCGGTTGCTTGTCGTCGGATGTAGACGCACAGGTACGCGACATGTTGTAGACCCTGAAATGCCGTTGAGCCATCCCTAGTCACCCTCACAAACCTCATGGATTGCTTCTGCATGGGTAAGTCCTTAGTTTGTACTTTTTTGTTTTTCGTTCTCACTTTTGCTAGAATAATAATTTCACGTACGTTCCGGAATATGGAGGGTTCTCGGAGTCCAACCGAATGTCCATCGACCAGCGAGGCTACAAGCACATTGTTGAGGCAGAGGCAGCAGAATTCCTACAACCACAGCAGGTGATATATAACCAGACAGTTAACCTCATCGAATATGGCACAGATAGCGTCACGGTGCACACCACAGGTGGCTTGACAATCACTGCTGATCACGTCTTATGTACGTTCAGCGTTGGCGTCCTGCAGAACAATGATGTTTCCTTCCAACCTCCTTTTCCCGATTGGAAAGTCGAGGCCATCAACAGCATTGAGATGGTCAGTCAGGCTTTGGCTTTAGATATGGGTACTCACCTTGCGCCAGGCCACCTACACAAAGATTTTCCTTCAATTCAATGACACGTTCTGGTTCCCAACGGAGGTAAGTTCTACTATACTGTAATGAGATATTATCTCACGTCCTATTAGATGGGATTGTACGCAGCAAAGGAAAGAGGGAAGTATCCCGTGTGGCAGAGTTTGGATCACGTCGGATTCTTCCGGGGTTCTGGTATCATCTTTGTCACTGTTACTGTAAGTGGCACCCGCGCCGCGACGAGCATTGTTTTTATACCGTTTCAGGGTGATTGGTCTCTCTATGTCGAGCAGCTCACTCCAGAGGAAGTCCAGTCGCAAGTCGTGGAGGTGCTACAGATGATGTATCCCAACATCACTGTGCCTGAACCTATTGATTTTTTCATGCCTCTTTGGCATTCGAACCCGTTGTACCGCGGATCGTACTCGAATTGGGGACCATCCTATGTCCCAGGACAATCGGAGAACTTGAAGGCGACACTGAACAATCGCCTTTGGTTTGCTGGTGAAGCTACCAGCGTCGAGTACTATGGTCCGTCGTTTGTGATTTTTAAAATGTCTACTGACGCTATTTCATCTCAGGTTTCTTACATGGTGCCTACTTTGAGGGTCAGAGTACGGGCTATGCCATCGCTGCGTGTGTTCAAGGCAAGGGCAGTTGTGGATTCCCTTCCACCACGATTACGAAGAATGCTCAGCCCTATCAGAGCTTTTTGACGGCACCATTGACCACCCCCTCACGATGATATGTAGCCTTCACACGATCTATTGCTTATAACACTGCCTTGAGCTACCATAGTTACCGTAGTACCTGGAGATATCAAACGAGGCGCAAGGGCGGTGCCCTTTCGGCCGTGCGGTGCTCTTCAATTACTGGGAGTTCCTCAGCCTTGAGGGTGTAGATGCATCATATTCGGTCCATCTTCAATGCAAAACGAGTAAGGAGCGCCATTGAGAGTTGAAGTGCTGCTTGCTGCTCAATGCCTGGTGCTGCTGAAACCGCCGCATCATCGCCATCTGATCGGATAACAGGAAGTTGCGGGTGGCAGTGCGAAAGTGACCGAGCCTCGGGGCGTTGAACTTTAAATCGAACTCAACGTTTCTCGACTGTTACTGTTAGCATGTTGCAAATTCCGGTGCGAGTGACGTATTGACTGCACTGATCTTTCTTCTTCAGGTCGAGGCAGTCCAGAATCGTGACGGTAAAAGTCTCGTCATTAGTAGGATTGGAGTCGGTTTGCGGCCAAGTCCGACTTCTTGGACTGCTTTCGTTCAATCAATCGATGTATCAGGCATGGATAACCGCCGCCCGTTTTGACAGTCACCGCACATTAACTGTTTAGGGCGAGCACAGATAATCAGTTACAACGCCAACCGATGCACCTTCATCCCCTTTCCCCACCATTGGCTGGTCCTTGGCTGGTTCCCTCATCCGTTCCTTTACCTTCACGACTGGCTCGTACTTCGATTTCTCCTCTGTCTGACGGTCTGCGAATATGCTGTTCTGGTTATTGGCCTCATTCTCTACGTCATTAAAGACATGGGTAAGTCTCTGGTTGCATCATCCTTCCCAGGGATCTGTCATTCGAATTAATCCATACTTCATATTCTAGTGTGCACGAGCCACACGGTCCCGGTTAACGATGGCTTTCTTTTTCGTCATGCTAGCAAACTTTGCCACACAGACAACACTACACTCCATAATTCTATCACACTTTTCCCGGAACCGTGAGCTTGTGACAAGTACTATTGACGCCGCTGGTGTCCAGAGAGGCTTTGCCGTGGTACAAAATGATGTCATGGAAATCTGTTCTGGAGTTCCACTTGTGCGTGGCACGGCCTGTTATGCCGTGTACAACGGTTCGGCGGCCATCTCCGCACCTGCTAGTACTAGCGCAAGCGTGCAATGTGCAGAGGGGTTGATTTGGCTGGAAAACTAGTGAGTGCGATAATCAGCCGTACCAGCCTGCAAAAAGTTGATAAACATTTTCATAAGTCTGATCAATTCCAAGAGCGAGGAGGTCATCTATCTCACTTTGGAGAATTGGCTCTTCATGATCTCGCTCATTGCTGTAGGCATCCACCCTGAACTGTGTATCTCGTCTGATACCTGCATTCTTAGGTTATGGATGAATCTATTCCACACCTGTACGTATGTCGGTCGTCGTCTACAAGTGTCTCTAATGTTTGATCTAGGATTGTCGTGCTGGCTGCTCAGCTTGTGACCACGGGCTGGATCTCTTATCGCATCGCCCGTGATATCTCTGCACGCCATACTTATACTAACATGGTCGTTTATGGAACCTGCGGGGGGTTTGATATCCTAGGAGGGTCATGGCAATATAATTTATTTTACGTGGTCAGTCGTACTTTTTGCTTGTGATGTTCATCCTCCTCACACGGGTTACATATCAGACTGTCAGCTGTAGCGTAGCGGTTCTCTTTGGTATGTCGTTTTTCGTCTTCAAGTTGATCAAGGTGTGTGGATATCTACTTCGATCATGATTGTGGTTGAGGATCAAACATGTCAGTTGTACTCGACGGCAAAACTTTCCAGTGTTGGCTCGCCTCCCGTTATGAACCGGATGTTAAGAGTGCGGTCACCATGGTCTCGTTAACAGAACTTTTACTAACGCGTCGCAACGACAGTGGAGGCTTTGGATGCGTGTGTTCCTCCAATTCACAAGTTTCTTTACCTTGGCCTCCGTTGCGGTTTGGTTTGACAAACGGAAGAGTCTCACGACGGCTTCGCACTACTCCACGAGCATCTTGTACGATGTTGGGTTTTATGTTGTCGCTATCGTAAGTGTTCGGTCGGGTCCTGGGACATGATTCGACTGACTCATCTGGCTTAGATTATATTGCCGTGGTTGACGCTAGTCAGTCTCCGGGTTTGCTTGCTCATGTTCGCGATACTGAGACAGATTTAGGGTACACACTCCGTCTCCAAGGAGAATCGCCTCCTATTCCTGGCATACGCCATCTTGAGCATCATTTTGCTGGTCATCTCTGGTCTTTGGTTCGCAAGTTCTCTGTACCGGTACGAATATTGGGGATGGCGCACCTTTTCTTGTGTGGTGACCTTGGCGGACGTCCTGCTCGTCATCACATGCATTCTTTCTCTCATATGCCGACTCAACTTTGGCAAAGGACTGGCACATTTCCGTGAGTGAAAAGCATTCTTTTCCGATGGGATGCACGTTGACCTTGCCGACGATGGCAGTGGTGGTTGAACAAAAGCTTCAAGCGTCTGGTTTCGCACACGACACGTTCTTAAATGGTCCCATTGAGGGCGCTCCAAGTCGCAGCATGTTCGTTAAACAGGCGCTCGCCTCCAAGCGTCCCGAGCCAATATCCATTGGACCTACTACCTTCGACCCGTCCGCCGAGCCTCCATGGAAACGTCCCTCGTCCGGCTGTTCTGTCCAAACAGCCGTGTTCGCGACGTGGCTGTCAACTACAGGCTGCAATAGGGACGAGGAAGAAGGCAAACCCCAAACAGTAGGAAAGGGAGGACCGAATAGCGCGGTCACCATATCCTGGGAGGACGTGAGATTATCACCCAGTGCCGTATCCTTCTCCGAATATTCGGATGAGAGTAACAGCATGGATGAATTCGACGAGAAGAAAACCATCGTCTCTTGAACACTGGCTTATACTTGATTCGGACCCGTGCGCGGGACGGCACGAGATGTGGACACGCTCGTTTTCGCAGTGCTCTGGGTAGCGCTCTGGGAGCGCTCTCAGAGGTGTACTCGTCACGGATTTAATCTGTATCCGTGTTTCAATGTTTCTTATACTGTACAGATTGTATACGTTCCAGGGGGGAAATGGTAAAGGTAACGTAACTTATAGCCAATGTGTAGCCTATAACTTTGCCACCTGTTCTTCCAACCATGTCCAGAGCTCCTTGCCAAGCTGCGGATCTTGTGTATCGGCGCGTGGGGTACCGACACGTGCCCATGGGACGAGATACTACACAAAACGGTAATAAGAATCAATTCGCGGCTACCGACAGCGCGAATCTGACTTACCTGTCCGCCGAGGCTTGCAGCGTCCGGAGCAGTGCCTGCATAGAGCTGAGTGATGGCACCATGTGAAACATCTTGGAAAAACCAAGTCTAGCGTTGGACATCAAATCTGAGCCTCGTCATCCCAAAAGGCAATATAATGCAACATACGGTGATTCGTTGCGTGAGGCTGTCATAATGACGTAGAAGCTGGGTATTGATGACGCCTGGCAAGAACATGTACGCATGAGACTTGTACAAGAGATGACATGGCGAGAGGAAAAGACAGACCTGGATGAAGAGAGGTTGAGATGATACCTTGATCATGATATCTTCTGTGTAACTCAGCGGAGAAGACGATATTGCCCTACGTATGATGAGAGATGGACATCTCTGCGTCGGGTTGAGCGGGTACCCACCGTCTTGCTCTGTCCATACAACCTAAACGGGCGGTCGGCCCTCCTTTTCGGACCATCCATGAACGTATCAAATTGGAGCCCGCCATACCAGTGTCCTCGTGAGGAAACATTTACGACACGGACAGTTCCTTCAGGGGATGACTTGGCGGTGGATATCAGGGTGGGTAGTAACAGTTTGGTCAGGTAAAAGTGGCCGAGAACGTTCGTTCCAAATTGCAGGTCGTATCCATCGGCTGTCACCATATCGATGGGTGGATGCATGACACCGCTTGTTCACCCGTGAGCGGATAGAAATGGGGATAGCCAACGGCGGACCTACGCATTGTTGAAAAGGATATGAAGTTGGGTTTCTCGTCTATAGGCAGCAGATCAGTGTCTTGGTTTAGATAATCGAAAGGTATGTTTTTTCGTACTGCAGGAACTCTTCCACAGACTGTTTGATCGACCTCAAGTTTGCCAAGTCGAGCTTGAGAAAGTGGGCATCTTGCCCAGTGAGCTCCTTCAACTCCTTCAGAGCTGCCTCGCCCTTGGACACGTCACGACACGCAATCCATACTTTGGCGTTCTTGGTGAGCAAGACCTAAGAGAGACATGGGCATGAACACGATGGTGACTTGGTAATGGTAGACTGACCTTGGCAGTCTCTTTACCGATCCCTGCGTTTGCTCCAGTGATAAGCACGACTTTTCCCGACAGGTCTGGGACGGATTCTGCTGTGAATTGAGGTGCAGACGGGATCAGGTCACGAAGGAGCGCGAAAGTCAGCTTGAGACCCATCGCGACTGGGTATCTGGTATCCAAAGGTCAGCTGCGATTCAGGGCTGCGGCTACACTGCGCCCACGGGCGTGTCAGTCAGTGACAGGGCCTTTTATAAATATCTGGAAGGGCCGCTACATACCAGGCGAGACGAAACGAGGTGCAACCTGAAGCGACAGGTGTCAGTGGGGATCAAGATGAGACGTTCTATAAGGCTAGTGACACGGCCACCAGCACGGTTACACTATCTGATTTATGAGTCTAGGGTAACTTACCTGAGGTAGATAAATCCATTAGAGTCTATTCAGGTTGAACCTGATCTCACGCCCGCCACTGGCCGGGCCAGAGTCGGGACTCGCCGGCTGCTCTTGCCACTTGGACCATCGAGCGTCGCACAATGATTTAGCCAGACTTGCGCTCCAACTTTCACCATTTGTTAAAAGGATCACAGAGATGACCTGGTTTTTTTCGACTCTGCTGCGTGGAACGCGTGAGTACTCCAGTCACCGAGTTGCAGCTCCTCGTCTGTCTCCTGCGGCGGGCCATCAACACAAGACCGCCCAAGTGGTTCCATTCGCGACCTTGATCCGCCGATTGTCGTCTGTTCCGGGTGTTGAGACCGCCAATACACAACTAGCGGAAGTCAAAGCAACCTCCGAAATGCAAGATGTCAGAGCCATGGACACTCTGCTCAAGGCCGTCCGTAAGTCAACTTGCAAATAGGATGCAGAGTCGACTTGACCCCTCTTCCAGGAGCAAGGTCGAACCCCGTTCACCGCAAGTAGGATTCCTAGATCTCTATAGTATATCTCGTGCTAAGTTTCCTGTTAGCATCCTCCCATTGAGGAAGAGCATGCTCTGGTCGGAGACCCTCTTGAATTCATCAGCTCCTCCGGAGCCGATCCACCATACAATTTCAATCCCGTCTCAAGAGTCACTGCCTCCGCGCAACATGCACGACACATATACTCAAATCATTCTCCCTTTCAAATCATCCCCCGAACTCTTCGAGCAATATACTAATGCATACGGTGGTCTTCGTACTGGTATGCTTATGGAACACTTGGACTCTTTAGCTGGTTCGATATCCTACAAGCATATGCTCGGTCCTGACGTGGAGACTCTTGGCCGCATTTCTGAGAGAGGCTTTTACATCGTGACAGCTTCGGTGGATAGGTACATACCCGTCTTCGCATAATTACGGGCTGATCATGACATTATGCATAGATTAGACATGTTGGCATCGCTCTACCCTGTGCGAGATATCTGCTTGAGTGGGCAGGTCGTTTGCACGGGAAAAAGCTCCATGGAGGTTGCCGTTAAGATGGAGGCACTTGACCCGGACGGCGAAGAAGAAACTTTGATGCTCGGTATGTACTGTCCACAGCAATATCAACACTCAATCGATTCTGGCTTGTTCGTTCAGGGCGTTTTTCGATGGTTTGCAGAGATGCTCGCACTCATAAAGCGCGTCCTGTCAACCCTCTGGTTGTCCAAACCCCAGAGGAGCAAGCGCTTTATTCCATGGGGAAGAGTCAGTCGCAGCTCTTTCTCGAGGAACCGTACTGTACTAACTGGACCTACGCAAGATGCTCAGAACCGAAGAAAATCTCTAGCGCTCCAGTCACTTTCGCGTGTTCCCCCGAGCTCAGAAGAAGCCGCGGAGCTCCATCAGACCTTTCTGAACTATGGACAAGAAGACGCCCATGGATTGCAAAGTAACAGAGTATGGATGGGGGATACTAAACTTGAGAAGACAATGCTCATGTTCCCCCAAGAGCGCAAGTAAGTCAGAATTGTATTGGTCATTTTATGACATCTAGCTGAAGTTGACAAGTATCCATCAGAAGGTCTTTGGAGGTACTTCCTTTCTTTCTTCCTAATCATGTAAAATATTGATCGTTTCAATCAAGGATACCTGATGCGTCTAGCTTACGAGGTAAATCATCATAGATACGTTCTTGACTTCTTGGCGTTTATTGGTGCAGCTCGGTTTTGCGAACTCGTGCATCTTCACTAGGTCGCACGTATCGTTCCTCTCGCTAGATAACATATCCTTCCGAAAGCCGGTGAATATCGGCTCGATTCTCCGACTGGAGTCCCAAATTTTGAATACCAGCTACCCGGGCGAACTTCCTGCTGCAGTTGTAAGGGCTTACTTGCTGTACTTTTTTTCGTGCTAAATACAGGTTTGCCCGAACTCCACGTCACGGAAACACAGCACGTTCGGGTTCAAGCAAATGTTGTTGATGTAAAGATAGGTCGGGAAGAAACCACGAATGATTTTAGGTTCACCTTTGCCAAGGACAATGGGCGTCATGGGGTTCCAAGGATTGTTCCCAAGACGTATCAAGGTGAGAATACCTGAATCTAAATCGTAGGTTATTGTGACTTCCGATATCTGAAATACACAGAAGCAATGCTGTGGTTGGAGGGCAAGAGGGCACTCGAGATGGGTAGGCAAATTCGAGGAAGGCGCCACTTGGGACAGTGAAGATGGAACATTACATCTCCTGCCTGGCTGAAGTGTAGGAGACTTGCTTAAGCAGCACAGCAACCTAAGTGGCCTCGCTCTTGCGAGCATCTTACCCCCTTGTGCGCAAGCCTGCCAGACAATGGCGGAGAGCACGCGGTATAGGTATATCATTTTCACGTAATTCAGTTCTGTTTATCCACTAGCTTATCGATGGTTTGGATCACACGAGCCCTCCAGAGGATTGAGTTGCTACTCTCGATCCCCCCCGTCTCCAATATTGACGATCGTAATAGTATCCGGCCGGGTGATGAGGATTCCTAGCAATGTGACTGTGAGTATTGACTTCAGTATCCGTTGGAGGATCGCGTCTCTAGATTATCGACAACCTCTGGTCGCCGTGGCCTTCATGCATTCATTGCTTGTTGCGTGACGAGACGGCAAGCTCTGCTTCCGCGACGAGCACGATGATTTTACGCAACCTTGAACCACCTGCATGGGAGGAGCGTTTGAATGTATGTTGACAAGCTTGATCTTGACTGATCTAGCTAATTCCCACTCACTGCGTTTGCATTTGCATTTTTTATCTCACATGCGAATATCGTCTTCAACATATCTGAGTGTTCGGATCTGTCACCAATACTATAATGTTATTATCATTAGTGTGTGCTATGCTACGCGTCGGTCGTTGATGGCACGTGGTTGGAACTTGGAGGGGCGGTGTTCCTGGCGGCCCGAACTTGGGCCAGCGCTAAAAGTTCTTCACCTTTGGTGACCTTGCCCGAATATGCCGGTTACGCTCCACGAGTTGGTAAGGCTGGCGTCACGTTGCCAGCTCGACTCGATGTACTGAAACGGAACGCAGTAGCCTCACTGGAAGCTGGAGTCACAAAAGCCAAGTTTCAGCCTGGTCGACGAGCTTTTGGGGGTGCAAGCCTGCCAGTGAGCCTGGTGTTCGAAGCCCAGGGTGCTTCAAGTCAAGGCGACCGCCGCGACGCAGTACCAAGTTGGAGAAACCCGCTCAAAAGTTAAAACCGACTTCACCGTGATGCCATTACGATTCATTCGTTCCAAAGTTTGCGACGTGGATCCACTTCAGGTTGCTGTATCCACGACAGCCTTGGCCAAGGATCTTCTGTCAACCCTCCAATTTCCGCCTGCGGTAGCAGCTGTGTCGATCGTTCTTCTGATATTGGAAACTGTGCAGGTCAGTACGTATGGCGTTGTTGTGCGATGGTCGCAGGGAAGTGTGTCTTAACAATAGTACAGAACATACAGACGAATAAGGCTGCCTGTATTTCCCTGGCCCGGCGCGCGGCACAGATATTGGTCGATATGGATCATCAAATGCGGGGAAGATGGGACTCAGCACCTGAACGCCTAGTGCAAAATCTGCAGAAATTCGAGGAGTGAGTCATGGTGATTTCTGCTTGGCATGTATCCTGGCTATTGAGACACGACGTACGAACATAGGACCTTGCAGCTCATCCACGACTTCATGAAGAGGCTTGCTGACTCGAAATGGAGTATCCGATTTCTCCGAAAGAACGCGATTGAGGATGCGCTTGCCAAGTACACCATGTTGTTAGATGATGCTACACAATCTTTTCAGGCTGGTCTCGTCCTGTCTGGACCCGATGTTGTACTAATTGCTATGATGCAGCTTGCTACGCTTATCGACTTACATTATACCGTTGGCACACTGTCGCGGAAGAATACTGAGAGTGCTGAGATCCAACCAGTGCCCCGGCTCCAAAGCGAAGCCCCACCACCTTACAAGAAAGAGAAAACGCTCGAGTCGTGCGTGGAAGAACCCGAGAATGCAGAATCAAGGGTAACCAGGGTCGTCGATGTATCCGAACAACTCACATCCGCACCCGAGTTGTCCTTCTCTTTGCAATCCCAGGAACCGATTGCTGAGATTGCCACGGATGGCATTCGAGACTCTTCGAACGATCAATACTTGCCTGAAGAATTGTCCTCGTTGACGTTGGATAACGATCATGGGGTACGTACCAATCAAAAATGTTTTCTACATTATCGCATCTCACTTATTCGTCAGTTCCGAAGATATCATCAGTCAGAGATTATCTTACGGGGTCGATCATGCCTCAAAGAAGGTTGGTGGGCGGGAGGAATGGAAGTGCAAGTCCAGGGCCAACCTGCGCTCATCAAGAGATATGATGATCCAAAGACCAAGGCATCCAAGGTGAGCGAATATTCTTCATGCAAGCAGCAGTTGTAGTAAGCTCTCTCCAGCAATGGATGAGAGACGTCAAGATGCTGCAAAACCTGTAGTGAGTATCAAAATTAGTGGCATCTCGAGGACAAAGTTAATCAGGTGCAGCCACCCAAATTTACCGCAGATGTTGGGCTTTTCTGACGACGAAACCCCAACCCCGTTCATACTTTTGTCGAACGGTGAATACGTTGTAAACTGATAATCTCAGAACATTGAATTTCAGCCTAGTGAAGACACAAACACCGGAAGCAACGGTGCGGGAGATGCTCCGAACGGCAAGCCTTGCGACGTGCATGGAGCTTATGCTTCGGTTTGTGAGCATGTTTCTCATTGTATAGTCATTTATCACTCACTTTTTGTCCAAGTATCGTGATCTTGCTGTAAGACTTTGCGTGAATCTGTGTTACTCTTCACCAAGTGAAACATCATTAGGATACGGCATTATATGTCCAGAGGCAGTTGAATCTCACGGACAGTCAAGTACAAGACTTTTTCGAGGTAGCCTAATATCATTTTTGGCTTGAACTCTTCTACGAGACTGAGTCCCCTTAGGCTGCAGGATTCCGCGTGGATTCCCAGAAGACCCTTGTTGTGGGCTTGCCCCCACCACGGGAAGGGAAGTGGTATTCTGCGCGAAACTATGGTTTAGCGCACACGCTACTCAATGTATGCCTAAAAGTACGTTCGTGCTTTATCCTTGTGGTTGTGACTGATCCCTTTCCAGATGTTACCAAACCAAGGAAGAGTCACCTATTCGTATACTTCATGCGATGAAGAGGGTTAGTTTTAAACGTCATTGCTTCGTTCGTGACTGACATGAAATAGTTTCGGAGGATATACAAAAGAAGGTCAATCATCTTGTAACTCTCGCACGATCGCTCCTGCCTAGTGGTAGCCAACAACCTCTACTGCCATCAAAGCTTCAACAACTCATCGAGGATAATGACTCTGATACCCCCTCCTTAACGCTGCGTCAGGTCCGCGACCTCACATTTCACGCAGGAGCTCATGAGCATTCTTGGTATGAACGCAATGTGCCTGCTTGCAAATTCTCCGTGGGTGACTTTGGGTATATTCCCCGGGGAAAAGACTGGAGCTCGTTTGTTTGCTTGGGGAACGTTCTTGAAGACGACGCTGGGGCGCTCGAGCTGTCTTTCAGGGCAAACGGAGAACACTGGTGTTGGGAAAACATGTCAATCCAGAGACAGCCACTCCAAGCGTTCGAACTGCCGATGAATGTATCAGGGCGCGTCCCTCATGCCTAGTTGTCTCGGCGATCTGTACTGACTCTGGATGCAGGTGGCCAGTCGCCGTACCTCCGTACAAACAAATTGATGTTGCTGTAGTCCATGAGGCATTTTCTGCGTGCGTCAAAGACGCTTGGCAGTATTTGCTTCAGAATGGGAAGAAGATTGCAGAAAATGCAGGAATCAAGCCCGAAGACATTGTTCTTGGTAGGATTCGACACATTGTCCTGTCAGCGAGAGTTGGCTTACCAATCCCCAGTAACGCATGCTGGAACACATCAAGATTTCTATATTAAAGACTTCCGACCTCAGCCATTCGGGATGAATCAAAACGCGAGGGACCCTCGGTTCGCGGCTAATCCGTTTCACCTGCAGCAACCACATGGTGTCCACCAGCCCCCTAGGTTTGGCTTCCCTAGTAACCCCCAGCCCATGATGCCGTCGATCGTGTACCTTTTCACATCTCTCTTACCATCGCATGAACCGTATTGGTCGTCCTCTCCGGGAAGTGACCGCCCTCTGCTTGATCGGCATTTCACGTACAAGATCGGATAGTGAGTGTTGTTTTCAAGATCCCGCACGTGCTGACTCCGAGTCGCACCACCAGTAAAACAGGGTTCTTAAATTATGTACAGCTACATGCTGAGGACTTTGAGGGTCAGTGATGCCAATGTTGGTGTTCGTTTGCAATGCATCTAGGTATATCATGTATGGAAGATACCCTTCAATTCAGTTTTACCTACATCCGTGGGATTAGCAAAACTTGTGGTACATACGGTCGACGACATAAGCGCAGAAAGTGGCCAAGGCAACTTGAAGCTAGTAACAATTGCGGGATCACAGCTTTGCCACCTGTTCCTCCAACCATGCCCAGAGCTCCTTGCCCAGCTGCGGATCTTGTGTATTGGCACGTGGTGTACCAATGCGTGCCCATGGGATAAGATACTAAAAAATTAATCCATGACTCGAGAAAGACACCAACGCAGCGGACTTGTCCCACCTGTCCGCCGAGTCCCGCAGCGTCCGGAGCAGTGCCTGCATAGAGTTGAGTAAGGGCGCCGAACGACACGGGCCAAAAGAACCAGTTCTAAGGTTTGGGACCGAATTAGTACCTTACACTGTGCAAAAGCAAGACATGCAACGAAAGAAAAGCGTACGAAGATTTGATACGAGATGATGTCAAGATCACGTTTAAGCTCGGTGTTGATCGCGCCTGGTAGAAAGATGAGGGTTGCACAGGAACGACAGGGCGAGGGAGAGACGAACCCGGATGGAGAGCGGTTGAGACAATGCCTTGATCGTGATACCTTCTGTGCAGCTCAGCAGAGAAGATAATGTTGCCCTGTGTATGATGAGGGATGATTATTTCCGTCGCATTCAACGTTAACTTACCGTCTTGCTCTGTCCATACAACCTCGCTGGGCGGTCAGCCCTCCTTTTTGGACCATCTTTGAATGTGTCAAACTGCAGGTCGCCAAATAGATGGCCTTGCGAGGATGTGTTCACAACGCGGACGGTTCCCTCAGGTGAGGATTTGGCAGTAGAAATGAGAATGGGCAATAGCAGCTTCGTCAGGTAAAAGTGACCCGGAGCGTTCGTTCCAAATTGCAGGTCATATCCGTCATCTGTAAGCATATCGACTGATGGTTGGAAAACGCCACTGGAGCACTAGTGAGCTAATCTAAGAGGAAACAGTCAACAATGTACGTGCGCGTTGTTGAAGAGGATATGAAGTTGAGTTTCTCGTCTATAGACAACAGATCAGTGTCTGTCTTGGTTCAGATAACCGAAAGGAAAATTTTCTCGTACTGCAAGAACTCTCCCATAGACTGTTTGATCGACCTCAAGTTCGCCAAGTCGAGTTTGAGAAGGTGGGCATCGCGTCCAGTGAGTGCCTTTAACTCCTGTAAGGCTGCCTCGCCCTTGGACACGTCACGACACGCGATCCATACTTTGGCGTTCTTCGTGAGTAAGACCTAAGAGAGAATTAGGTATGAACACCAGTGAGACATTGGAAGTCATAGTATCGCTGCGCTGACCCTCGCAGTCTCTTTCCCGATCCCGGCATTTGCTCCGGTGATGAGCGCGACTTTTCCCGACAAGTCGGGAATGGACTCTACTGTGAAATGTGGTGCAGGCGGGAACATCTCGCGGAGGAACGAATAGGCCAGACCCATCGTGACAAGTACTGCAGTCACCAGTGTGGTATGATCCAAGGTTCAATGCTCTTTAAATGATCGACTGTGACGCGAAACCCTTTAAGTAACCCACGCACGGACAGCGCGGCAGTATAAGTACCGTTTGGGCAACCGTGTCTATGGGGACAGCTGTTTTTTCACACCAGACCCATTCGCGTGTGCAAGTACTGCGTGCTCCTAGTAATTATCAGCAATCTCGCCAGAAGCCCGGGGGTTAATCAAGTTATTCCTGCTCCTTACCACTGGTAAGTATATTACTACCGGTCACAACTGACTCACAGAAGCCGATTATTGTCACATGTAAGTTTGAAGGGAGATGAGCCCAGCCTACCAACAGCGAAGTTGAAGAAAGTCCGAGCCGGAAATTAACGGTTGACAAATCGATATTGGTCACTACCCGATCGTCGGGGATAACTGTGGCTGTGAGGGGACGAAATTCCCTTCAAAAAGTGGCTGTCATCCGTAAGTATTGTTTTTTGTAAACGAGGTTTCTGCCGGCGAACGGCCATACATCTATCATGTACTATGTACAGTAACACATATGTGGTGGTGATTATTTACGCTAAAGCAGTGACTCAAGGAAACTCAAAGCCAGACTGTAACCTACGACTTTAACGCCTGTTCTTCCAACCATGCCCAGAGTTCCTTGCCAAGTTGCGGGTCTTGTGTATCGGCGCGCGGTGTACCGATGCGTCCCCATGGAATGAGATACTATACCAAGCGGTGGTATTCAGTTCGTGACCCGAGAACCGACAGGACCCGTCTCACCTGTCCACCAAGCCTCGCAGCGTCCGGAGCAGTGCCCGCATAGAGCTGAGTGAGGGCACCATACGAAACGTCCCACAACACCCATGTCTAAGTTGGAGACCATAATATGTAAGAAAGAACGACGTTACAATGAAACAAGGCGTACAGAGAGTCGCTGCCACAAGCTACCGAGATGACGTTTAACCTGAGTGTCAACGACGCCTGGTAAGGAGATGAGATGTATGTAGGGAGTAACAAGGTAAGGGTGAGAGAAGGACAAACCCGGATGGAGAGCAGTTGATACAATGCCTTGATCATGATACCGTCTGTGTAGCTCGGCAGAAAAGATAATGTTACCCTGTGTTTGATGAGGGATGATTATCTCCACATCGCATTCGACGTCAACCTACCGTCTTGCTCTGTCCATACAATCTCAACGTATGGTCGGCCCTCCTTTTCGGACCATCTATGAATGTGTCAAACTGGAGGTTGCCAAAGAAGTGACCGTGTGAGGCCGTATTCACGACGCGGACGGTTCCTTCAGGTGAGGACTTGGCTGTGGATATAAGAATGGGCAGTAGCAGTTTCGTAAGGTAGAAGTGACCGAGGACGTTCGTTCCAAATGTCAGGTCATATCCATCATCCGTAACCAGTTCAATCGGTGGTCGAAATACGCCACTGATTCACAAGTCAGTTGATTAAAGTAGTCCGACGACAGTATACGTACGCATTGTTGAAAAGGATATGAAGTTGGGTTTCTCGTCTGTCGAGAGATGGTCAGTGCCCTGCTCAAATGATCGAGAAGACGTTTGCTCGTACTGCAAGAACTCTTCCACAAACTGTTTGATCGACCTCAGGTTAGCCAAGTCGAGCTTGAGAAGGTGGGCATCGCGTCCAGTGAGTGCCTTCAACTCCTTCAAGGTTGCCTCGCCCTTGGACACGTCACGACACGCGATCCACACTTTGGCGTTCTTGGTGAGCAAGACCTGAGAGGAAAAAAAATAGGCATGAACACGAGCATAGACATTGAGAGCCTAGGTAGCGCCGGACTGACCCTCGCCGTCTCTCTACCGATTCCTGCGTTTGCTCCAGTGACAAGCGCGACTTTTCCTGACAGGTCTGGAACAGACCCTGCTGGGCAGTGAAGTGACGGGAACACCTGGTCAAGGATCAAACAGGTCAGACCCATCATTGCGACGGTCAGGTAGTGCTGTGGTGTCATCAGAGGAACGACTGCAATTCGGAACCGAGAGCAAGAAACGACCGCGCACGGGGCATGGCCCCAAGCCATCAAGCGATTAGTGGCGACCAATGTCGAGGACAATTGTTGTGTCCCATGTTGGTACTAGCACACTTGGAGCCGCTACTAAGCGAGGCCTTCTTTCCAGCATCGCGTACGTACCAATTAAATACTAACGCCGTCCGGGGGCCGACCGAGTCGCGCCGACACTACCAGTGCAAAACGTATCAAAATTCAACAAGCTGGCCAGGGTAGCATCTGCTAAAGAATCTCTTGTGGGTCACTGATGGGCCGCATATATGAGACTTGCAACTCGAGATATTTTCGCCTCTCAGATCCCGGGGATAACCAAAGTCACCACGTCCATGGGTGATAATCAGTTTTGAAAGCACAACAGAAGAGTCGTACTTTATCCGACGGGCCTGGACCAGACCTGCCGCCCTGCGTCTCAAAACGTTGACTTGGTCGGTCATCCGTATGACAAACGGGACCGAGGCTCCGCCGAAGCTGGTTCTGCTCTGGACTCGGGAGTAGTCATCGCGGATATGTCAAGCGGACGGAGTAGCCAAGCGCACAAGACTCGGGCGTCGGACCCCATTTCCGATGAAACATACGGGTGAATCGAACGGCAAAAGCTGATCCGCAAGAAGGCGGTTGAATGGAGCCTGAACCTAGATTCGGCACGGACTCAATTCCAGAAATACCGATCATCTTCGCGACGGTGACTCGCGTACACTTTTTTCATGCCGAGTCAGCAACAGTCTTGATTGTTGTTCTAAACGTGCTAATCGCATGGAACGAGTCACGGGATCGACGGAGAAAGTCACGGAGCCGATCTACTGTCCTTCTCCGGGGACCTTGGCGTCGTCTCCCTTACCGTTATGCATCTCGACAGGGAAGTTGCCATCGCGGACATGATCCAAACTTGCGTCATCCGCGAGAATAAGCTTCTCCACAAATGTTTCCCGTGCAGGGAATAGAATGGAAGAGGCATAATAGATGGTAGAGGCGACCACAAACTTGGAAGTGTTGAGTATGCATAAGGCATTGTCCGTAATGGGCGACGAGGACTTACCCCATAGATCCAGGCAATGTCAAAAAGACGAGTCATATAACCCACGCTGACGGTTAGGTTGATGGACTCGATGAGACCTGGAAAAGTAGGTCCCACAGTCACAAGCATGGCCAGAACGGCTCTCCAGTTCTTTGGGGTGTTGGTCATTCGAGCAATGTGAGAATGGAGATTCGGTGACTTACGAATCCTCCGATGTAGCGGTACCGGCCACGTGGATCATACATGGCAGGAACATCAACTTTTCCTTTATGAACTAGCCAGAACTGTAAGATCGGTCAGGTACATGCCAGAAATCGATCATACGTGGAAGCGCACATCGGTAATCATGATCCCTGCAAACGGTCCCAAGAAAATGGTGTATCCGCTCATGAAATTCAAGAATCCTTGGGCACTTAGTTGTAGCACGGAGAGTGTGAATTTTAGTCTGCGTTGTCCTAGAAAGCATCTCAAGTGTCACAGACTTACTTGGCTAGGATTTTCCAAGGAAGAAAGGCCCAGCCACCAATGAAAGCACAAATGATTTGACCACGTCTGATGTTAATGTACTGTTCACAGTATCAGTATCCATGAGAGGGTCATTCGGGAGAGCTTACTTTTGGAAGCAATACTGTCATGTCATTTCCAGCGCCGAAAGTGTTGGCACTAATATTTGTTCCAATCGTCGCAAGCAAAAAAGACAGCGAAGCAAAGAAAGCGGCAGCACGATTGTCCCAGTTGTCAATTAGAAGCAGGGGATTCCAAAGTACTTTCCCGTAAAGCTGGATTCCGGCACTGGTAACGGCAATACCGGCGAAACTGCTGAGTATGAATGCGACGGGTATAACCAAGGGTTGTACGAATTGGCTAGAAGAGGGCTTGTAAGTCTTGCACACTGTATTTATGAAGCTAAGCACTTACGCTTTCTCGTTTTTCGCATACCGCTAGAATTCAGTAAGCTACATATGAAACAAAGGAAGAGAATAACCTCACGGTGAAGTCAGGGATATTGACAGATAAAGTAGCATATGCGCCTAGCACACTGTTCAGGGCACTCAGCCAACTCCAAGAAAACTGTGTTCCGGTTATAGTTGCACGCTCGGCGAAGAGTCCGTTAGATGGTGGTACGCGAATAAACGCCCAGATGATCATAGCTAGCCATGTTATCGGAACTACCACACTCTTGACGATGAACAGCCATTTCATTTTCTGCGGCGAAAGTAGTATGAAAGGGAACTGGACAAGCCAATAGACGAGATAGCACAAAAGACCTGGACTGGTAATGCTAGCACCAGGAGGGAGATGGTTCGGCATCCTCGCAATCGAAGGCCATATTGCCTTGATCATCTTGGTTCGACTTCAGGGAAATAACGTCGAACGATGCCAATTCGAAATCTTTTACCTGATATATGCATTGTGATCCATTATAAGACTGATGATTTCTTGGTCCGCGGGAAAATATAATGACGTAATGAATAGCTTACTTGAATACCGAACCAAAACATGGCCAGGATGATACGGCTGAAAACAGTGAAATAGCTGAACCAGAAGCCAAATGAAGACCTGTTCAAGACCGGAAACGCGACGTGGAGGCGAGCTCCGATGGTTCCATTGAGTACCATGACCATGGAAATAATACAATAGCCAGCGGCAACACACGAGAGGGCTTGTCGCCTTTGTTGACTTCAATACTTGCAATGCAGTGGGCAAACGGAGCGACACGCACCAAGACAGACCGACCGCAAGCATGGAGCCCGCAGTCTCCCATGTTGGGATCGTCACAGCATCAGATAGCCAATATGTAATCTACGTGAGTGTAGTGATATGAATGGCTGGTTGGGAGCTGACGCACATAGTTCCAAGTGCTAAGGTTGTGGGTTACAAAAAACAGCCGGGTATCAAACAAAGGTACTCACGTCCATGTTCTCAGATGATGGGGAACAGGGTCCATATCTTTGTTGCTCCAGCCATTTTCAGCAAGCACCGTCTCGTCTGGCTCAAGAGCCCAACGAGACGGCGAGATGAAGCGAGAAAGAGACATGCAATCGGGCCACGTCGGCAGCATCGTCGCTTAAGGCTATTAAGCAGCCTCGACTCATACTTAGATTAGATTAGATCAAGTGATCACGTGGTGTCTCGCTTGAATCGGACTAGCTGGAGTGGATGACTAGACGGCACCAGCACTCTCTCGCAACCCGCTCACTCGTTTATACCGTCATTTCCTCCATTAGACAGGTAAAATGGCAGATGCATTCGATGTCATTCCTTTCGAGGTATGCACTTTCAAGTTCGGCTATATTGGACCGTTATCATGCCCTCGCCCAGGATATCAGGGGGGAGTGGAAGAAGCTGGGATCCGGTTCTTTTGGGAACGTCTACAAGGGTCTGTTGGTGTCTCGTGTTCTTGCCGCGGTGCTCACAGCCGCCGCAGGTTCTTACCTGGGAATAGACGTGGCCATCAAGGAGGTACTTCCTTCAAGTAACTATGACGTCGCCAAGTACTTCGAACGGGAGTGGCGGCTTATGAAGTGAACTTCCTCTCTCGCTGCCATTGTACATCCGAATTTACCTCTCGTACAGGGAAGCCCGCCACCCAAATGTCGTGTTATACCTTGGGCTTTCTAGGGCACCACCATCCGACGGTCGAATTTTCATTATTTCCGAATATATCGAGAACGGTCAAGCGCATACAGTCGTTGTATATTTTATACTGACTTCTAAACCAGGCAATCTTCGGCAATACATCTTCGATAAGAACAAGCCATTTCCCTGGCGTCTTCGCATGTCCTTTGCAACCGATATCGCCCGTGCCTTGGCATACCTCCACGCACGTAAATGCATACACCGAGATTTGAAAGGCGAAAACTTACTCGTCACCGCCAACGGTCGTCTCAAGATTACTGACTTTGGTTTCGCCCGTATCGCGGCTCGAAATGAGGAAGAGAGCAAGAGACTCACGTTCTGTGGTACGGACTCGTACATGTCTCCTGAAATCCTCTTAGGCCATGAATTCGACCTCCCAACGGATATATTCTCTCTCGGCATAATCTTCTGCGAAATAGCGTCTCGACGACTTGCTGATGACCGCCATTTCAAACGTACCGGTCCCACGTTCGGGATCGATGCAGATGAGGTACATAAACTAGCAAACCCAGGATGCCCACCTGCTTTCCTTTCTCTTTGTCTCGACTGCATGGCAGAGGATCCGGCTGCACGCCCCACTACACGTCATATTCTTGAGCGGCTACAGGATATCGAAGCAGAGGTTCTGGCCCGCCCAGAAACAGAGGATCTTCACCTAGGCAGCGTCAAATTTATGACAGGCGGGAAACGACCTGCCGCCCCTCGTATACCTAGTTTTGGCGTTGGGGTTGGGAAAGACATTAAGAAATCAACGCCGACGGCGGCAGAGGATATTTTAGCGGCTCTGTCCAGCGGGGAAGAAGACAGCGATGAAGAGCTTGCGAATGCCGTGGAAGGCTTTGATATTAGCACGCGCCTCGACAGTGATTGGAGTAATGGTGGGGCCACTAACGGTAAGTAACTTAACTCGTGCTGCGAATGCACAACTAATACATCCCTCCCAGGAAATAGCGAGAACAGCACTTCTCCCCTTCTCAACACCACGTCGAGCACGTACTCGGACTACAGCACAACCGTTGTTCGCGGACATGCGGGAAACGCCACTGAAACCGTTCCACCATCCATATCTTCAATTCTCACGATCCGACCCTGTCCAGATCCGAATGCTACGTCGGATCCTATCACTCCGGGGGCGACATCTTCCACAGATGACAGCATGACGCCTACTAGCTCAGATTCTATACTTTCAGTTCAAACATACCGTACCGCTCAATCATCCGTTCCGTCCACGACCAGGGCAACGAAAGGACATTCGTCCATTCGGTCCATCCCTATGTTACACAGATTTACATTAATACGGCCAGGCGCAAAACGTTCCGGATCATCTTCACCTGGCAGACATCTTGATGGGGGGTGGAATCCCCTTGAACTGTTCTTCTCGAGTGCTCTTCTTGTGCAGAAGTGTGATATTTGTGCAAAGAGGATTGGATGGAAGCCTGTCCTGGAGTGTGACGACTGCGGACTTCGGTGGGTGGATTCGATACGCTCGGAAGCAGAAGGACTATATCTGACGACGCGGTTGGTGCGCTCACCGTTTCTTATGTCTCCCATCAACAGAGCACACGTCAAGTGTGGAGAAGTAGCTCCTCGGGATTGCGGTGTCCGTCCTATTCGACCTGCACAGCACCACGGGCACGGCGGGCACGGCACGCCATCGCCATCGCCGCTGTCGAAGGGGCGACAAAACCATAATCCAAAGCGACACTCAGTGTCTGCCGCTGTGACTCGATGAATGCCGTCACAAGGCCCTCCTTTCTTTCCCCTCTTTTTCTCCCTGTGTCGCAACTTAGTTTTTTTTTCGTTCCTAAGACAATTTAATCCTTCCAGTATTTCTCGTCCTTCATACCCCTGTTGCAATGGACCCTAATCATAATCACCACGAGTACCAGCCCCTTGTGCCCCTCCCATCTTCCTTGTTCCCTCGGCGTTGTAACGTCCACTTCAATCCAATATCCTCGTTTCACAGATCTGTGCAGATGGAAGGCACGATACTTATTTCGGAACGCGGTCACCCAAGGTAATCGAAGGATGGCGAACAATTTGCAATCCAGAAAAAAGCCCGAATCTGAGATCCCAGACAAGAGACACCGCGGCGAAGGGTTTCCAGAGAATTTCGAACTGCCAGCCGGCTTACTTTTTGCATTGCGAATTCAGTGACGCGATTGTCATAGCTTGCAATGCTATCACTTACGTGGTGCGTGCTTCCGACGACCCTGAACGCGTAATTTTTTTTCCGCGTGGTGTGCACGGAATTTTTTGACTGGACTAGAACAGGGGTTATGATGAACCCGTTTCCCCGCTACTGGCACCGTGCATATAAAATGGAAGCCGGCGAGGGCTGTGAGTTCAACAACAAAGATGCTTGCTTCAGTTAATGTTTTCCTCCTCACTCCGGTTGTCGCCCTTGGCTGCATGGTTTATTACCGTCGCAGCTCACGATCAAGACGCGGTCTTCCGTTACCTCCAGGTCCAACGTCCCTCCCATTTATCGGCAACGTTCTCGATATCGATTCGGAACAACCATGGCTCACATATGGTGCATGGAGAAAGAAATATGGCGCGTGAACTTCGTGGTTATCCTCTGGCAAACTTGACTAACGCTTTAGCACTTATCTCGGACAGGTCCCATCGTGTATTGCCAGCTACTCGGTCAAGACGTTGTCATCATAAATTCAAGTAAAGTCGCGAGACAGTTGCTCGACCAACGATCATCCACGTATTCTGGACGTCCGACTACATGCACCAGTAAGCTGTGAGTGCGGGCGTCAGCGTTCTGCGTCAATTACATGAATAATGGACATGGGCCGCTATAGGTTTGGGATTGACTTCGCCACCGCATTTCTCCCCTATGGCCCGCAATGGCGAATTCACCGGAGGATATTCCGCCAAACGATGAAGCTGGAAACCATCGAATTACACCAGCATCTCTATCGATCCAAGGCCATGAAGTTGATACAGAGCCTCCTTGACTCGCCCGACGACTTCGAGAGTCATATTCAGTTGTCAGTTCTCATCATCGTATGTTCTCTTGCTCTGTGTCTTGACTCTATTCAGATACATCATCTCCATTACTATGGCATTTACCTATGGATACGAGACGGATTCTTTGGATGCACCACTCGTGAAATCGCTTGCAGAATTTGTCAAGTTACTGAACGATGGGTTGCCCCCTGAACGGAACGCGATGCTCACGGCTTTCCCTTTCTGTATGTATCTGTATCTTTCCTTATAGGGAGGCGTGGTAAACTAAAGCATGGGCTGGTGTGCAGTGGCAAATATCCCATCTTGGTTTCCTTGGGCCGCGTTCAAAAGGGATGCATTAAGGTCTCGGGAGCTATCCCTGAGATCCTTGGACGGACCGTTTGAATATGTGAGGAAGAGCATGGTGCGGACAATGAATCTCTATCCTATTAATATCACTGAACGGCCTGCTTGACACAGGAAAGTGGTTCGTTTGCGAAATCCATGGTTTCGGATTTGCTGGACAGGTTGGATGAGACAGGTGAGCGCGCATTCCAAGAAAAGACGATCAAGGAATGTGCCGCGACAGTTTACATCGGTAAGTGCTGTTTCTACTTCTGGAAGACCTCGCCAACTGATCTGGGGTCTTTTTATCGCAGCGGGATATGATTCGGTGAGTCGTGCGTCCTGGGGAGAATTCTTAGCATGCGAGCTCAGGGCTACGTTTGCAGAGTGCGGCGACTTTGTTAGCGTTCTTGATGGCGATGATGCTTTACCCTGAAGCTCAGCGTCGTGCTCAAGCCGAGATTGATACGGTGTTGGCTGATGATGTTCTACCGGATTTCAGCCATCGAAAATCCTTGCCTTATGTCGAAGCTGTGCTACGAGAAACGATGCGGTGGCATAGTGTTGCACCACTAGGTTCGTCGTTGGCAAAAGCTGTTTTTGGATGTGTTGACCAAGTGTGTGCGATGTAGCGTTGCCTCACATGACTTGTTGTGATGACGTCTTTGAGGGGTATTTCATTCCAAAAGGTGCGCCGCACGACCTCTGATTGGTGATGCGTGGCGTTTCATCTTGGCACCTCGCAGGTACGATGATCTTGCCCAATGTCTGGTCAGTGACGCGCATCGACTCGCCCGGACGGCCTGACAGAGTTGGTTTTCCGTAGGGAGATTCATCACGAAGAGAGCGAGTATCCAGAGCCCTATGACTTTAACCCGGATCGGTATCTCAGTGAGGATGGGACTGTGATAGACGGTGACCCCCTTACGTCGCGCGTGGCCTTTGGGTTCGGACGGAGACACTGCCCAGGCAAGTGGGTTGCAGATTCCATACTATGGATGGGGATTGTGAGCATCCTGGCTGTGTTTCGTATCGACAAGGGAAAGGATGGAACGGGGAGGGAGATTGAGGTCGAACCCAAATTCACTGCGGGGGTGATTCGGTAGGTTGCTTCTCCAAGATTGACCGACGTTTATACTACGCGCCTTGTCTTCGCAGCCGTCCACTTCCGTATTCATGCTCGATTATTTGCAGATCTTCGTCGAGGGAAGATGTCGTCCGTTCGTTCGAGGAGGGAGACTACGTACACTAGCGCGTTTCTAAATATCGTAGACGAGTTCGTTTTATTAGGCAGTGTTCGGGGTCTTATGTGGAGAACATAAATTGGCAACGTAAACGTCAACTCAAAGTCCCTCGCACTTGGGCAGCTCACTGCAGCTCACCCGACTCCTCGCACGAACCCTCTACGAACCCTGACGACAAAAAAGCCCTTCTCTTCCTTCAGCGACGTCCTGTACGTCGCACACGTCCTCGTGAGTTCGTCGTCGCGCGCAGCGTCCAGCTCGTTGATGGCGGTGTTCGGCAGGAACATCGCACCCTGGCAGTTACATGGCCCGTCCCCACGCAGACACGGATGGCGGCCCAAAACACAGACAGAGATCGAACACTACGACTTTCTCTTCCTTCGGGTGGCGCAGACCCAGGCTAGAGACCGTGTCGGTGACGCCTGCACCCCAACCCCAACCCCAGCCCCAGGCACTCGCTTTTGACGCCCTCGTGGAAGCCCTATCTCCACCTGCCGTCCCCAGTCTGGCGCACGCTCGCGCATTGGCGACTGCCATCACTACGCAGTCCCCGCACCCAAAAGCTGCGGTCCTGAACCCCCTCCTCGGATCCCTTTGCGGCGTCGATTCACCCCCGCAGTTACAATGTGCTGGCTACGACATCATGGCCTCATATTGGGAGAGATACGACAGCAAGGTCACCACCTCGGACAGGCTGGCACACTGTTCTCTCCTTTTACACACTTCGTGGTCCCCAGAGATCGGCGACGCTCGTCTGCGAGCTCTTCACGCTCTCACCAAAGGAGGCAGCGAAGCGTTTGGCATCGAGATCCCTCTGCTGAACCTCCTCAAAAGCTGGATGGAAGGCGCATGCGACGCGTACCTCTCCTGTGATCCCTCCGAATGCGCTGACCGCGAGCGCAGCGTCGAGCTTCTCGCAGCTTTCGTGTCCTCTATTCTAGAACATCCGGAGACTGTCGCACGCATCTCGGAGGGCGACCTTGCCAGCGTTCTCCAGTTCTATGCGTCCTTGGTTTTAAAAACATTGGACATCCCACACACCTCAGACACTCTTTCGGTTGCTGCTTCAACAGGGGCAACTGAGCAGTCTATGAAATCGGCGTCCAACGGACACAAGAGGCATTCTTCCTCGATATCCGTTCGTTCGCTCCCGCCCTCTGCTGTGCACCCTTCTCGGCATCCTGCAGAACTGATGACCACCATTTACCTCGATCATCTGCATTCCCAACTGAAATCTCTAGCGCCCAAGATGCTCAATCTTATCCTTCCATTGCTGTTCCGGGCCCAGGCGTTCTTTGCTTCTCCCCTGCCTCGTTTATCCGTGATGAATGGCCGCCCCCGTGGACCTGTGGGTCTCGAGGAACGGATACAAAAGATGCTACATTCCCTCTTTTCTGGGCCCTACGGAGCGTCGTGTATAATGATACTCAAACGTCATTTGTCTCCTACCGATCAAACATTGGACCCTCATGGTCTCTCGATATCCTTTGGAGCTCATCGAACGTTGCGCTTTGACATTCGCCAAGCACTTTGTAGCAAAATGGCGAGAGCCTATATCGCGAGATTAAGCACCCACTCATATGCACAATCTGGGGTACCCGGCCACATGGACCTTGAAAAGGATTTGATGGAGCGCGCGTGGTCCAAGGACGACTTGTCAGGTTGGGACTTGTTAAAGCTTGGGCGTATGCTGTGCAAGTCCATCGAGGCTTGGGCAAAACGGGCTAGTGCGGGTTCTGATGAGGCCATTCGCGCCGACAAGGATCGTATATTGGACGAAGCGGCGGGTACTTTGAAGGACATCTTCCAAGAATTTGACGAGAGGGAAGACGGAGTCGACATGGACGAAGAGGAGGCGAGTATTGCTGGCGAGACCCTACGTCACTTGGTGTCACTTGTTCGTCCCCTCAAGTATGTCCCCCTTGCTGTGCGGTGGCCGAGATACTGATTCTGCGATTGGTAGGGGTCCAGATAATATGCCTTTGACTATTCCATTATCGCAGCCTAGCGACGCCCCAACTCCGTTCTTACGGACGTTAACCTCTCTTCTGGCGCGCGATCACTCCACCTACATGAACCCTTCGCTCTCCACCACTCTTTTGTCCATCGCTGACCACCTAGCTGATACGGACACCGCTAAACTCCCTGCAGTCATGTTTGAACAACATGACCTATCTCCAGCCTCGCCCGATTGGTTGCGCAACTGGGAAAGCATCCTGTCGAATGCTACCGTTTTTGGTCCCACACGCCCCCTAACACGACTGGAAATAATGAAGGTACTTGAAGCAATCTATGACTCTTTGAAGGACATGCACAGCTATAGGATGGATTTGGCAGAGCTGGTATTCAAATTTTGTCAGAGAGAGGCGAACGACAACATGGATACCTCTGCCAACATTGTTATGGGTAGAATTCTCGCTGACGAAGTCGTGTTGCGCACGGTCAACCGGCGTATGCCTTCGGTTGATAACTCATCCACCCCCTCTCCGTATACGTCAACTAGGGAAATGGTTGAACTACTCGCGGGGCTCGCTTCTGATAGCGTCGCAGAAGATGACGACGACAGCACGTTGATAAACATGTCGGAAACGCCTTCTCCCTCCCCTGTTTCGCCTCTCTCTGGATGTACCTCAACCGTTGCGTCCCCCGTTCTCTCGCGGAGACAATCGGATTACCGAAGTATATCTGTCCGGGATTCAGGACTACCCTCCGTAATGTCGTTGCTGTCGACACTTGCAGGGTCGCGTCCACAATCTCAGCAATCACAAGAACAGCCCGACATCCTACCTCCACCCCTAGTTTCCTCGCCATCTCCAGAGCCAACATTTACCCAGGCATCTATCGCGGTGCTTTCATTAGCTGCGATATTCGGCCAACTCGCGTTCACCCCCTATTCGCTGACACCAGAAAATGTCGAGTTTGCCCTCTCAGTCTTCCAAATCATTGTACAAATGGCAGCAGATGCAAAATGCCCACGAGCGCGAGTTTTGGCTTTGCAATTCTTGATGCGTATCCGAGCCGATCGGGATCACCGCATCTATTTCGTCGAGGCTCACCACGACTCGGATGGCCTCACTACCACCCTCGCTTGTCTGATCGGACGTGGTCCCGAATCCGCATATCAAGATGAACGCGGACAAACCACCGACGCACCACAAGATGAGCATCTTGCTCGTCGTTCAAAAGGTGTACAGGAGCGGGACGGTAGGAGGGCCTCGCGCGGACGAGGCGTCATTCCCTCGCCATCAGTACCGAGCAGAAGTCGCTCAAGAGCCCCACTACCCGTTTCACCTCCTCAATCCACTTTGATTGGTACTAAATGGAGAGATACCCTTTGGTCTGTTCCGGAAACACTCCCGTTTATTGCAATCGATGCAGATACGCCAAGCGAAGGGATTGTGTCTTATGACCCTGTGCAAGAATCCTCTCGCGTCATCCAAGTTGACGCTTACCTCTCGGCTATCCTCAGGATACTTGAGAAGGAGAAGAACTGGGACGTCCTTTCCTACGTTCTGTGTCACCTTCCTGTGCAACTCTCCAACAAACACCTTTTCTGTGGGCCAAAATGTCGATCGCTTATTGCCAAGTTGTTGACGGTGATTTGCTCTGGTGTCACCGTTGGCGATCTGGGATCTTCCATCGAACGATGGCCTGTGGGTCTCAAGGCACGAGATGCACATGGCGTTGCGTATCATACGCTATCGGTTTTGATAAGCTACCGTCGTTGCTTCGAGCTCCCACTCCGTCATGCCCTCGTGGATGTTCTCAGGGAAGGACTGAATGGACAACCATCCACTATCATTTGTTGTCTCCACGCACTTACGCTTTCAGCTTTCGAATTGACATCCTCTGTTAAACGCAGCCTTCCGCCTCTCCTCGAGAAACTCTCACAAATCATGTCCAATCCCGATATGGCCGTCCACATTCTCAGTTTCCTCTTCATCGTTGGGTCTATCCCTGAGCTGCATGCGAACCTGCGCGAAGACAACTTCAAAATGGTATTTGGCGTCGCTTTGCAATATCTTCAATACCACAACCGTCCGGGAACAACGCCAGTTATTTCGTGGGCGATGTCGCAGTATGTGCGGATGATATCGTTTTGTGTGGTTTACGTTTGGTTTTTGGCCGTAAGGCTACCCGATCGGCCGCGGCACGTCCCATACATCACGAGGCAACTTCTGTTGGCCAACGAGGAGAGATCAGAAGTCGATGAACCGACCGAGGTATGCTTTGACTGGTTAGCCCGATACACCTACGCCAGCGCCGACCCTAGGCCAGCAACCTCTGTGCTGAGCGAAATCGTCATGAACCCTCACACTGCGAACGACAGTTCATCCGAACCGGCGATCGGAGAAAAGTCGTGGTTGATGGGTAATGCGATCGTCACCATCCGTGCACTGGCCAGATTGGGATGGATCGAGGTTGTTTCGAGACGTCCGTCTGGGTTTACCAAATTCATTTGCAAGTTGGAGAATGTACCACTTGTTGGGCCTGGCGAGGTTGACCCTGACATGGTATCCTTACCCGCAGGGTTGCTCATGGAAAAAGAGGCGGCCAGAGCAGAGCAGCCTGAACCTTCGGAGGAGACGGAACAGGCAGCCAGTAGTAGCAGCGTGAGAGACTCCTCGTTAATCTTCGTCACGGGTACTGACACGTTCTAAAGCAGGAAATCCGAGACCTTGTACCGGCTTCCAATGATGTTCCTTCCCTCCCTGCTCCCGACCCTGTTACAGGCTATGTCTGGAGCAAGACGGCTCCTTCTCAGCGCCGAAAGCAGGTCGCGGTGGACCCTTCATTCCTACCGCTTCAACTGTCTTCCTACCCGAGTGCCCCAACGCACCGTCGAATCATCGACGAGTCCACACTCCCCGCCCTCTTCCGAAACCTTGACCGGACGCCTGTCATCGACACACATAAAGTCGGTGTCATGTACGTCGCCCCTGGCCAGACCCATGAGCTGGAGATTCTCCGAAACACCCACGGTTCTCCCGCTTACACCCGTTTTCTCGAAGGCATCGGCCGTCTCATCAATCTGCGTGGGCAAGTTGACGTCTACGCTGGGGGGCTTAATCCTGACGAAGACGGGGAATACGCCTACGCATGGTGGGACGATATTGGTCAAGTCCTCTTCCACACCGCAACAATGATGCCCAACGCTGCCGACGACGAGTATTGCGTGAACAAGAAGAGACATATCGGCAACGATTACGTCAGGATTGTGTGGAACGACGGAGGCAGGCCATACAAGTTCGATACTCTCGCGACGCAGTTCCAATTTTTGAACATCGTCATCGAACCTCATTCGTCGGGAGCGATAGCGGCATTTTCAAATTTCAGGAGTACGGTAGCTGCTGCTCCAACCGATGTCAAGCTTTCTCCATTGCACTCCCCGCCCCTCGTGCCCTCTGGTGGGGGTGGCACGGCCACACAACTGCACGAAGCTGAGAACGAGTACTTCAAAGTGACAGTCCAACGGGCGAGTGGCATGAAAGATTCCACGCCGATCGGGTGTTTCAAGCTCATCAGCGCAGAAAAACTTCCGCTTTTGGTGAGGCAGCTCACGTTACTGGGCGACTGGTTTGCAAACGTGTTCGAGAAGACGGAGCGGGATGAGGTGGAAGTGGAGGTGATCACCAATTGGAGGCAGAGGCTGCAAGTGGTGAAAAGGTTCATGAGGAACATGGAGGATTCTTCGGTAGCTGGTGCCAGCGGAAGCGCCGAAGGAGGCGAAGGGGTGATGGGCCAAGAGGCATCGAGGAACTTTACGACAGCTTACTGAACGGGATCACGCCTTCCCCTTGTGGTTGGCAAAACAAAAAGCGGGTTCAGACACATACGTTTCTGCATTTTCCGTCGTGCTCATTTCTTCTCGTCTCATTCATTAGGATTCTTCTTTCTTGCATCGGCATCATCAGGTCCAGGCTACATCAAACCACGCTCACAAAACGTTCATTTATCTTGTTTTTCCGTCTTGTATCCATGCAACAACTCGTCTTTGTATCTGGATTTTTTGTTGTAACGACTTAGGTTCCGATCAACGCCATGGCATACGTTCTTTCTGTTGTCTGTACAATAGTAGTAGTGGTAATAATTGACTTTTTTCAGGCCGAAAGCGAGTCTTGAAAGCTTGACTCTGGAGGTGTCTGGGGTCTACACAAAAGGGTATATACTGTACGTACTCTTGAGTGTGATGGTCCTTGCGGCAAAGGGAACACGAACTTTCACGATTGTCCAGCAGTTTCGCAATTTTTGTGACGAGTCGCATCAGTTTATCCTACAGTGACCGCAAAAAGTATTTTTTGCCCATGCTGTGGTAATCTATTCCATGACGCCGAACACGATGATTCGTCCGGAAACATCATCCGTCTGAGACGAGCAATCCATTATAGCGACAACGGAGAACGCAACTCAACTTTGTTATTATCATCGAATGTACTGGGAATACTAGATGTAGGATATGTACCATGATGTACTAGCGTAGAGTGTGAATTGTGAAAGGGAAATCCGCAATATCCGAACGACAAACCGATGGGAAAAGCCACATGAAAAGATGTACCAGAGCTAGTCCGAGGTGAGGTCGATGATTTCATTGTCTCTGCCTTTGTCGTTTCGCTTGGCACGTGCAATCAGCAAGGGAGGACGGCGCACCGGGCGAGGCACGATGCCATCTTCACTGTTCGTCATACCCTTGAGACTCATAGACGTATTCTTGGCAGATGTCTGACGCTCGGTCGATGGTGCGTGCGTGTCTACTTTCGAGGTAGCAGTAGGAGCCGGCTTGAACTTGGACACACGCGCAGGATTGGGAAGCACGACCTCCGCAGCTGGAACGGCGGGAACATCACTTGCAGGAGGAGTGGGTGAAGGAGGGGCGGACAATATCATACCCGTATCTGCCCAATTGTCCACGCCCTGGTCCGTATATCCCTCGTTCACCTCCGCCTCTCTGCCACTGAGTTCCACATCGTCTTCAGCTTCGGACCCGCTCGAGATGTAGATTGTAGAAGCGCCGCTGAGCCGAGGTTTCCGCCCAACACTGTCACCCATCCGTATAGGCCCAAAATCTAGCTCCGATCTCTCGGTATTACCCGTCCACAACGAGACATTGTTTGTGTGGGAAGCGGAACCTGACAACGCCGCCAACGGTGTCGGAGACGAGGCACGTCCACGCGCACGCGAAATGTGTCTCGGTGACGTATGTGTTGCTGACTTACGAGGCGACTTGTGTATGCTGTTCCTCTCGTTCCCAGATACGGGTGTATCCCCGTCCTCCGATGTGTGAAGGGGTTGCCTCGTCTTGTGGAACGGATCTCTGTCAGACTTGGTGGGACTGGTAGGAAACTCGCTCGATCTCACAAACGTGGATGGTATTGTTGAAGCATGGACGGGTAGGGGTGCGACAGGCGAAGGGCTTGGCGTCGGGGAGCGCGGGGGAGACGGTCCACGCGGGGTCGTGAAGACATCAACGATTTCAACTCTATCATCGTCGTCATATAGGTATCCATGCCTACTCCCATTTTTCTCTTGAGGCCTCGAAGCGGACGGCGATCCCAGCGGTTTGGACGCTAGTTGCATTGGAAACGGCCGAGGTGCAGGTCGGACAACCGTAGCTTTCTTTTTCGCTCTCGACTTTCTGGGACCATGATGAAAGGTGGGTAGCTCGTCTCCATCGCTTGCCACTTCGCTCTCTGAGCTCGATTGAGGAAGGATAATATGGTCGAGTTTCGACGGTGACCGTGCAATAGGCGGAGGACCGATTGTACCTGTAGCAACGGGAGCAGAAACCGGGCGGACAGGGGGGAGTGAAGTTGTAGTCATTAACGCCGAAGGAGTGCTCTTCGACCTCAATCCGATCACAGCATTGCCCGTGTTCTTCTGAGACACGAATGTTGACCAGGGTTCACTAGCACCAATGCTCGCACTCTATTCACATAATCAGTTCCTTGCTGATCTCATTCCATCAAAGCGTCAAGACTGGACTGACCAAATCACTAGCTTCACCCTCTACCTCTCCGTGCGTATCGATCGTCGCAGTCGTTCCAGATAATGGTTGTCGAAAGTCGATCACCTCAATATCTGAATCATCTGAGACGTCTACGAACAAAGGCTTCTTCCTTGCCCGGGGAGCCGGTTGAACAGGTAAGCTTGATACCTTGAGCTTGGATCCAGATGGTCGAGTGGGTAGTGAGCTTGAGGATGATTCCTCCTCTTCATATCTTGGAACGACTATGGATTTCGATTTAGACTCGGAGGGAGTAGCGGTACCGGGTTTGGATTTGGCACGGAGGAGTTCAAGCGGACGTGATGATTTCGGCAATGGAAGCGAGACAACGGTAGAGTCATCCTCTTCCTCTTCATACACTCGGGTCAAAGCTGCAGGGTTCAGCATGGGGTTCTTGGCAGAAGGCCGAGAAGTAGATGGTTTCGACTTTGTCCTCCTCGCAGTAGATGGCTTCGTTGTGTTGAAGAACTCCTTCATGGTGTTGGTGGTCGTTACCTTCCTGCTCGTCATGCCAGCCTGTATTGTCATCTTTGTAGGATCTGTCTCTCTCGCTCTCATTTTCCCTTTTCCTTTGGTATTTTCTTCGACCCCCTCCCCGTCAGACGAACACGGACTCTCGCCAGCACTCAAGTCGATAAACTCATATCCGTCGTCTTGTGCCTCCGACGCCTGTTTCGGCTTCCTTCTCCCTCTGCCACCGCCAGCCCTTACAGTCTTTCCCTTTGCTTTCCATCTTGCCACTGTCTTGGGGCTCGAAGGCCCGGGTACAGACTCGTCATCCACATCATCCTTGAGCTTCGTCCTTCTCGACGTCGACTTTACACTCGTTCCTGCACGCTGTCCCTGCGTTCCCTTGGTCCCGCGTTTCGCCTTCTTCTCTTCGCGCACCCTCACCTTTTCGTCATACGCCTCCGCCAGTGCAGGTGCAGCAGCGCGGACCATACATGCAGGCAACCATAGACGAAGCGGCATTGTCGGGACCTCTCGACGGGCCTTGCGTTTCTTTACGCCCGACTTGGACGCAGCACCAGCAGCGGTCTCCAGGCGCTCGATGCCCGCGCCGTCGCTTCCGCTTTCGTCTGCGTCTTGGCCAAAGGTACCGCCTTCTTCGTCTTCGTCTTCAGGGTCTATGCCGAACAACCCGCCGACGAGGGGAGGGCGGAGACCTTTCACGCCGCTCTCTGCACGCTCAACGAGTGCTGTAGGGTTGACGAGGACGCGGAACTCGAGTGTGGAATCCGTAGACACGTGGGACCGTTGTGAAAGTACCTCCAGGAGGAGCGGAGACGGACCGGAAGTTAGTGAGGATGGAGACGCGGAACGAGAAGAACTATTAGGTGAGGGGGAGGAGAGCGGGGCCAGCGAAGAGAGGGAGAATTCAGATGCATCTCCCTTCTTGCTGCCAGGATGAGGCGCACCATCCAGTCGGCACGTAACTCGATCTACAACAGCCCTCCGAACTGCTCTGCAGACAACGCCGGGCCAGAGTACAGTTCTGAACCGGTGTACAATAACATCTTTGACACCCCACTCAAAATAGAGTTCGCAGAGGGACGCGATTCTCATCGGATCTGGATCGTTTCTCCAAACGGGCGGTGACGGCTTACGTTCACCCTTCTGAGAGGTATTTTCAGAAGTGATGGGGTCGGTATAGGACACGAGAACGGGTAGTGAAGGAAAGTCATCTGGGAGTGACGCAGCGAGAGATGGCTTTTTTGAGGGTAGAAGGCCGCTCTTGTTGGTCTTGAGTTCGTTTCTAATGTTTTGTCTCCATTGAATGAGGAAGGTATCAAGCTGAGCGCCCTTGAGTTCTTTGACTGCTTTCACGAGCGAGTCGCCGAATCCTGCACGTGCGAGTGCGGTTGCGAACTTCTGGCCACAGCCAGGGAGACCAGCGGGGATGTAGTCACCGCCCGAGAGAAGGCCAATAAGGATGGTACCCGAACGAGACAGGGCGACTGAAGGATTGGAGAGGATGGCTTCTGCTGTGTATGTGACGACATGGTTTCCATCGTCCTTTCCTTGCGCGTTTTTGACGGGGTGTGCGCGGTTACCCGAGAGGGTGTTACTCGGACTGTGAGAGGATCAGACGAAGGAGATGGAGAGAATGAGGGGACGGACTTTCGAATAACCATGGTAGCTCCAAAAAGAAAGTTGTCCACGTCGTCACTGAGAACGGCGTCGATGATGCCGACTCTGTTGAGATAGGCCAGTTCGGCTTCGGCCTCACCTGGAGCGACCCGCCACTCGAAACCGAACGCGTCGATGATGTTCTTCATACCTTGGGTGAGCCAGTGTACGTTTCCGCCGACGCGCTTACCGCGTTTGATAGCTGGTCTGTTTGGACCATCGAACACGAAAAGTGGGAGTAATGGCAATTGGAGGAGACGACAGCAACGGAAGAAGAGCGTGCGAAGCTCAGGGTTCTCGCCTTCTCTGCCATACGCCGCATGGAAAAACCAGATGGATGCATCAATGCCGATGCGAAAACCGCGCTGGCGATTGGCGTTGAATCCATCTTCGACGGCGAGTTCGGTGAGGGAGCGAACCTGCCCAGCAGGGCGTAGAACCTGCAGAAATAATGTTTTTAGTGAGCGTTCTGGAGTCGCAATTGCCTCTTGTCACCTCCCACAAGCCAGCGACGCCCATTACAAGTTGAGATGGAGTGAACAATTAATCACATCGTGTCAAAGAATGATCACGTGACTTGGTAATAAACTCACGTGATCGTTGACAATAATAAATAAATAATAATAATTCCGTTTTCTATCCTTGACTCGGAGTGAGTCAAATCAATACAGACTGGCAAGTTTAATCAGATCTATCACCTCGAAAAGTGCTGGACACGTCCGTCGTCTTGGAACCATGGTTTCATCACTTCCTTCTCTACCACACGTCCCCGGAACAGACCCCTCATCTTGTATACTGGATGCCTTCAGGACTGCAATCGCAAAACGCTTGTCCGATCGGTTACCCCAGCTCACGATAGAACAAGCTTACTCGGGCGTCGATTACGGAAAGAAGGGTGTCGACTTCACCGTGGCCCTTCCCCGATTCCGCCTTCCGGGAAAACCTGACGCGCTTGCAAAGAGTGTTCTAGAAGATGTATGTCGACTTTTTCACCGACCACGGCATGTTGCCCCCTCGCGAGCTGATTCCAAGCGTACTCGTAGTTCCAACCCGATGACTTCATTGCATCCATCACACACGACAAACAATTTCTTCACTTTCAACTCAACAGCACGAGTCTCATTCGCCAAGTCCTTGACCAAATTCATACCCTCACGTACGACAGTCCCTCTGGAAAACCGTCCTATGGAACGAACACCATTGGCGTTGGAAAGAAACTCGTCATCGAGTACTCGTCGCCGAATATCGCAAAATCATTCCACGTCGGTCACCTTCGGAGCACCATCATTGGTTCATTCTTGGCAAACTTGTATAGAACATGCGGTTGGGAGGTTGTATCAATGAACTATCTTGGAGATTGGGGCACGCAGGTGAAACTTGCATCCTCCTCGACGACGCTGCTTGCTGACATCCAGCATCTGGTCAGTTCGGAATGATAGCCTCTGGATTCGAAAAGTATGGCTCCAAAGAGGAATTGTCTAAAGACGCCATCAAACACCTATATGATGTCTACGTCAAAGTGAGCAAGGACGCCGACGCAGACCCTAATGTCAAAACCGAGGCTGCGCGCATATTCAAACGGATGGAAGACGGTGATGAGAGTGTCCTGGCCAACTGGCGAGAATGGCGGGAGTTGAGTATCTCGAAATACATCGAGGAATACGATCGGTTGAATGTCTCCTTCGATCGGTACACTGGAGAGAGTGAGGTCGGAAAGGAATGGATGGAGAAAGCGATTGAACGTCTCGATAAACTTGGGCTGATAAGCGACGCCAACGGAGCGAAGCTCGTCGATCTGGAACAGTGGAAGCTGGGCAAGGCCGTCCTCCGCAAAGCGGGTACGTCTCAACTTTGGATTTAGGCGAGACTACCTGACAGTCAGATGTTTAGACGGAACATCAATCTATCTCACTCGTGACATTGCTGGCGCAATCGAGCGATGGGAAAAATACCAGTTCGACAAGATGATTTACGTCGTCTCGTCTCAACAAGATCTACATCTAGCTCAATTCTTCCAGATACTGAAGCTTATGGACTTTCCATGGGCGGAACGTCTCGAACATGTCAACTATGGTCTGGTGCTTGGCATGAGCACCCGAAAGGGTACCGCCGTCTTTTTGGACCAAATAATCAAGGAAGCCTCATCCGTGATGCACGAGCAGATGAAGCGGAACGAAGAAAAGTATAATTCCATAGAAGATCCAGAATACGTCAGTCAAGAAGTCGGTATCACAGGCATCAAGATTCAAGATATGGCTGCCAAGCGGTAAGGTTTCAAAAGCTAACATGACAAACCAACTGACATCCTCCGCAGGATCAACAACTATACCTTCAACTGGGATCGCATGCTGTCCTTCGAGGGTGATACCGGACCCTACTTGCAATACGCTCACGTCCGATTGACATCCATGGAACGCAAAAACCCGGAACTCCTTCCCCTCCCGCCACCCTCTCAAATTGATACCTCGTTGCTTGCAGAATCTGGACACGCCAGGGATATTGCGATCTTGCTCGGGTCGTACCCAGATGTTGTGAAAACTGCGCTCAAGACACATGAACCAAGCGGCGTGGTCACGTTTGCATTTCGTCTCGCGCACGCGATCTCGAGTGCCTGGGAGACCCTTGTAGTGAAGGGTGAACAAGATCTAGACAAGGCAAGAGCGAGGCTCTGGCTGTATGTTTGTGCACGGGATGTGTTAGGGGCTGCAATGCGTTTGTTGAGCATACGGCCTCTGGAGAGGATGTAGATATAAGCTAGCGATACTTATGGCTTGTTGTTCTACGTCCGGGCCAACATGAGTTACGCTTGGGAGACTCTCGCCCTTCCCTGTCCACCCGCAGGATACACGCTCGACAATCTTTGTAGATGTGTGCCCGTCCCTTCGGTGTCGGACCATTCAAGTGACTCCAACCCGGAAATGTCGTCAGGACTAAACTTGAGTGTCGAGACCGGCGGTCGGCCAAACGTTTCGTTGTTCCATCCACTGCCCATCATCACCCGAAGGATCAGCATCTGTGGCGATATGGACTACGATATGTCGGATTAGCCAGTGTCCACGAGCGGGAGATTTGCCAAGGTCACGCACCATCATCAAGAAATACACGCAGAAGAAGGCCACCGATGTCGGACTCTTCATCCCTAACGTTGCCAAGAATGCGATGCCAGATAGCGTATACGGAAGCGCAGACTCGATGACAATGGTGACGACGGAAAAGTAAAAAGATGCGTATTCGTGCCCGAGATACTCCTGGACCTTCCTACCGTGCCGCAGCACACGGTAACATATCATACATGTCAGTGTCGTGTTTAGGAACACTGAAATACACCAATATGCGAGACCGGAGTAGGTGGAGATACTGGGGTGCAAGTGTTCCCTTGGTAGACCTTTCGTCCACGCGAGCAGGATTCCCAAGGCTAGGTGAACGCTGGATGAAACGACCAACAAGGTGTAGTGTGACGTGATGCTCACTGAGAGTGGCTAGCCACAAAAGGAACGGTACGACGACGGCGTGATAGCTATTCCATATGATCCGACAGCGGTAGAGCTGGGACAAATCAAGTGAGCATGTGTACTTTGTGGCGCGTTCGTGCATGTCTTACCATGAGGGCGTCTGTCATGAGCTGTAGGACGATGGCTGTCACCCTTGGCCATTCCATATACCAAACGGAATTATTCATCTTCCACCACGCGTAGGGTCCCAGGCAACCGGTGTGGAGTATCCACAATCTGTCCCCGATGATCGCTCTGGTAGATACCCATACCGTGATCGAGAACACCATGACGCTGCTGAAGAGCGCATAAAGTAAGTTGGATCTCTTATGCGCTCCTCTGGGACTCAGCAAGACCCGAATGGTCTTGAAGTAGAGGAGTAATTCAATGCCTGAACAGTGAACAGGTAAGTGTACACCACACCGTCATACTACGTGTCATGAGACTCACCATACAGTATATTCTCTATGTTGGTCCCAATGTAAAACGCATTTAGGAATTCGCGCTCGTAAGATATAGATATACCAGCATGGGAGGACGATGGGGTCATGGTGCGAAGGGAAAAGGTTCATCGGTGAGAATCGAGTGCGTCGCGTCCCTGTAACAGTGCACCCAGTCGGGAGATCATCGAACACAAAAATGGCATCGCAGTGCTACGGGACCTGAGGGCTGACGTTCCTTGTGAGAATCCCCACAAAATTTCTGTATTGGTCTTACGTACGTGCACAGACCTGCTGACGATTGTGTTGGTCAAATGATCAAATCAAATCCCGAATCCCGAGTTGAACGCGAACAGCATCAGACTCTGCATGGTCCTCCCCCAAAGATCAAGCAGGAGGGCCCGTAGGATTGATGGCGCTACAAAAATGTCAAAATCAAGTCAAAACACGTACCCAGTGACGGATGGCATGTGCAGTCGTCCCGCGCCTGCTATGTAAAGGGCGGATGTAAGCGTAACTTTGTTTCTTCATATTCTTCCTAATTGGGAAATTTCCAAGCCTCAATGCAGATCTCTTCCTTTCATGGATAAACTAACCACGCTCGTACATATCGATTGGAACATCGTGTTCGATGACTCGGCCTCGCTGCCATTTGTCGACCTGTAAGCTGGTGTGCCTTCCTGAATGGACGCGTCACGCTGCACCGCAGTACTGGCAGTAGTCCTACTAAGCAGCGATCTCGTCGGATTTGCTTACAAGCGGCACTCACCCTTGACGACACGATCTCGGGTCCTTTCGAGCCCCACACCGCTCGATACACCATGAACTAGACCGCCCCTACCTACTTACTAATGTTACATGTCTGAGTTATAGAAAGCTTTGCGACCACGAACCATATTCGAAACGTTTTCCTACAACGCTCGTCCACATCATGGCTACACTTCTGAGAACCTCACCTTGCCATGTCCATCCAGCGGGACAGACGTCCGATACTGTCTGGAAATGGATTCTTGACCTACCGCAGGCGGAGCAGCGGACCCCGTCTGAGACGCGTCCTCGGGACTGAACTTGATCGTCGAGCCCGGCCGACTGAATGTGTCATTGTTCCATGCTTTCCCTGCAGCCACTCGGAAGATCAACATCTGCGGTGAAATGCACTAACGATGCGTGACGCTCGGATTTTAGTTCGGATGTTCATCAGAGACCTCCGATGAGAAACCACGTACCATCAACAAGAAATATACACAGAGGAGCACCGCCGCCGCTGGAGTCCCCACTCCAAATGCCACCAAAAAGGCGATGCCAGAGAGGGTGTAGGGCAGTACGGACTCGACGACGGTCGTGGCCACTGCGAAATACAAAGATGCGTATTCCTTCCCGATGCGCTCCCGAACCCTCCGGCCATGCCGCAGCACACGCCAACATATCATAGACGTCAAGGTCGTGTTGAGGAACACCGACACGGACCAATAAGCAAGGCTGAATTGGGTAGCGATACCAGAGTGAAAATCGACTGCTGGTGAACTGGTGGACCATGCGACCAGGATTCCCAAAGCTAGACGAACACAGAGTGAATGAAGCGATCTTGGAGGTGAGGTGTGGGGGCGATACTCACTGAGGGTGGCCAGCCACAAAAAGATAGGTACGACGACAACACGATAGCTATTCCATATAATCCGACAGCGGTGGATCTGGTACCGAGTGAGCGTATTTCTTGGTATCCTCGGGTGCATCATACCATGAGGGCGTCTGTCATGAGTTGCAGGATGATGACCGCTACCATCGCGAACGTCATATACCAAATTCCAATCTTGGTCCTCCAATACTCGATAGGGCCTCCTGGAAAGTTAGGTTCCAGCACCCACATGCTTTCGCCGAATATTGCTTGGGTGGCAACCCAAACTGTGACCAAGAGCATCATGATGCTGCTGAAGACCGCGTAGAATATATTGTCCTTCTTATAAGCTCCTTTGTCTCTCAGCAAGATACGCAAGGTCTTGAAGTAGAGGAGCAGCTCAATGCCTGCACAACTGGCGTGAGCCTGCGTTACCTCGTAGTGCGAGTCGCTAAACTCACCATACAGGATGTTCTCTACATTTATCGCGATGAAAAAAGAGTTTAAGAGTACATCATCTTCGGATGTCGAGGACATGGCTAGTCTGAAGAAAAGACAGTTCGTGAAACTCGAAAGAACTCAACGGGCGGATTTTATATCATACAAAGTCACCTTGGCTCTCCGAACCAGATCACACAAGGGACTCGTCGAACGCAATAAGATGATAGCATCCTGTGGAGTGGGACCGGAACCTGCAGGGTAGAGTGTGAGAGTCCCATAAGCAACCCTGGTCATATCCGACGTTGGTCAGTCGCACATCGAGGTTGGACAAGCTCACCAGATGCTCAACTCATTCATGTGGAACTACCATCCCCCCAGGTTGGAATGTGGACATACACTCCTTGGGTCGTCCCCTCCTTCACAAACAGAAAGACCATCCTGTAGGAACGAAACCGATGCCCACAAGTCCCACCAGGTAACTGGCAGGGTGTGAGTGCAAGTAATGACTCGGTGTAAATGCAACCTTGTTTGTTTGCGTCCTTAATATTAGGCAACTCGCGGCTTGGATACGAGACACGGGTGATGGACGCCTTGACGCACGTTCACCTATACTTGGAATTGATTAACCCAGCATACTTTATTGCGTGCCTGAGCTCAAGCACTCAGGGATGACGGTGGATGTGATGAATATAATGTCCGATGTGCTTTGATGCCACGGTTGTCAATTACTATCGGATACGATATCTTATCAGCAGGCACCCTTCGAGGCAGCGGACCGATGGGACTCTCACACTCTACCCTGCAGGTTCCGGTCCCACTCCACAGGATGTCGAGTTTCACGAACTGTCTTTTCTTCAGACTAGCCATGTCCTTTTGCTGGGATGAGGCAAGCATACCAGCGGGGCGATGGCATCGTCTGAGCACTCCTCTCAAGGGTCTTCGGAAGCAAGCCTTCCACCAAAATTAGTCTTCCCCTCACGGACGACACGGTTGGCATGTCGGGTACTAGGGAATGTTGGAAAGTAGAATGTCGGTCTGAAAAACCCCTGGCATACGCGTGGGCACACATTTGGTCCACCTCCAACCATACTTGCATGATCCATCTCCAGATTGAACCGTGGAGAGGACAGGCTCAGAATTTTCCTGCTTTGGCGATAGAAACAGTTCTGGAATGTAACTGGGCTCTTAGTATAACGCACTTGCCCATATCAACTACCTTCTTCCTCCAGAGGCATAGAACAACACGACAGTTACGCAAAATGAATGCCTTCGTCATGGAAAGCCAATAGCAGTCTATTGATACATCAGCAAACACCATCACACCATCTCGTCAGCAAACCACGTACTTTAAAAGATCGTCGACCGTCATCTTTGCTGCTCTCTGCTCCGAGTACCCCGTCGAGCTCAAGACCTCTTCTACTTTTGCCTTCATACTGACACTATCGTCGACCATCTAACCACGGGTGAGACGATGACGCGTAAGAGCAGCATCTCGACATCGATCACCTTGTTTTGCAACGAACACCACGTCCGCCAGTTTTGTTCCAGCATCTCCATGACCCCCTTGGCCATGAACGTGGCATGGACCATCTTGTTTCTCCGCGAAAACACTATTCGACCGAGGCCGTCAAACTCTTCAAACTTGACGGGCGGCGGCGGATCGAGCGGGGCAATGCGCACCACGGACGACTCCACCAAGGGTGCTGGTCGGAAATTGTTCTTGCCGACGTGCATGAGCAGGTCGACTTTGGCATAGAGTTGGACGTTCGCGGACAGTCTGGACCACAACTCTGTGCTAGGTCGAGCAACGAGTCGAAGCGCGAACTCGCGCTGGAACATGAGGATAGCGACACGACATAGAGGACGATGGGAAAGCAAACGAAACACGAGAGGCGACGAGATTTGATAGGGCGTGTTGGAAATGCAGACGTCGAAATAGGGCAGATCGGCTTTGACAAAGTCGCCGATGATGATGTCGAGTTTTCGTTGTTCGGGTCTAATGTGGGATGGCGTGTTGGATGGTGATGCAATGGAAGGAAAAGGTCATGACGCACTTTCCCTGGACGCGCTTCGTGACTTCTGCTGCCATCCGGGGGTCCATCTCTACGGCGGTGACATGTTTTGCTTTTTCAAGAATGCGGACGGTCAGATTTCCAGTTCCTGGGCCGACCTCCAGGACCTTGTCTGTGGGACGAAGGTTCGCCTGCAGTGAGCATGATCAGTTCAAGAACACTTCAATGTGTATTAGTGGCGTACCTTGTCTACGATTCTGGTATGAAAAAAAAAGAGTGATCAAGCTGTGGACCCAGCATAAATCGATGCATACGTTTGCGCGATCTGGGGGTTTTTCAGGATATGTTGACCAAATCGCTCGGTGTTGAAGATCGGGTTTCGAACGCCTGAAGAGCTACCCTCGCCATTGTCGTTGTGTTTTGAATGTCCTGTCGCCGCTGATTTGACAGAGGACGGGTGTGTCCTCGAGAAACGGTTTGTTGTTGCGCGAGGCATACTACTAAGCAAGGTTTGCCTTTTCCGTCGATGTTCAAGAAACCATTGTCCAATACAAAGACTTCAGGTGGGTCTTTAACGTATCCCAACGACGTCGGCTGGATGGTCCTTTAGCACCACTTCGCAGCTCTGATCGGCGCAAGCTGAAGCAGCGCGTTGTACAAGCATATGGCATATCTCCTGAGCTTGGCGACCTGCTCGTACCGGACGGGCTCATGTCCCAAAAGGTCGCCACATACACCAACGATCCTGGCGTGAGCATCTGCACCACGCATCCGAGTCGGTGCTCATCCACTTGACTTAGGCCGTGTATCTGTCGTCCGACGGCGAGCCACTCTGGTTCACTGTCGGAAAGGGTGTAGATGATCTTATCCCTACAGGTAGCAGTCGTCTCTAACATTTCCACTGGCGTGCTCTCATGCTACACCCTAGTCTACACGTTGTGGAAGAAATTCGACCTACTCCCGTGGATCTCCACACCAGCAGCAGTCATACCTGTCCTCGTGGGCGGCGCTGACCTCATGATTCCTGGTGGTAAGCATAGGGTTATCTTTTGCAGCGTCGAATGTCAGCCCACTCGTTATTGTCCACACAGTCGTTCAGGTATCCAGCCCGACTGTATTACCGCAACAGCTGGTCAGCATCGTACAGCGCACAGTTGGGTCTACTTTGGGGCCTCCACTCGCAGTCGGGCGATTAGCAGTGGACCTGAACACGTTGAAGGAGGGTGCAAAAGGAAAGGCCGTCCACGTGTTACATACCTGGAAAGACCATCTATTCGATATGGGAAACAAGACAGATCCTCCGGGTGAGATGGAGATCAAGGAAGATGAACTCGGTGGCGAGGACACGTCGGAATCGGAGCCGGCTGAGGCTGACGAGAGGCAAGAGTCCGTGCCCGTGCCCGATGTTGTGGCCACTGATCCGGGCGGGACGAACGGCGCCGCATTCAACCCTTTGCCGCCGGGTGAGTTGCAGGCGTCTGCATCTGCCCCCAAAATCCAAACCTCCGCTCCGAGCGAGCCGGCGTATTCCAAGGAAGGTGATACTTGTCCACTCGAAACTGTTGGTCCAGATTGAAACCCGAACAGAGGTCTCCGACATGTTACGGGTTGCCGTCCTCCAAGCCATCAAGACCACACTCGCTTCCTTGACATCTGCATCTTTTCCTATACCGACAAGCACCTTCTATTCGTCATACATCTTACCTTTTCGGCCTGCGGTCGTTTACAAGTCCTCGTCTGATGAACAATCACCACCATCTTCGTACCCGCAGATTGATGTCAAGCACTCCAGTTACAAGTCCCTTGTCGCATTTTTCAAGTTTCTGGATAAGCAACGGATTTTGTCCCTGAAAGACATTAAACCGGAGCCGCTCGTGATGAGTGTGTCTGCCACCCATCCTGACGTGGCTGCACATCGACCATACACGTCACTCCGGGACGTGCAGATCAAGGAAGAAAACAGAGGGAAAAGAGAAGAAGAGGAGAGATCCAAGGTGCGAGAAATGGAGGTGAAACTGTTGTGGAAACCACATGCCGCGAGTGGATCCGCCAGGTTCTTCACCGAAGGAGGATTCGAGTACGTGCTCTCCAATTTCATCCCCAAGCATGTGCCAACATTGTCTTGCAGTTCCTTGGCGCTGTACAGTTATTCGGATTTGAAGTTGGCTGTGAACAAGTATGTTGATGCACGCCAGCTCACGAACCCACGAGATCGATCGTATGTCAATGTTGGGACAGACGAAGTGCTGCTTTCGACGGTATGTGCCAAAGGCGAGGCTCCCCAGAACGTCGAGTTTTTGAAGCGAGAAGACATTGTACGAAGACTCTCCGAGAAGATGCAGAGCTGGTATGAGATACAGGCAGAGGGAAAAGACCCGATACTCAAGTGCGTCACCATTCCTGTCATGCATAGTTTGCTCAAGGGTGTCGTTGTAGGAAGGGACAATTGAAGCCGATCTCGGTCGCGGTCAAGGTCCGACAGGGCAGAAAGGCGAGTACACTGGTGGTAGGGTTCGAGCCGTTTCTCCTTGAGGGGGAGGAGATGGCAGACGAGCTGAGACGGATATGTGCATGTGCCACGTCTGGTACGTATTTGGCGAACTGTCCTCACGTACTGGCAATTGATATGGGTCGCTTGCAGTGTCTCCTGCACCTGGGAGAGCATCAGGACTAGAAGTGCTGATACAAGGGAAGCAGATCAAGGCGGTGACCGAGTTTCTGCTGTCGAAGGGAGTCCCGAAGAAGTGGATAGAGTCGGCTGAGAAGAAGTAGTAGAAGATAGCTAAGTAAGCCAATCTGTACAAATACTAGTCGTGCTCGCTTCCGGCCACGATGACCACAACTACTGTTCTCTTCGCTGTTCCTTACGCCGACGTCGTCGCGCAGTCCATCCCGTCTTGTCTCGCCGACAGTTTCTATGGCATCTTTGGTCAACAGGCCGTCTTCAAACCCGCCGACGCTGTGTGTGTGACTCGGTTCGTCCAAGACACTCCCCCGGTGATCGTCCCGTTGCCAGCTGGCGACGAACAGCTCGTTTGGATCCAAGAGTCCAACGTCGACGACGCCCTCCGAACGACCGCGTACGACGCTCAGGTCAAGGACTTCTTCCAGTGGCTTGGCGCCGACGGCGCCGTCGTCCCGCCAGCAACTGACTACCAGACCGTCCTATTCACCCCCGGACCTTTGCCAGCTCTCTCTCTCCTGTACCACAATCCCGCACTCAGATCCGCCGTTGTCTCCGTCCCAGACGCCGATGCCGCCCATGCACTCTCGACGTTCCTCCCGCGCTACTGGAAGGCCTCTCCGATCCCACCCACCCCCGTCGCCTACCTCCCCGTCCCGGAGCACGCTGTCGACCACGTCCGCAAGCTCCTCTCATCCTTGCACTTCGATCCCGTCGTCGCCGGCATCGTCAACGGCATCTCCATGGACCGCATGCGCAAGGACATTCGCTATCTCACCAACGAAGACGGCACCTCCGGGATCGAGTCCCGCCATTCGTTTTCCAATGGCTCGCGTGTGGCCGCCGCATGGCTCAAGGCGCAGTTTGAAGACACTGGTGCGTCGTGCGAGCTCAAGCCATTCTTGGTGGGGTTTGCACCCAACGTCGTCTGGTATGGTGTTTCTCTTTCGTCCACGCTTGTGGACTGACGTTGACGTATCACCGCACAGTAAATACGCTGGCACGCTAGATACGCAGTCTACCGTGTTGATCTCTGGTCACTACGACTCACGTGGATCCTTTGGCTCTCCGCGCGTGAGTATACATACTACAGTCCTGCGCTCGTCGATTGACATAACAGTATGGTAGGCGCCCGGTGGCAACGACGATGGTTCCGGCACCATTTCATTACTCGCGATCGCACACCGAATCAAGGAACTCGGTCTTACATTCCATACAAACGTCGAACTCGTCGCGTTTGCTGGCGAAGAGCAGGGATTACTCGGGTCGAATGCCTACGCTCGTACGTGCTTCATGTCCATTCCTGCACGTTCGCTGTTCGCCGACGCTATCTTACCTCTACAGGGGAGTTGCGCGCACGGGATGCCAATGTGACGCTCATGATACAAGCTGACATGCTTGCGTACCACGCTCCAAACGAGCCACCGCAACTTGGGTTACCAGAATAGTTCGTCGTCTTGTCCATCCGTCCTCGTACAGCCCGTCTGACACACGTCCATGCCTAGTATCGGCACGGCGGAAGTGACGGACCTGGTCACCAAGGTTGCGGGAATATACAGCCCTGAGCTGACCGTCGGGTACACGGCTGCTTGCTGCAGCGATCATCAGGTATGTGTTCGTGGCGTGCGCGTGGGATGGTGACCGGATGTTATCTCTTTCAAGTCGTTCCACCAGCAAGGGTATCCCGCTACTCAGGTGTTTGAGCGTGCTGGACCGAGTAAGTCGTTTAGATCAAAGTGCAAGCACATTGACTTTACATGTCTGTTTCCTCTAGTCGCGGATCCCATGTATCACAACAGTGGTGCGTATCCGTCTAGCAATGGGTCTTTGTGTCTTCCTAATACTTCACCAGGCGACGTGAGCGATAGACCAGGATACGACTTCAATCAAGTCCGGTACGTCTCAAGAGTCCAGGTAGGGCATTCGCACACCTGTATAACATGTGGCATTCTTACTGAGGTGCTGCCACCAGTTCGCGACGTTGTTGCACGCCGCAGGCTTTGAGCTACCCGAGGCAGACGATTAGCTCGACGTAGATATATGTCTGGGTTGGGTTGCCTGTGCTTTGAATAATCTTATGCGTATATATCACGCAGAATCGCCAAGTCCATATCCTACGGGGGGAATGCATAACCATCGGAGAAAGCCCAAAGCTGCATTCTACGTTGCGATACTCGAAAGCAGGACTACCAGGTTCTGACGTCTCTATGATCGTCTGTGTGAAATCTGGTTCGTCCCTTTGCAGCACCTCATCGACCAAGAAAACCTCCGCGTCGACCAAGTCCAACGGTCGTTTCAGATATGGCAAGAACTCAGTCAGGACTTGCAACTCGGAGAACGACAAACGTAAGCAGCCTTGGTCCCAAAGTCCTGCATGCGTTTCTGTATTTCAGCACCCCATCAGCGCTCGTCCTTGTTCCGAAATGAGTCACCTTGAACGCTCGCACGAACGGCATCCGAGTCGCGTGTTTATCCTTGACCAGCCCATTCTCAGTCAAGATCGCCCGCACGCGCACGTCATCCACCTCGTCTTGGGCCTCGGAATCTTTGACCGCCTGCACCGACGTCTCTTACCACTCGGGGAACCTTTTTGTCCTTTTGGAGCGTTTTGAGCAGCGTCGTCTCGGTGTCGCAGATTATCTTGAGCGTGCTGTGCATGTATGCGCCAGGTTCGATGAGGGTGCGGTCAGCTGTACGGCCTGGGTTGGGCCAGCGTGCGAGCTATGGGATTCGTGCAGGAACATGAGCCAAATGTGTTCAGCGGAGTGAGGCGCAAAACCAGCACTTGACCAGGTTCTCAGTGGCATCGTTTTCACGACGACGGAATTCAAGAACATTTTGAACCTACTGTAGTATCCATGCTGAAGACATGTTCATTTTCACTTCACGCATCCGCTCGCGTCATGCATTGTCAGAACACTACAACTTACACGATGTGCAGGAGCCGACACTGGCCATCTGTCCAATTCCCTCAGCGCAGGCACCACAGAGGTGTGGAATGTTGTGAGAGATGGGCGAGTGCGGTGAGCCCACCCGCAGGCATGGAGTGGCCGTCGACATCCGTATATGGAAAGCCAGACGACGATGCTCACGTGACCACAAAATTTTCGCCATTGTCCGCAGTCTACAGGCTCTCCTTATTAGCCTTCTCTCAGGTGGTGACTACATCCCCCTTGGCTGTGGCCAGAAGTTCGTAACCGCACTCGCACGTGCAGGATTCGGCGACTCGCTCGTGAAAGCAGTCAAAGAACTCAAGGGCGCTCAGCTTGATACCTTCCTCATTCAATGGAGACAAAACATTAGAAACGAACTCAAGACCAACAAGAGCGGCCTTCTACCCTCAAAAAAGCCATCTCTCGCTGCGTCACTCCCAGATGACTTTCCTTCACTACCCGTTCTCGTGTCCTATACCGACCCCATCACTTCTGAAAATACCTCTCAGAAGGGTGAACGTAAGCCGTCACCGCCCGTTTGGAGAAACGATCCAGATCCGATGAGAATCGCGTCCCTCTGCGAACTCTATTTTGAGTGGGGTGTTAAAGATGTTATTGTACACCGGTTCAGAACTGTACTCTGGCCCGGCGTTGTCTGCAGAGCAGTTCGGAGGGCTGTTGTAGATCGAGTTACGTGCCGACTGGATGGTGCGCCTCATCCTGGCAGCAAGAAGGGAGATGCATCTGAATTCTCTCTCTCTTCGCTCGCCCCGCTCTCCTCCCCCTCACCTAATAGTTCTTCTCGTTCCGCGTCCCCATCCTCACCAACTTCCGGTCCGTCTCCCCTCCTCCTGGAGTTACTTTCACAACGGTCCCACGTGTCTACGGACTCTACGCTCGAGTTCCGCGTCCTCGTCGACCCTACAGCACTCGTTGAGCGTGCAGAGAGCGGCGTGAAAGGTCTCCGCCCTCCCCTTGTCAGCGGGTTGTTCGGCATAGACCCCGAAGACGAAGACGAAGAAGGCGGTACCTTTGGCCAAGACGCAGACGAAAGCGGAAGCGACGACGCGTGCATCGAGCGCCTGGAGACCGCTGCTTGTGCTGCGTCCAAATCGGGCGTAAAGAAACGCAAGGCCCGTCGAGAGGTCCCGACAACGCCGCCTCGTCTATGGTTGCCTGCATGCATGGTCCGCGCTGCTGCACCTGCACTGGCGGAGGCGTATGACGAAAAGGTGAGGGTGCGCGAAGAGAAGAAGGCGAAACGCGGGACCAAGGGAACGCAGGGACAGCGTGCAGGAACGAGTGTAAAGTCGACGTCGAGAAGGACGAAGCTCAAGGGTGATGCGGATGACGAGTCTGTACCCGGGCCTTCGAGCCCCAAGACAGTGGCAAGATGGAAAGCAAAGGGCAAGACTGTGAGGGCTGGTGGTGGCAGAGGAAGAAGGAAACCGAAACAGGCGTCGGAGGCACAAGACGATGCATATGAGTTTATTGACTTGAGTGCTGGCGAGAGTCCGTGTTCGTCTGACGGGGAGGTCGAAGAAAATACCAAGGGAAAAGGGAAAGTGAGAGCGAGAGAGACAGATCCTACAAAGACGACAACACAGGCTGGCGTGACGAGCAGGAAGGTAACGACCGCCAACACCATGAAGGAGTTCTTCGACACGACGAAGCCATCTACTGCGAGGAGGACAAAGTCGAAACCATCTACTTCTCGGCCTTCTGCCAAGAACTCCACACTGAACCGTGCAGCTTTGACACGAGTATATGAAGAGGAAGAGGACTCTACAGATACCGCCGTCCCGCTTCCACTTCCGAAATCATCACGTCCGCTTGAACTTCTCCGTGCCAAATCTAAACCTGTACCACTGCTCCCTTCGAGTCTAAATCGAAATCCACAGTCGTTCCAAGATATGAAGAGGAAAAATCATCGTCAAGCTCACCACCCACTTGACCGTCTGGATCCAAACCCAAGGTATCGATTTTACCTTGTCGGCAAGTTCAACCGCCAAGAGCAAGGAAGAAGTCTTTGTTTGTAGACGTATCCGATGATTCAGACATTGAGGTGATCGACTTCCGACGACCGTTATCTGGAACGACAGCGACGATCGATACGCACGGAGAGGTAGAGGGTGAAGCTAGTGATTTGGTCAGTCTTGACACTTTGAATGGAATGGGATCGGGAAGGAACTAATGATGTGTATAGAGTGTGAGCGTTAGTGCCGGTGAACCTTGGTCGACATTCGTGTCTCAGAAGAACACGGGCAAGGCTGTGATCGGATCGACTTCGAAGAGCACTCCCTCAACCTCAATGACCACAATTTCATTCCCCCCTGTTCCCCCGGTTTCTGCTCCCATTGCCGCAGGTACAACAGGTACAATCTGTCCTCCGCCTATTGCACGGTCACCGTCGAAACTAGGCCACATTATCCTTCCTTAATCGACCTCAGAGAGCGAGGAGGAGGCAAGCGAGGGAGACGAGCTACCCACCTTTCATCATAGTCCCGGAAGTCAAGAGCGGAAAAGAAAGCTACGGTTGTCCGACCTGCATCTCGGCCTTTTCTAATGCAACTAGTGTCCAAACGGCCGGTATCACCATCCGCTGCGAGGATTAAAGGGAGAAACGGGTATAGGCATGGAGGCCCGCATGGCGACGATGTGGTTGAAATTGTTGATGTCTTCACAACCCCGCGTGGACCATCTCCCCCTCGTTTTCCGACGCCGAGTCCTTGGCCTGTCAGACCCCTACCCGTCTATGCTTCAACAAGACCATCCACGTTTGTGAGATCGAGCGGATCGAGCGAGTTTCCTACCAGTCCCACCAAGTCTGACACACATCCGTCCCCACAAGACGAGGCAACCTCTTCACGCATCAATGGACGGGAACATACCCGTATCTGGGAACGAGAGGAACACCATACACAAGTCGCCTCGTAATTCAGCGGAACATTCTTCACCGAGACGCATTCCGCATGTGCGTGGACATGCCTCATCGCGGCGCCGTCGGCGTCGTCAGGTTCCGCTTCCCACACAACCAATGTCTCGTTGTGGACAGGTGATACGAAGGAGGGGTGGAATGCGTCAGACAGTCAGACCGCAGCTAGAGGTGTCTGGACATATGCAGATGGGTGACAGTTGGCGGAAACCCTGGCTCAGCGGCGCTTCTCCGATCTACCTCTCGAGCGGGTCCGAAGACGACGACGATGTGGGACTTGGCATAGAGGCAGAGGTGAACGATTGGATATACGGACCAGGACGTGAACACTTGGGCAGATACGGGTATGATATTGTCTGCCCCTCCTTTACCCGCTCTAGACTAGTATCTATTCCCAGTACAAGAGTTGTCAGTTGATAAAGGATAATGAAGTGTTTGAATGCCGCTGTAGTGTGGTGGCTGTATGACTGCACACTGTTCGTTCAGGTCCACCCCCGACGACACTGCCCGCTGCCCGCCACACCAGCACGACTACTTCTAAGTCCAATGGCTTTCCCTTATCCTTTATCCACTGTATGTTTATGTATCAACATCTCCCCCTTTTTATTTCTGACAGCCCTAAAGCAAGAACCACCTTCCCCAGGCCAGACCCACTTCATAACAAACTGCATGGCATACCTGCCAGTTATCACTAGCCCCCCTCCCCCTCCCCCGTCTGGGTACCCATTTCTCCACCTCAGCTATGATCACCATATGAGGCAGATCAACCCCAACCACCCACCTACCTCACAAGAGATGATTCGAGCATTGCTTTATGCTACAGGGGCCACAGATGCAACACTCTTGGAGCACCTTGCAGCATTCAACAAGACCTGGGATGATGCAGTTAACCAAACACCTGATGGGAGATTTCTTACACTTGGGGTGTGTTGTTCACTACAATATAGTTTTTATTGTGCTAACTTGCTCTAGGAGAAGCCACAACGAGGTGATCAGAGTATCCGTTATTACCCAATCCCTGGCTCAAACCTTGCCATTCGCATCTGGGATGGGAACATGGATACATCAAAGCGGTTTTGTCTTGATTTCTTTGATGTCAATCAGCAGATTGCTGTCAACTCCCCCCATGGCTATTTACTGTGGAGTTGCTCATGCCTTAGTCGGCAAAGACCTGAAGAACAGATCATCTCATGGGAGGAAGCTTTTGGGGTTGAGACAATTCATCCTGGGGAGGAGAGGTATGGTGTCATGGAGGGTGCTTTCATTGTTCTCACTCGTCCAGACATGGTCCCATTTTATTTTCAGATTCCATTTAGACCATTTGTAGCTGCACCAGGCTTTGCCCAGCCTCAAGCTACCATATAAGCCAGTTGTACCTTTTGTTTGTTGTATTTTTAGCAGAATGTCAATAGATAGAGCTTGTATTCTACTTTACAAAGAAGAGAACTCATGACAGCATAGATCATGCAAAGGCTGATATTGTAGAAGGGTAAGAAACAATGTACAGTCAGCCTCACTCAACAACATCTCCATGTTTGTGGCCAATGATCTGTGTTCAGTTCCACCCTGTATCCTACTCTCTAGTAGGTCTTGGGCATCAGGTAGGTATTTCTGGATATCGAGACACATCAGGGCTGCAGAGAATGGACATGATCAACAGGCAAGACTAAAGAGGGGTTACATAACCTTCTGATGCATCGACGTCCACCATGTTTTCGTTCTTGCATTGTCCATTAATGAGCAATTTGGCCGAAATCCATTGTTCGACAAGTCCGACAACCACGAAGGGTACACGCACCCTGTAGGAAAGCTTGCTCAGCCTGTTGCGCATTCTTTTTGAATGTCGGAAATTACCTTGGCTGATGCATCATCTTCTTGGGGAGGTTTTGGGCCTTAGCCACTCAATCGTCGTTCTAAGCGCAGCGGCGATAGTCGACTTTAATCGTGCGTCTATGGGCACGGTATGTATCGATGCACAGCCAGGCTTTCATGTATTGACGAAGGTGCTATAACAGAGAAAGACGGCTTTTTGCTCTTGAGCATAAAGCGGGGAAGGTGAAGGTTTTCGGACATACCGACGAACAGGGGAGACCCGCCGATAAAACTGAAAACCCCCGCAGGGCTGCAAGTCAAGCCGGATATAACGGAATTGGTATCGCTGGTTGAACTCGCGATCGGTCGCAAGTCCCGAGCGGGACGATTTCTTCTCCTAGGAGCGCAACTCGTACGTGCAAAGTCATGCTAATCAAACAGTAAGTAACGGTAATGTCAATGCTGCTCGACGAGTCTGTGTCAACCTGAATGAACCCACACAATTTTCGAGAGAAGACAAAGGTCTCCAAGTGTTCGCGTTCACCAGACCAATCCGACTAGTTTTTTTATGTCCACCTGTGCGTTCGCAAGGAAAGACTTCCGTTCTTCGAAACGAATAGAGGTGGTACTGGTCATGACCCGTGCCGCATGTCGGAACAGCTGGGACATCAACCTGTAGTAGTGTCAGAGAAAGTCGTCGCGTCTGAGTGTAGGTAGACGTACAGGTACAGCAGCCTGGAGCACGTCCAATGAAAGAATGGCTGATAACCGACTTTGTTCCCGTGTTCCGTGACATACAGACTGAAAGGAGGCATAGCAAACTTGACAAGTTTCTCAGCGGAATACGACGCGACAGCATGGACTCGGAGGTTTCGAATCTGCACTCGTATCAGATTTGGACGCATAGGTGGAATAAAATGACTTTTCACTGACGTCCCAGACGTGGATGCCACATCTCCTCGTCACGGAGCAGTCACTCCGGGAAATTCGCTATTATAAGTGGTGTAAATGACCTCGAAGTTTTGGCTCTTCCGCGCTAGAGTACTGCTGAGATACAATTTGGTGATCGAGAAAGTTTGTAGGCGTGAGAGTTGGCGATCGTGATGTCCTGTCCGACAACCACCACCTACTGGTTGTAACACCATTGGGGCGTCGATAAAGACCGCGCAACATCCTCATCGCTTGGCTCAGGCTCAGAAGAAGCCGAACCATCAACAAGACAAGGCGCGCTGCAGGAAGAGAATCCCAGCTCGTTCCGCAAAGTCTTGGCCGCAGTCCCTGAGGTACGAGAATGAGTTGTCAACTTTGACCCCCTTCCCTCTTCCGCCAGGGCCACTACAACAAGGGCACCTTGCATGGCCGCTTGGGCAGCCGCTCTCCATGCATGATACTTTTCGATGTCGCCCAACGGCGACGTCTTCCCGCATTGGAGAGAAGACCAGGATAAAGATCTGCCACTTTTCGTGTGGTCAATCATCACGTTCGGTGATTACGGAACGATCATCAGACCGAATACCTCGCTCGAGGTATAGTCACAGTTGTCTGTGTATAATTAAGGTCTCACTCGGATCAGTGTCCAGCGCAACGCAATTCTTTGGGCGAATCATAAGGAAGGGCGAACCCGGACTCATCAGATCCATCGTTTAACACCCGCTCCGTACACCACATTCGTAAACGTTCCGCGAAGTTTTTCTATGTTGGTTTTCGCGCCTTATAATATACTGTTTTCATTTGGCGTCGTCCACGCAGAATCGCTACCAATTGTATATCCCACGGGAATACATTTTACTAGAGATGTGGTGACCAACCATCGGGGAAAGCCCAACGCTGCACTCTATACGTTGCGATACTCGAAAGCAGGACTACCAGGTTCTGACGTCTCTATGATCGTCTGTGTGAATCCCGGTTCGTCCCTCCGTAGCGCCTCATCGACCAAGAACACTTCCGCGTCGACCAAGTTCAGCGATCGTTTCAGATATGGCAAGAACTCGGTCAGGACTTGCGACTCGGAGAACGACAGACTTCGGTTGAAAGCAGCCTTGGTCCCAAAGTCCTGCATGCGTTTCTGTATTTTAATACCCCGTCAGCGCTCATCCTTGATTCGAAACGAGTCTAATCGAGAGTCACCTTGAACGCTTGCACGAACGGCATCGTGCGTTTATCCTTGATCAACCCGTTCTCGGTCAAGATCGCACGCACGCGCACGTCATCCACCTTGTCTTGGGCCTCGGAATACGCCTCCTTGACCGCCTGCACGCACGTCTCTTGCCACTCGGGGAACCGCGTCGCCACGTAGACCCGGACGCTCTTGGGCGACTTGGGGTCAAACGACGGACCGTCTGGTTTACCCTTTTTGCCTTTTTGGAGCTTTTTGAGCAGCGTCGTCTCGGCGTCGCGGATCATCTTGAGTGTGCTGCGCATGTATGCGCCGGCTTCGATGAGGGTGCGGTCAGCTGTACGGCCTGGGTCGGGCCAGCGCGCGAGCTGGATCGATTGGGGTTCGAGCAGGATTGTGAGCCATATGTGTTCGGCGGAGTGAGGCGCAACGGGGGCCATGAGGAGGGTCGAGGCGCGAACCCAGTACTTGACCAAGTCAGCGTGCATCCCAACGTCTGCGGTAACTTCGCGGTACCAATCACGGATATTTTGAAACTCGTAGAAGCCATATTTCAACGCATCCTTGAAGGAAGTACTAGAGTGAAAAGATGAGGGCGCCAGGACACGACCGATGAGAAATGTGGACGTACGAGTCGTAGTGGTGTTTGGTGATGTTGATGTGGTCGATGATTTCTTCCTCGAAGACGCGATCGTGGTAGTTTTTGGCACCTGTCCTCAGCTTGGACTCGTCTTTCAACATGTCCTAGGTATCCTCGTCAGCGAATCACGAATTCTGCCAATCCTTGACCACCTACATCACACCACCCGACCAACGTGTGCAAACGTAAAATGTTTGCATTGGCCGTCTTCTCGTCAAAGTTGGCATCCTCAACACCATCACCAGCATCGGCCAGGGTCAAACGCATGGGATCTGCACCAAACTTCTCGATACCCTCACGTAGCGTCAGGGAATTCCCCTTGCTCTTCGACATCTTTTGTCCGTTAAGCATCAAGTGTCCATTCGTGCGGATGCCCAAAGGCCGTTTATCCTCTGGGAAAATGGCGACGTGATTGTACAGCGAAAACGTCAGGTGGTTTTGCACCAGGTCTTTCCCAGACGAACGCATTTCAAAGGGGTAAAAGTAGTTGAATTCGTGCTTCATCACGTCTGCTTTCTCTCTCGGAAAAGGTTCCGGATTGGGCCAGGGTCCGTCGCAGAAGATGTATTCCCAAGCTTCGTCAGTCATTTGTGCAGCAGTCACCCCAAGAGGGCCGACGGTTTGCCCGGTGATGTCGCCGCCTGTTTCGGTTGAGTGAATCAGATCAGATCAGATCAGATAGGGTCATACCTTGAAGGAAATGGGCGACAGTGTAGTAGGCCATGTAGATCGTCGAATCGCTCAAGCTTTCAACCATGAACTGGGGATCCCAGGGCATCTTTGATCCCAGACCATACGTGCGTGCGCAAGCCCACTGACTCAGCCAGGCCAACGTTGACTCGAACAAATTACGGGTTTCCACCGTCCAAGTGTCCATCTTCGTCAAACGTCTGAAGAGAGGAAAGCGGGTCATCAATGCAACAAACAGATACGAGCCAAAAAAAAAAACGCACTCTTCGGTCTGAGCTCTCCAAGCTGGTTCGCCGTAGTCTAGGTACCATTGATCCATCAAGGCAACGACACACTCGTCTGCACTACGCGACACGACCAAGTTCTCGGGCTCCGCGTAGGCGACAGCCAGTCCTCTTTCTATCAGCTGTGTGCGGACCTTTGGCTTGGCTTCCTGAACTGTTTCCCCTTTAAAGTCACCAATAACCATAGTACCACCGTAGAAACCCTCTTTATACGCGATCTCCTTTGCATCCGCGAGCGCCTTGGCGTCTTTGGGAGATTGGATCTTCAATTCTTTGCAAACCTCGACGGCGGTGAGTTCGCCGTATTTGGCAGTCTTGATGACAGGCACGGGTGTGAAGTCCATCCATTTGGGATCCACTTTGTAGTATTCAGCCTTTTTACGCAGTTCTTCCGTCGTCGCATAATCGTCCGGTGAATCAGAAGGTACGGAGGTGACAACACCAGTTCCCTGTTATACGTGCACCTTGAGTGTCACAGTAAAGATGGAACAACTGAATTGTCGTGCCTTGGTTGCTTTAACAGTCTCCATCGGTAGCACGTGTACTTCGGGGATGACAGCAAAGGGGGCCTTGACCTTTGTGCCAACAATGCTTGCACCATCGATCTCCACCAACTGCATAACCTCCCCGCGTACGGGAGAGAGGCCTTGGAATGACATATTGCGCGCTGCTCGGTATGACACGAGGAAGGCATCCTTGTCGTTGATGGCAAACACGCCGTACTTCAAAGACGGACCGACAAAACAATTTGTTTGACCATACCTACAACCGAAGGATATTAGCAAAGATAATCCGGGGATGCGAGCATGATGGATTATACATTGTCTCTGGGCGGAGGGTGGCAGGGACAAGGTATACCGTTCTTCCTCCAACTTTACCCTCAATGAGCGCCTTGGCAGCAGGGCTCCACTCGACCACTTCCATCTTGACGGCGACATACTCCTGTGGGCCAACACCTTCTCCGTCCGATCGGTCGTGATCCATGCACGGCTGACCATCTTTGGGACTGTAAATGGTATATCGCTCGCCGAACTTGATTTTGCCGAGTTTGTGCAGCTTGTTCATCTGCCATCGAACGAAGGAGTCATAGTACGGATTGACATCAGTTGTCAAGAAAGAGCGACGCCAGTCTATCCGGTTACCCATGGCGTTGTTATCATCCTGGAGTGATGTGAAAGGTTAAGAGAGAAGCAGTTTGCAATGTAAGACATACTTTGCAGATCGGCGGGAAGTAGGACAGCCAATAATAAGGATCAGCAAACTTTTTGACTTCTTCGCGAGGCACGCCGATAGATTCCATAATTTGGAATTGGTAGGTCAGACCCGTAGATTTAGCAGCCACTTTCCCTTTGGTTGCTTTTCCGACCTGTGCAGTGGGAGCGGGGCCATTTGGAGTCACCTTGGGAGTCTCGTCTTCCGCATCGGGATCATATCGCTCAAAGGTTTCGCCGAAGAGCTCCATTTCACGGATAATTTTGTCTGATGCTGCCTGGAGGCGAGAGGTGAGGGCGGCAACTGAACGATATGCGACATAGACGCACCTTGATTGGCATCCCGGTTACATGGAAGCCATGAGGGAACAAGACGCGTTTTCCAAGCATGCGTTGATATCCGGCAGAAAATTCTACTTTTGAGATGGTAAAAGCGTGACCAAGATGCAGAGAGCCGTTCATGTAGGGATAGGGAAAGTTTCCAAACCACTTCGGGTATTTCTCTTTGGTTTGCTCCGGGGAGAGACCACGGATTTCGTCCTGAGAGGGAGCGGTGGTCTCAAAGAGACGATCCTCTTGCCATCGAGCTTGGTATTTCTTTTCCAAGGCCTTCAGGTAATCTCGCTTTCCTGTCTGGACGCAAGTGAGTGTCTGGGGGAGAGACGGGACGACAGACATGCCTGTGCGAGTTCTATGGTATTAGCCATGTTGTGGAAGTGAGAATATTTACAACGCCAGGCAAGGCGGACAGTCGCGGTGTATCGCAACAGGTTGACCTGATAGATTGCAATCAGCCTGTCAGTTTTTCCTATACCGAGTCACTTGGACTCGATCAAGTCTCGGCTACTTCCAAAGTCGCCGGTGCAAATATGCGCAAACTCAATGTCACACACACGTCCCGTCACGCGTGACAAGTTCATCCTGACATCATGCCTGGGCCATGTAACAACAGAGGAAAGAAGAAACAACGCCCAAGGCGCGACAAGAAGCCCCCCCAGCATCAACACCCCATTCAAGCACTCCCAGGTCCATCTCCGCAACTTTACGACTTTGACGATGCCACCCATGATCCTCACGAATCCCCTTACGATCCTCCACATCCATGTGACGACGGAGTTGTCATCGCCACTCCTAATATCTACGATCCTGGTAATGGGCCTCGCGTTCGCGATACGCGTGCCTTCCTTTCGTCTTTCTTTTCTCAGCCTCCCGCCTTGGACGATGAACTGTGTGCAGAGTTTGCCCAAGAAGAGGTCCTGCAGATGCTATGCACCGTCCTACCCGAGGACTATGCCATAGTACGTACAACAGTCATTGCTTGATTCGCTCACCGATACAGACTTCCATGTAGATCTTGTGGTACAACAAGAGCCGCGCCACGGGTCGCATCTGTCCTTCATGTAGACGCTTGTATAGTTTGGGCGATGTCCTTCCAGACCTTGTCCAGGACACTCCCAAAATCATGCCTGAAATACAACCTCCATATCTTGCTCGCGAACAGGAAATGTCTGGCTTGTGTAAGCGATCACCTGGTCTTGTTGGGCAAGTATTGACGATTCAACTCCATAGGTTCCCCGCTCTGCTTTATCATGGCATCTTTCAATCACCCGGGCGCTATCAAAACCACCTGGGGTCGTATGGCACAAGAAATAGACGACTACACCTGGGAACTTCTTAACACCCCAGGATCGAGTGCTTGCGATCAGGGTCTCAGTTTACTCGTCAAAATGGCGCGACTCCCTGACTTGGGTTTGGGACAACTGTGTCTACCTGATATCGATTTCGAATCCGACAGCTAGTATCTCATTCCACCAGGTAAGTTCTGAAAACAGATGTCTCGTTGCACAACTGCACGACTAAGAGAGACAGGCAGCTTGTACTCGCGCATCTATCTATCTATTTATACTATAGATATGACCATAATCGCATAGGGATCACAGGGACAATGTCTATTTAGTGGTGTTGGGTTATATCTACGATAATGGCACTTCGGAGAGAGAGCCGGGGCTTAGGCCGAAAGGGCCGGCCGAGAGTGGGTTGAAGCGACGCGTCGACGCGCCGGAAATGTCCGGGAGTGACAGCTTGTTGAACGGCGCTTACGTGAGCGAGTCCGTGCTCCAAATTCTCACGGTTGGAAAATGCGAGGTCCCCTTATACGAGGCTCCCACCCGCCAAACGCTCCCAGCCAACCTTGCCTTATAGCACTTGTGCGGTCCACCCGCCTAAATCAATCACTCCACTACAAACCCCTCACTGTAGCATACAACAAAGGTTGGCCCTCTTTTCTATTTTATCTACTCTTAGATCGTCTTGCTCGATGCCCTACGATACCTTACATCCCTTTTTCTCCCCGTCGCTCCCAGTCGTCGTCGTGCACTGTCACGCCGGTGCTGGTACCTATGTTTGTTTGGTCACCGACGCGTCGACGCGCACCGTGTCCCACAACACTCCACTTCACTTGCACACCCATTTGCATGCTCACGACGTGTTGAATCGTTTACTAATTCGTACTTTCTCTTCTAGATGCCCAAGGAAGCTAAACCCAAGGTATGTTTATCGCAACTTGTCTACTGTACAACCATATGGCTGCATATATGCTATATTCCACTCCATTTTATGCCCCCCCTACCTTTTTTTCGCACGTCGTTGCTCACACTCGTTGACAGCGCAAGGCTGCTGAGAAATCCGAAGCCAAAACTGCCAAAGGCACCAAGTCAAAGTCCAAGGGTGGGCCAAAGCGGGCTCTTTCCGCCTACATGTTCTTCAGCCAAGATTGGAGAGAAAGAATCAAGGCTGAGAACCCTGACGCCGGATTCGGTCGGTGCATTCCCGTTACTGTGTGATATCCATATCAAGTCTACTTGCAGGCGAGGTCGGCAAGTTGCTTGGTGCTAAATGGAAGGAACTCGACGAAGAGGAGAAAAAGGTAAATACGTTTGCGTTCCATCCTTTATTTGAGTTGACACTCTCGCTAGCCCTATATTAACATGGCCGCCGAGGATAAGGCACGAGCTGAGAAGGAGAAGGCATCTTTGGCTAGCGTAAGTTCGCTGCTCAAACACTTTGTAGCGTTGTCGACCTTTGAACCCAACAGGGAAAGCCTGCCTCCGAAGAGAGTGGGGCTGAAGACAAGGATGACGACTAACTGTCGAAATCCCGTGGCATGTCTGGTCATCCAAGACTGTCTTTCTTTTGACCCTTGTCGCAACCTAATTATGATTGCCCTCTCCCTTCACTGTTCCTAGTATAATACTCCGCCGCCCTGCGAGACATGCACCTGCCAACCTTTATATCTCTTTTCTTCGGTTGTAACTTGCTCTTTTCGGTGTTTCTATGCTCTCGTGTGCTTGTTGACCATAGTCCTTCGTACACCTCGTTCACGTGTTGTCCGTATTTGCTGCGCTGAAAATGATTGTATCCTGTACGATCACCACACGTTCCACATCCCGTCCGATGACACGATGGTGCTGCACTAGGACACCAACCGACTGAAATGTGTCCCCCCATGGCTCTTTGAATTACCGTGTGCTGGGTGAAGGAACAAGGTCCAAATTCACTGGAACTCTTCGTCTCATTCATCTATCCAGTCCACTGGCATGTCGCACGAGAAAGGGCCGAACCACCTCCATACCAACGTGCGTTTCTTCAAGTTGACGACATTGTTGTAGCTCCGTGCGCCTCTAAGATGGTCGTTCCGACTCAGCACTCGACATGGCGTTGGTTCATAAGACGAAAAAGAAACCAAAAGGTGACTCGTCCTAGTTCTGCTGTGTATGTATATAAGCCATTAAATTTGCATGCACAGGGAACGCATCTCGTCATGAACTTGACTCTGTTGACGTCGACTTACATCTATCAAATCACACTCGCTGTCTTCCGCTTGCTTTCTCATCATCCTACCAACTTCGTCTCGATCCTTATGCCGACCAGTTAGCCATTCCATTGGTTACCCACTGGGAACTCGGCACAGAGTCTCAAATGCTGGATGAATGTGAACGCGCTGGTACGTCTCGGAGACAACGGGATGAGATGGATTTGAGATTAGGGGTCCGCTCTCCACGACAAGGCATCCCTGAAAATCAAAATCTGCACAGTTGCATTCGACCCTTGGCGTAAGAATGAACCCCAACAAGTCTTATCATCCAGTATGTTCATCCCTGTACCTTACCCTTGCGTGCGAGCAGTGATTCCCAATAGTAACTTCCCATGTAAGGGGAACATATTAAACAAAGGTACGCTTACTTCAGTTTGAGTCGTTACTCGGGGTGGAGCGGTGAACGTAACAGTGCTCACGCTCTGTCAGGCAACGTTGTCGTGGGTTGTGTGAGCGACGTTTTGCGTAATATCTTTGTCTCTGCGTGGTCTCGTACAGGTCTTGTCGTGCATCTCGCGACCCTTAGCTTTGTTTTAGCCTTATCCCAAGGAGATGTTCATGGGAACATCTGTCTTACCCCTCGAATCCCACATAGCATCGTCACCTTGTTGCGTTCTAGACGGGCTCCCTAACGTGCTTGGTTGGTCTAGACTCTAGGTATGTACACGCCAAGGAAATTTTGACTGATATAAACTCCATGCTCAAGTTGAAGGCAGTTTTGTTTCTTCGGACCACGATGAGATCATCTATATTCATAAGCTCTTTTTACGTTGGGATAAATGTAGAGAACATACTATATGGTAAGTCTCGTGACGGGTATCAAGAATCGTGCGGACTTACTGGTCCGCTCGTGCAGGCATCGAATTGACCCTCTACTTCAAGACCATACACGTCTTGCTGAGCAACAAAGGAGCGCATAAGAAATCCAAATTATTTTATGTGATCTTCAGCACCATGATGTTGTTCTCGATCACGATCTGGACAGCTACCAAAGCGATATTCGGCCAGAACATGTGGATACTGGGGTCTAACTATCCAGGGGGTGCTGCTGCGTACTGGGAGGCTAACAGTGGGGTTTGGTATATGGATTGGGCGACGATGATGGTCATCGTCCTGCAGCTCATTACTGACGCGCTTATGGTAGGATGTGCACACAATGCTGGAAAACATGCTCACCTGTTTGTTTCCAGATCTACCGCTGTGGGATTATATGGAATAGCTGTCGCGTCATGATCATACCCATCGTTTTGTGGATGGGTTCACTCAGTAAGTATTGCTCCCGCATCACTCCCTGTGGTCGCTTTATCGTATCACTTAGCCTTGGGAATCCTGGTCACGTGGGTCTCCAGTTTGCCAGGAGGCGACTACTACAACGAGAGCGCTTGCCGACTCAGTCTCGCGTATTGGTCTATCTCGGTATTCCTGAACACGACCTTGACGTGTATGATATGTTATCGCGTTGTGCGGCACGGCAGGAAGGTCCAGGAATACCTCGGGTACGAATACGCGTCTTTATATTTTGCCGTGTTCTCTGTCATCGTCGAATCTGTGCTTCCATACACCCTCTCTGGCGTTGCCTTTTTGGTGACATTGGGGGTGCGCAGTCCGACGTCGACGGCGTTCATCTCTGTGTATCTCCTAATGATGGTATGTGATTTTTGCGTGTTTCCTGTTGATAATACTGGCCAAGCTGAGCGTGACACACCGCAGTGCATTTCACCGCAAATGCTGATCCTGAGAGTAGTGTTAGGGAAAGCATGGGACAATGAAACGTTCAGCCGACCGGGCTCGACCCTCAAGTTCAGCCCTGAGGACATGTCGGGGTCAGAATGTTTCGAAAGCAGCAGGGTGAGAGTCCGTCTGCCGACATTGTCGAATGTACATCTTCCGAGCGGTCGCGGGGAGATCCTGCCATGCATAGCGTGCTGATGTGTATATCATCCCGATCACGCTCCGTGAATGTGGATTTTAATGATAGAGGTCATCAGCTGACCACGATATGTAAAACTATACTAGGTTCTATACAGGTGAAAATATTTGACAATGTGTACCGGGATGGCAGGCTGCCAACCAACAGCACACCACTCATCGCGCGAAACGCAATCAGAAAAAGAGTGTTTACAAAGCAAAACCAAAATGCGTGCATCAAGTCAGTATATGCGCTTACCCTTGGATTAGGCCTGTTATTGAAGTGCTTTGAGAGTTACGAGTGACTCGCGTTAGGTCAGGTGACCATGTCACGTGGAATCGTACCACGGACCTCGGAGACGCTGCCGTGGTGAGTCTGGTGACTCTTTACCTCGCTCATCCACTACTAACGCGATGTCTCACCCGGAGAAAGGGAAGGCAAAGGCCAGGGCATATCAACAGAGTTGCGCCATCTCTCTCATCAAACTGTGTCTTATTGACAACACTGTTGCACAGGGATTTTGGACTCGATTCCCGCGCCCCTAGGTACACATCTTATACACTCAAAGGTGTTCAAAACGCTGACATACAATAACGCAGAACCAGATTCAGACCCAGAATTTAATGCTGGTTCGTTCGTTTACGAGACGAAAAAGAAGTTAAAACGCGGTCGTAAATCGTCGGACGCGTCGCCGCCTCGCAAGGCCCGGACGAGACGGAATAACATTTTCGGCGGATCTCGTCCCTTGTCTAGGTCTGGTGAGTATGCTTACGCGTAGATAATGATGCATAGATGGTTTATATACCCCAGGAACTACAGAACCGAAAACAAATCCCCTTTTGCAGTATTTTGGTATGGAAATGTGGTATTACGGATCTCGCGGGCGCCTATGACCTTGACCTCTTCAGGCGATGACTTGGGCCTACATTCTGCCTCTGAAGATGAAGGAGATGCAGAAGTAGACGATGAGGCATCAGACGTCGGCTCAAACAACGACAGCGGTGCAGAAGAACATCCTGTTTCTAGAACGTTGACATTGTTTTCTAAAGAAGCGACACCTAATGCGACCAGAGTCAATCTGGTTATGGATGATTCCGAGACGGAATCAGAGTCGGAGTCAGAACTAGCAGGACAAACACTGAAACGCAAGTCGCCCTCCTTTCCTCGAGTCATGCCCCCGCCAAAGCGTAAACAGACACCTCTCATAGCGGGTATGTTATCAACCAGAAAAGTTTTATTGCTCGAGCCAATTTGCTGCAGATGACTCCGAGACTGAATCAGAATCAGAAGTAGATGAATTTGTGAAAACCACACCTTCCACGGGTATGCAGTGCCAAATATTGACCATAGAACCAATGATATCGAATTCTTTCAGCCCATGTGGTTTCCCTTGTCCCGTCAGATTCCGAGACGGAATCTGAAGACGAAGAGGATACGGTCGCCATTCCCGTCTGCACCCCTTCGCCTTACGTCATCTTTCCTCTACTGAGTGCTTTTTCCACAGGCATTCAATCCTCGACCAGGCTTTCCGCTTCGCGAAGGTCAGAAATATCTTGGTCCTTTTGTCCTTGACCGCGGGAAGGGCATCATGGTACCAGCTGCGATCAACACTTATTTAAGAGAATACCAACGTGAAGGTGTACAATTTTTTTGGGACTTGTATAATGAAGGACGAGGTGGACTCCTGGGCGATGATATGGGTCTTGTACGTCAAATTTCTTGCGTCTTCTCTCAGTTCTGAGAGTCCCTTTCGCTCCCTTGGATTGTAGGGTAAGTTTCGATTGTGTCTTTCGTCAGAGCGTCCCGTCTCAGACTGTATGATAGGTAAGACTATCCAGGTTATATCATTTCTCTCTGCTATCATGAAGAAGCATGGTGATCAGAGAGATGTGGATCGTCGACGAAATTACATATCAAAGCTCCAAGACGGTATAGAGTGGGAAAAACATCGAACTCTTCCTCCCGCGAATGCAGTATGGCCGACTTGCTTGATTATCGCACCTTCCTCAGTGGTCGGCAACTGGGAGCGTGAATTTAAAACGGTGCGGTCTTGGAATTTTTGTGAGAACAACCTCACCCAACTGGTAAGCTGCTAGTGGGGCTATTTTGAAGTTGGCTCCTATATCGGCTCGCGGGCGCATCGAGAGGATGTCCTGACAGATTTCAAGATGGGACGCCTGGATGTAGGTGGGTGTAGGGTTTCAATCTGACTTATGAGCGAGACTTATCCTTGTAGTAATCACTTCGTTCGACCTCGCGCGCATGGATATTTCGTTACTCGACGAGCTCCCCTGGTCGGTTATCATGGTCGATGAAGTGCACCGTGTCAAAAATCCTCGGTCAAAGATTACCAAGGCGTACCACCAGTTTGCGTGCATGAAACGATTCGGCTTGACAGGAACAGCGATACAGAACTCTTACAATGAGCTGTGGACAATTCTTGATTGGACGAACCCTGGGCACCTGGGTTCGATGAAGCAATGGAAAGGATTCGTTGTCAAACCGTTGACCGTGGGTCAATCGGCGAACGCGACGGAGGAGGAGAGGACCAAAGCATTGGTTCGTTCTCTTGCACCGTGTGAAGAGTGGCTGATTCTCTGTAGGCTGTTGCAAGGATTGTCAGGGACCAGTTATTGCCAAAGTTCTTCAAACGAAGGTAAGCTATCCGTCTTTGCGCCGCCTTATCCCCTCAACAAGTCTTCCAGGACTAAGGATATCATCAAGGATCAGGTAAACAATTGCCCTTTGGTCCTGAACCCTGTTACATTCAAGAATTGCACAGTTACCAACGAAATTTGACGAGGTCGTTTTCTGTCCTCTGACACCGCAACAAATCAAGGTATACAAGCGCATCCTTGCAATGGACCCAGTCCAGAACGTCATTCAGAAGGACGAATTATGCGATTGTGGGTCAAGAAAAAAGTTGGCTGGCTACGAAGATGGGTAGTTCAGAATCACTGACATTCTCCAAGGCGCAAAGATTGCTGCCATCCTTTTGGCAAGGGAGACGTGCTGAAATTCACGTCGATTTTGATCAAAATCTCGAATCACTTGGCGCTGATTCTCCCAGGTAATGCCTGTCACAGATAAAGTAACCATTTAACCAACAAGCGCTTTAGCCCCCACCGACAGTCAGGATCAAGTGAGAGATTCACAGTTATCTGGTTTTATGTCGTATTCTCATTGTGCAATAGACCATCCGCAATCGTGAACTCGCCGAATTCGTATTTGCGGGGGAACCCATCCCGAAATTCACCACAGCGATGATGCAACCATCTTTCTGTGGAAAATGGACTGTGAGTAATGGAGGTTATCGATAGGTCTACCCTTCAATGAGCCGGTTCACAGGTCCTTGATACGTTACTCAAGGACTGGAGGAAGGACCGATCGAACAAGGTCCTCATCTTTACCAAATCAGTCAAGTTGCTTGAGATGTTAGACTTTCATCTAAGGAATCGCGGTGCGATCACATCATTATGAATGGCCGAGGTGCCATTGGTTCATGCCTATACAGGTTACGGCTTTCTGACACTAGACGGATCCACAAGTCAACCCGAGAGTACGAGATAAAGAGTTATATTTGACACCTAAGGAGCTCATTCCCCCGTCTCTTATTAGGGATGCCATTGATCGATAAATTTCATCAAGATCCAGATATCTTCATATTCCTGATTTCCACTCTAGCCGGGGGGACGGGCCTAAACCTGACTGGGGCCAATAAAGTGGTCATTTTTGGCAAGTACCAGCGAATCATTGCTTTGTTTTCTGACGAAAACAACACTGTATAGACCCCAACTGGAGTGAGTACACACCCTCCGCTTGACGCTTCCTCGCGTTGAATTGGATTTACATTTAGATCCCGCCCATGACTTACAAGCCATGGACCGGGCATACCGTTTCGGTCAGACCCGTGACGTCTACGTTTATCGACTCTTGGGAGCAGGCTCTATTGAAGAACTAGTCTATGCTCGTCAGCTTTACAAGCAACAACAAATGGCCATTGGCTACCAAGCTAGCGTGCAAACGAGGCGAGTGCTTTCCTATGAACAGATGGTAGTTTTTTTTGCATTTTGACGGGTATGGTGTTGTCAGGTATTTCTCGGGGGTCCAAGGAGATACCAGTAGACAGGGCGAGCTTTTCGGTGCGAAGAACATATTCAAATTTCACGAGGATACCCTTGCTACCAAACTTGCGGTGAGCTCGGGGATTGGACTCGTAATCATGGAACTAGTATTCATAAATTTGACATTAGATCGAAAAAGCATCTATCATTGAACTTGACTGGGCACTGGCACATCTAGGGGGGAAGTCACGGCGACGATCAATGGCCAAGGATGACTGGGTGCAGGAAGCAGACCAGAAAGGAGGAAAGGAAGAAGTGCATATGTTATCATCACTTGACTGGCAGACAATGACACCTCTTATAGGCAGATCTGCGAGGACTGACAGCTCTGCTCTTTGACGATGGTAAGTGGATGGTCCATCATTCCATTGAAAATATTGACGAGGTGTTTGCTTCAGACCCTCCTGACGTTCCCGAGGAGAATGACATACAAAAGGCGTTTGGTGCGATCGGTGTGAAGTACAGTCATCGTAATGACGACGTGTTACTCCCAAGTCGGATCGAGGAGGAACGGTCACGGAATGCACTCAAGGTACAGATCGATTGGCAAAGCCCGTTCAAAACGCTCAACTTGCTTTAGGAGCATAAACGACGTAAAGCTGCTGCGAGAAAATCCAAGGAAGGCGAAGCGGCGACCAAAAATAAACGGTCAAAGACGCCAGAAATGGAGTGGCCTCCGAAGCGTAAACATCACAAACGGCCACCGACACCAATGGAGCAGTGAGTTGGTGGTGCTGTCTTTGTGATGTGTTATTCATGGACGCCTCCAGGCTCGCATCTCGCCAAAGGGCGTTGATCGAACTGGGATACATCAAGGATCCGTCACATGTACCTGTCTTTGCTCAGTCTTTGTGAGTCTTGGTTCGAGGTGTTTTGATACTCTAGCAAGTCATTGACCATCCCTCAGTGCGAGGAAATCTGTAGAAGAGCGAGAAGAAATACTGGGTAAACTCGATGAACATGCGCGACATTATCCTTAGGATTAGGCGCGCATTCTCTTTGGGATTGGGACCAAGTAGCCTGCAAGTAAGCTTGCAGCATGTCAAATATTCAAGCGATTGTAGTCGGTGTTTTATGTTTCTGTACCGCGAGCGCCATGATAGTCTTGTTGTTTCATCGTAAAATTGCCGGAGATCCGCTCAGGCATACTTCAGGGACCTACGCTAGATACAGAGGCTGAAGGATCAAGTCAACGAAGAACGACGCAAACAGAGGTTAGCAGTCAAGCACTATGAGTACTAATCCTTTCGTGTCGAAAGTGGACGTGAACTTGGTCAAGTTCCCTGTCTCAGGAGACGTGCAATTTGTAAGGAGTACACTTGCTTACAGGGGTTTCAAGAACAGTGCGAGAATCTACTAATAGCGAGTCTGATGTTCGGAGTCTATGTACAAAAAAAATGTCTGCGTAGTCGTCGTCACCTATCTGTCCTATCAAGTAGAGTAAATTGCGGACGCTTGACAGTGGAAGACTCGAAGGTGATCATTTGCTTCAAGACCTCCGACATCATTGGTCGCGCGAGCGGGTTAAGAGCCATCAACTTGCTGACAATACCAACTAGGAAAGATGTCTCCTCTGTGGCTCGTCGACAGCAACCAATCAGTTCTTCAAGGGTCTTCCCGCACGACCAGAGGTCAGCACGAATCGGATCGTACTCGGCATGCTTCACAGTGACTTCTGGGGCGATATAATCCTCCGTGCCTCTAACCGCATGGAGCCTTGTGTCGGGCTTGATGAACTGAGATATACTGTAGTCGATGATTGCAAGACGACCGCTATCAGGATGAACGAGGACGTTGGCAGGCTTGATGTCCAGGTGAGCAATACCTTGACTGTGAATGAATGCTACACCTTCGACGAGTTGTCTCGCGGCCGACCACATGTGAACATCAGGTTGGCTGATATTGGTAAGGGGGCTCCCCCCAAAGTAGCTATAGATAACGAAACCCTTGGAGGGAAGAGTCCACACCTGAATGCCAGGAATGGTATGGTTTTCCTTGCACGTGAGCTTGGAAAGGTGTTGTACAATGTCCACTTCATTCTGTCGTCTGGTGAATTTGAGAATCCCCCGCTCTAAAGGGTCAGACTCGCATGAGATCGCTGCCACGTGGGGGAACTAGACAAGTTCAGCATACGGGATAACTGGATAGTACAAGAGAGCTTACTTACTCCGGGGAGGAACGTATCCGCATGATAGTGCATCCTAGCCAGATGCTCCCGAATCTCAGGGTCATCAGTAAATCGGGACTGTCCCCCATGACACTGACCAGCTTGTTCAGCAACTTCCGGGATCGAATGCAGTGGTTTGGTCCCGCTCGTGGACTTTTGCTGACAAGTAAGAGTAGCAATGGGACCAGCTATGTCAGCAATTCTGGAAAGGGCTCTCTGTTGACCACGTGAGTTGTCGAGTTCGTTGGCAAACTTGCTCATCTGATCCTGCAGATTAAACATAGCTTTGAGAAACTCAAGAGCTTCAGTAACATTCAGTAGATTATAATCATGTTGTGCAATATGAACCTAGCATAAACGTCATTTCGTCTGACAACTTGATAACAGGCAAAAAAGACCGGACCTGTTTGGTAGGTGTTTGCATTATTATGTACCGCTCCGCAGTCATGTTGGCCTTGAGATAAACTGCAACAACAAAAAGGTCCATTTTACTGTCAGGTTTCTTGAGAGCGTTGACAGAATGGACGGCTGCAATGCCTTGCAACAGCATGCAACACCGATCAGTCTCTCGGGGGTCAGAGATGACCTCACATAACAAGAGGGGACACAGATAGTCCTTGGCAGTAACGCTGTAATCGCTGGAGGCAGTGACTCTGCACCAATTTACTGGATCATCATGGGTGGCGATAAATATGGGAAAGCCCCAAGAAAAATCTCTATAGTACGGAGGTTAGAGGCTAAAGTCTGATCAGAGAGGATGTCTCACGTATTGAAAACAATGCCTGAATCCACCACGGGATCACCGAAAGGAGACTGGAAGAATAAGGAGCTGAGTACACTCCCTTTATAGTGGGACGAGGGATTTTGAGAAGACTGTTCCAAACGTTGATGGTAACGAATCAAGTAATAGACTCCAAACGCCTCTGCGGTGCCCTTGACCATATAGGAACCTTCTCGGAAATACAAATTGAATGCATCTGGGAACTGTGTGCGAACCCTATCTAAATCGCGGGCAAATTGGCTGGATGTGTCCTATGAAGGAGTTGGCATTGTACATTCAGAGGGAGTCATCAGACCAGTACTCACACAGGACTCAACATCATACTCGCGGCACCTAGACAAGGTGTCAACAAAATCTCTCATGGCCCTTTCGTTGGGTTGCTCCCCATGGTGCCAGAAGACACCACCATTCATATTATATTGAACATCAGTCTCCGACCAGGACTTAATATTCACAACACGAATCTGGAGGGAATGGAATAATGCTGTGTATTTATCACCCAGAACCTTGATAGCTTCCACACGTGGTACTAGAATGCACACATCAGCAACAGGTACATATGTAAATAATCTCGCTCACCTTGAGGGGTCTCAATGACTAGACAGAGGTACTCGAAAGAGGACAGGCAGTCTTCACTTGCCAGATCTCGGACAATGGAAGCGGAATCTACAAGTGTCCAACTGTGTCTGTCGTTCAAGCACACATCCTCGAGCCCTTTCAGAGTGCCAGGAGATAACAATGGCGGGGTGAGCTTGTAGAAATTGCAATCGCTATCGCGAACGCCAGTAGGGATTCCCCGAGGGGTGGCCTGGTATGTGAGGAGGTCGTAAAAAAGCATGGACAACGGCATCTGCTTGTCAACTGGTGGCCCTGGGAAGACTTCGTTGTTTAAACAGATGAAAAAACGCGCTTGCGCTGTGCAGGTAATCAATCAACATTTCACATACTAAAAGCTCAGATTTCAGAAACTTACCCATGGTGGAGTTCGGGAGATGCACTCGAGAATGATGATCGGGGTGATTTTGGTGTCTTGCGACTTTCCCACGCTCACAGTGTCGAAAATGGTGCATTTTTGTTCTGAGGAGCAGCATACAAACAGTCTACTACTAAGGAATGACGACAGATGCCTATGCAGCTAGCAGCGAGGGAGACAGCACGTCGTCGAAGCTGTGTTGTCGTCGTCTGGGTCGCCGTCGTGGGTAAGGACAAGGGAGACTCAGATAGGGAGAGGGGACAGCGCTCGTTGCTTCGTCAGTGTGTCCCATCGTCCCAACCTCAGGCCTCATCCTCATCATATCGCTGTTGTGTCGTTGTCATCGTTGTTGCCGTCGCGTCGTCGCGAGACGGGTGAGGACGAGGGAGTGGGACTCTGAGGTGCAAAGGGCGAGGATGAAGGCGAGGCATGAGGGCGCGTTTTGTTGTCGTCCTCATGTCCTTCGAGTCGTGTCGTCGCCGCATGTAGGTGAGGACGAGGGGGAGGGGGAGAGGAAGAGAGAATGGGCGCACCTCGCGTCGTCACATCGTCATCGTCGCGACGAGGGGATGAGGAACGACTCACATATCCCTTCGAGGTTAGTGGTGCTGGTGGTTCAGGTGAGTCCGTTGGGGCGTTGACGAGTAGTTCTGGGCGCTGACGTGACTTCCTTGTAGCCAAGGGCCTCAAGTGCTGTTCGTGTAGGTAGATATGAGCGCACGCGTAGTGAGATGTTGTAAATATACGAGCCACGCCGTTACTGCGACTGCACCTGCAGACGCTGGCAATGTGAACAGCGCAAAAGTGTGTACATCATTGCGTGACATTGGAGGAGGTGAAGTAGGACCCCTGATAATGCCTATGAAGGTTCGATCCAAAATCGTCTTTTTTTTTCGCTTTGACCCGCACAGCTTTTGGTGACATTGGTCCGCACTGAACTCGGACCTTGACCAAAATCAAGCCGATTGTCCGCACAATTGGATCGAACCTTCCAGCGAGTCTGATTGTGCCGCATGCGGGATCGAACATCAAAACACGAGCACCTGTGCCGCACACGGATTGTACATTAGAACATGAGCACCCATTTGTGCCGCACACGGATCGTACATCAGAACACGAGCGCCCACATTTGTGCCCCACCACGACCGCTCAATTGAAGCAAGAGGCTAATACCAGTAATCTACCTTCTGTTGATACTAATTATGTATGCTTTTTGAACGATGAACTGTAAATTACGATATGACATTGAGAAAACTGTTCCAATGTGGATCAGACATCGCTACAAACCAAGTCGCCAGATCAGCACACGGATCGGACACTACCGTGACTTACCGCCACACGTCCGCACACGGATCGAACATCGCTGCCGACGCACCTTGACCCACACAGTGCCTGACTGGGTTGACCTTACCCTTAGGTCCGCATGAGGATCGAACACCAGTACCGACGGACCTCCTTCACCCGCACCCAGGATCGGACATCAGGCCGCATAAGGGTCCTTGGGGGTCCGCATTGGATCGGACCTCAGGGTATTTTGGGGGCCACTTTGGTCCGCATACTGGATCGGGCCTCTACAGGCATTATCAGGGGTCCTGGTGAAGTACCTCAGTGAGTTGTGTAAGCGGGCCAAAGGCCCTTGCTATCCTCATAAAATGAACTACGTCGGTGGTAATGGCATGAGGTATGTCATCTATCGATATCGCAACCCTCCAGTACATTCCTGGAAGGTATGTGTATCTTACATGGAATATGTCGTGAACTACATGTAATCTTTCAAACTGCTTTCTCAGGTATTCTTCTGCAAGATATCATAATGACCAGGTCTGACCAATGGTTCATCGTCAACGGCACTGATCGTAACCAACACAGCGTTCACTCACCGGTAAAGTAAAACTAGAGGGTCACCACCCTGGGAACCATTCTCTGAGAAATCGACAAAGTTGACCTGACCGTCTGCAGCATGCCCGTCCAGGTAAGCAACCTTGACATGAACGTTCAATGCTTGAGCGAGAGCAGCCACCTGGACATGGTCTTTTCTTGAGTGAGTAGTTTGTCGCTGAAAGGTATTTGTTTACTATGCTCACCTGCCTCTTTTCCCAGAGGTTCTACGAACCGCCTGCAGAAATCGTCGACCGAGGTCTGCATTTGCGACTCGGGGTCGAAAAGAAAGTCTGCAAATTGTTCGTCTATACGCATCTGTGCAGACGTCAGCAGACGCATGTACATGACGATGTAGTTGGATGCTAGGAGAATGTGTGAGATGGGCAGACACCACACCTCATTTTGGACGTACTCGCTGGGTCCGTAAAACTCTGCCAAAGTTCTTTTGTTGCGTTGGGACGAGTCGCACGAAGTTGAGCCAAGCTCTGGAGCATCTCGTAAGGTTGATCATAGACACATTCATCGAATCCAGCTTTCGCTAGCATATCTGTGGTCGCCGCTAGCCGATCGTTATTATGCCCGGTGGACCTTATAAGGCGATCTAGGTAGGCAAATGCCAACGCTGCAGAACTAAGATGCATCAAAAGTGAGATCGCAACAGATAGAGCAGAATCACCTCGGTAGAAACAATCACCATCGCCTTAAAAGTATACAATGAGATATCTGATCGCGTTGAAGATGATGCAACACCAACCTTTGGCACGAATTATGATCTTGTACCCTTGATTGATCAGGGTTTCTATTTGAGCCAGAAAATCCAGGGAATTGGAGTATTCATTTCGCAGGACGGAGGTGGCTTCAGGCGGAGAAATCAGAGGGCGCTCTGACTCCATGCTTTCTTCAAGGAGCCTCTGAAGAAGAGAGCAGTCACGAATGAACCGATATAATTAAAGGAAGATACCTACTTGATTCATTTCGTAGAGCTGTGCCTGGGTCAGATCGGCGATATCTGAAGGTGAACATGTAAGGTATTTAGACACGCCGTTGCCAATGGTTCTCGTACCCATGTCCTCTGGTAAGATAGGATGTCCGCTAAGGAATGGTTCCGGTTCGACTGCCTGACCTTCTATATCTTTGGGTAAATCAGTGCTCTTCAACCGGGCTGCAACAACCGTCAATGCACGACTGAAGGATACTGCCGTTGAGATGCAAGACTTACGTGGACTAGGCGGTTTTGCACCCTCAAAGCGATCAGAAGTGGGCATTAAGACAGAAACAAATAGACGGGGATGAAGCCTGGTCGGATGACCCTGGACGTGGCAGTGCCGAACAAGTAGAGCATTTGTATTTGTTTTTCATTACATTTTCCCCTGCACCAACAAACTGCTTGACAACGAACGTTCATGTGCATTGGATGATGATCATGGTAGCGATGACGATGATTCTTTCTTTTAGGTCGACGGCACATTCAGGCCTTCACAGGTGATGTGCTCCATCGCTTCTTTTTCAAATGCACACGTGCAAAACGACTCGCGAAATTAAAAGCCACCAGGGAACATCGTTAATGTGGTCCTCCATTGTCTACCATCGGGCCATTGCCACAAGCCACTATAATGGTATTCGATGTGCCACAGGCGTGCCAGCGGGAAGCCACGCATCCACTGATGGCGTCACCATGGCCATGAAGCCATTTCCCAGGTTCATATATTAGGGCTCTTCCATGGGGTCGCGATTGGTCATGGCGTGTGGTAGGTGGCTTTTGCCAGTGGCTCTGTGTCCGTTTCATCAGTACTTTACGGCAGCATTCAGTCTTGAAGCTTTGTTCCCAGCCAACGTGGGAGAGATGCCACAGGGACTCGTTCCATTGCAGTACCAGCGGTGTTATAATGTTCAATACTTAGCACAGTACTTGGTACCAGTATGCTGGGCATCACAGTCGCGACAGACCGTTCTCCATTCTAGCAAGATGTCTTCCAGTAGAGCCTACTATGCGATATCTCCTGCATCTGCCGCCGCCGCCCGCGACGTATGCTACAATAGTGGTATGTTACGACGGTATCATGTTCTATGCGGTGCTGATTCTACCACCAGTCGCATCCTTAACTTTGCTAGTCTGGCACTTTTTTGTGACATTGGACGATGAAGTTCAGTACATTTGGACGTGCGTGCCGGGCCTCATCAATCATTTCGCCCAGGTTAGTTTATTGACACCATGTTTTCGACACGACAGCATGCGTAATATGAACCAGTTCAAGTGGCTATACTTCTTGCTTCGATATCCTGTAATACTTGCACATATGTGAGTGCGCTACGTTACAATGTGCCCCTTTTACAGAGACTAATTTCAGCTAGAACGCACAACTCCTTCATCGAACGATTGGCAAATGGCAGTAATCCTCCTCAGCTCTGTGGTATATGGTATAACTATGCCTGGGCTTCCCCGCAATTCTTTGCAACCTTGCTCGAGGTTATTTTGGCATTTCGCGGTAAGTTAGAGACGACTTCTCTGTTGGAGGATGGTTTTTAGACGATGCCTACAGTATTTGCTTTTTATAACCGATCCAAGAAGGTCGCTTTCCTACTGTCAACTGTGATCTTGATGGAGGCTGCGGGAACAGCGAGATCGATATCGTTGCAGCAGACCGCTGATTTTTATGGAACGTGCCTTCTAATGCAACTGACTAGGAATGGCACGTATCAATGGTAAGTTCAGGCCCGCTGTCTGTTGCGGCCCATTTTTTTGATCATATTGGATCTGTTTAGCATGTTAGGACTCATCGTCCATTGCACGCTTATCAGCTTGACATTATTCAAGTATTTTCTCGCTTCTAGAGCGGGTTGGGGGAAGTCTCCCCTTGTAGCACTCGTGGTTCGTCATGGAACTATCGTGTATACTATAATTATTTGTAAGTAGGTGTTACTAACCCGGGTCGGTTCAGTGAGCTTGGTACTAACTTGATGATCCAGTATTCTTCATATCCGAGGTGATTATGCATAAATCGGACAGCGAGCGAGGAGCTGCACTCATTTTGTTTGTGATTATTGTTTGTATCATTGCGTGTTTACTAATGTCTGGCTTCTCTGTTCTGCAATTCAGTTGGTCCACGTCTTTGATCAGTATCTCGGTATGACCAAAACTGGTTTCGTGAACGTGGTCAGCGGCTCATGGCATCGCATCTAGGGGTGTAGGATGATACTAAGCATGGAACGCTTGGCACGAAGCGAGATTCTCGCAGAATCGGCCCCACTACTGTTTACTAGTGGAATCACCGTCGGAACAGCGGTATAATGGATTCGCAACACTTCGTAGTAGTATTTTAGGCATCCGCCAGAACGAGTCCGACGTCATGTCATCTCGTAATTCGTTAAGGTAACAGAAGCTTATCGTGATTTTCAGAGGATGTATAGAGCCCTCAGGCTAATCTTGTATATCATGGCGTCACAGGCTCGAGTATAGAGGGAAAATGTTTGTTGAACTTCGCGAGTGTATGGTATGCCTGTCACAAGCAAACGCTAACAGAGAGGTTGTTTTTTCTGTTCGACAACTTACTCAAAAAACAGTAACTTAGAATCAGATTCTTCACTGAAATAAACAACAACCGCACGGCGCTCTTAAAGCTTATCCCGAACATGTGAGTTGTCTTACTTTTCAGGAATTTACAAGCTTATTGCAAACTTATAGTGGAAAAAGTAGCCAGAACGCTCCATATCTAAGTACAATGCTCAACCCTGGCTACCGTGGAGGTTTGCTAACACTCTTACCAAATCCTCACAGTAGAGTCAAGGGTTGACCACCAATCAGGTTTGTCTGCAAGACCCGGAGTTTACGACAGCATCATCTTCGACATGCGTTAGTCCTAACCTTGTTGGCGTCTGACGTGGGAGTGACATGGGAATGACCCTGGCACCAGTGATGATACAAAGCTGACGAGTTGACGTGGATGTGCAGGGCCTTGCACCGTCACGCCAGGCTCCGAGTCATACCTGGACACTGTATCTGCTAGATGTCTCCAAGTGGCCTCAACCAGACGATATCCCCTTCGCATGCAGCTGCCGCTCGCGATGTGTGCTACCACAGCCGTATGTTTGGTAGCGCCTCCTGCCGTACATGGTGCTGACCTTACTGCCAGTCGCATCGCTGACGTTTCTGGTCTGGTATGCCATCGTGACATTGGATGATGAAGTTCAGTACATTTGGACGTACGTCATCGATCGGGCTTTCATTCTAGGAATTCGCCTGACACCGTGTTTTCGTTCCTGGTAGTATGCGTAACACAAATATCTTCAAGTGGATGTACTTCTTTCTTCGCTATGTTGTAATACTCGCACATGTGTGAGTGCATTACAACATGTACACTTCTACATAGAGTCACTGATTTCAGTTTAGAACGCACAACTTCTTCATCAAACAATTGGCAGATGGCAGTAACCCCCCCATACACTGCACCATATGGTCCATCTATGCCCTCGGCTTCTCACAGGTTCTTGCAACCTTGCTCGAGATTATTCTAGCAACTCGCGGTACGTTCAAGGTGTCTTCCCCGTTAGACGATACAGATCAGTTGAACGAAATCCTACAGTATTTGCCTTGTACAATCGATCCAGGAAGGTTGCATTCCTAGTGTTGATTTTGATCTTGATGGAAACTGCGGGGACAGTGAGAGTGCTATGGCGGCAGCAGCACAGCCACTTTCACGGCACGTGCCTTCTGATCAAAGGGTCTCCCAGTTCCAAGTATCAAACGTGAGTCCAAGCTCTGCTGCTCGTTGCGACCATCGTTGATCAAAATTTGGATCTGTTTAGTATATTCGGATTTCTCATCCATTGCATACTGATTGGATTGACGCTGATCAAGTACTTCTTCGCTCTCAGGGCAGGTTGGGGCAGGGCCCCCCTCGTATCACTCGTGGTTCGTGATAACACTACAGTGTATGCTACGATTCTTTGTAAGTGGTCCAAGGCGTAAGTCGTGTCCGATAATCGGCTGCTAGCTAACCTACTGATTCAGTCCTGGTTATATCGGTCGTGATCATGTGTGGCTTGGAAAAGGAACGCGCAGTGGCTGTCATTTTGTTTGTGATCGTTATATTTGGCGTTGCTGATTGCCTGACCTTTTTTCCCCTGCCGTTCAGTTGGTCTACGTCATTGATCAGCATCTCGGTATGACCACGCTTGGTTTTTGGGAAAGGCGCTCCGTCATGACGTCATATTTAGGGATGTCGCATGATACTTGGCATGGAGCGCTTTGCGAGGGAGATCTCGAGTGATTTACCCCAGCGCCAGCAATTCCTTTCCAGTCAATTCAGCTTAGTTTTGGTGGGCCACCTTACAGATCCGCCTCCTAGCTCATCGCCCCCGTGACTCACACAATACTGTCGCAATTATCGGAGGATGGGTAGAGTCTTGATCTTGTATATCACGCCGCAGGTCGGCGTGCCGAGCATAGAGAGAATATTCGACAAGTCGAGTGTATTGAATACCGTCAGCTCGGACTTTCTTCCAAACGTATGAACCACGTTCAGCACGCAATGACTTGCTCTCCGACAAGGCGAGCAATGAATTCCTTAGGATTAGAATAAGAAGGTAAAACTCGAAGCGAACCAAATGTCGACTCCAAGTCTCCCGAATACATGGCTCGATGGAACATCCCTACAGTGCAGTCACTGGATCAATGAGTGGAGATCGTCGGTATCTCTATTGCACGCTCGGCTTCGGCTTCCTTTTCCTCCCGAATTGGCTTGCGTGCATTCAGCCTGAAATTTGAGTTAATGGTATCCAACATTGCCTAGATCGGGGGGCTCACTCACACGCTGAGCATGGAATTGACGTAGGCTGTGAATGGACGCAGTGAGTCAGGCGAGAGACAATCATGTACAATGATCGCGAGCTCACTCTTACTTAGTACGATACCAGGTCCAGCGGTGAGAAATCGAGACGCGCCATGATCCTGTATGTAGTACTTGGGAACCACATGAATTTCGATCGAACGTGCTCCCTGGTAATGTGCTTACCATGATCGCCACTGCTAATGCATCGACGCTGTACGGAAAGAAAGGTCTGCATCACAACACTCTCGGGACATTTGGACATGGACTTACAAGGAAAGAAGTCCCATCTGAACGAAGACGACGTTCAGTCTCTTGATATAATTACCTCGCCTGTAAAGAATTGGACATAATCTTGCGCGCTACAAGAGAAGGAAATTACCGATTTACACCTGTCTTCGCCGGCCGTAGGTAATACATCATAGAACCCGTGATGAAGGCATCACAAACAGCACTCGCTACTGCCGCCAACGGCGAAAACTGTGACTTGGTCGTAAGTCTGGCACCCAGCGTCACATAGGACCGTACCTTGATGGTGGATAGCACTTGGAATGTTGGCGTGTGGATCCTACAAAACGATCGATGACGGTCCCAAGTACGCTACTCAGCTACTCACAACTCTGCAGTGCACACTACAGTGTCGTCAATCAGTGATATTGATCAAGGAAACAGTGATACAAACAGAGTCCAAGCACTGGTTACAATTGAGTTAGGTTGATAAGATATATATCGATTACTTACCCAGTTGAGCAACGGCGAATACAAACTGTCACTTTAAATCAGCTAATCTCAGTGTTTGAATTACTGGTCATACCACAACAGATGCGATGACTCGATTCCGGCCGCTAACTGCAAGGTAAGAGATATTAGTGACGAACGAGTATTCCGTGATCGCTTACTTATCCACACTCGATGGGCGTAGAAGCTAGTCAGACATCAGAAAACGGTTCAGTCAGAATAGTGTTTGAGTGTACCAATGGACTACAAAGGTGATGCAGTACTTGAACAGTGTCATTCACAAGATCTTCTGCAGAGTCGTGTGCCACTTACCACGAGACATATACCGAACTAGAATAATTTGTGCACTGAGCATGTTCGTCTCAAATCAGAAGAATGTCACTCACGATCAATATTCTAGCGTGAGATGTGCACAGCTGATCAGTTTCGATAGCGCTTTCGTTTCATACGGCGACTCACGCAGGCAAATGGGTCGTACACTCTGGGGAATCTTTCATCCGACAATGTATCAGAAGATGATGATAAGTCCATATCAGAGCGAACGTCTGGGCGTTCTCGAGGATTCTGGTCCAATGTCAGTCATATGGCGAAACCCGCAAGGACGAACGCACAAGACGATGAACACCTGAACACAGATATAATCTAAACAAGAGGCGCAAGAACTCGGGTGCCATCAGACATGCTTACCAATGACTTCAGTTGAACCATGTCATGTGGAAACGTCCACAAATAGAACGCGAATTGACCAACTCCAACCCCATATAAGCTAGCATGGGTCATGCGTATAAACTAATTGTAGCTCGGTAGGTTGACCTACGCTATTCCAACCATTAAACCTGCAGAAGTGGTTAGTCTCCGACGTATGAGCATGAGTGATCCAGTGCCTCCCACACACCTATCGAGCCAGGACCCCATATTGATTGAAACGAAATGGTGCTCATGACAGACAAAAGTGACACGCAGGACGGGAAAAAGGCACTCGCGCAGGCTTCTATAGATGATGCGCATCCCTGAGTTTTTAACACCTCACTGAGGCTGAACCCAATCCACGAGGCTGGCAACTCTCAAGGGCATTTACGTGAGGTTGCTACCGGCCATGATGATCGTAAGGGCTGAATAGAAGAAGTGTTAAAATCTCACCAGCGGTAACGTTACCGGCGTTCAATTTGGGGGACTCACCGATCCCGTCTCGGAGCCATGCCATCCGTGAATGGTCTTATTTTTGTGCCATTGAGGTCCTTAATTGGTTCGTCATACGCGTGTGCGCCTATAGGGGACGCATCGCATCATTCGGCCCATCTGCTGAGCGGCTCACTGTAGCCGTAGGCAAACAGAGCCGAGGCTCGGGAGTAAAAAGGTGCCGTATACTGTTGTGGTCCAATCAGAATGATCCTTTAGTATTCAATGACCGCGGATTTTCTGACCGTTTACACTTGGCGATCCAACCAAATTGCGGAGAAAATGCAAAGTTTGTCTTTGGCCCATTGACTCGGAGTAGAACAAGTTTACAAGTGACCCAAATCGGTGATGCGGTTCGGAAGATATACCTTTCGATACCACTACCTGTCATCAAAGGCCCACGTACCAATCATGTCTCCCAACTACGAAACCTGGTCAAAACAAGACCTCATCGCGCGTCTCACCGACCTCGAGCAACGTGCCAAAGCCGGTCCTCATCACCACCCACGTCCAAAGCGTGCCATCTCGCCTGCCAGCACCGGACGTCCGTTTCAATTCAAAGACCATCCCGTTCGCAAGATCGCGGTCAAGTTTTGCTATTCGGGATGGGAATACAACGGTCTGGCGTATCAGATCGATCCTACCCCATTACCGACCGTCGAAGAAGTACTCTTCCGAGCATTTGCAAAGGCAAGATTGGTCGATGCAGATGCTGGCTTGGACGGATGTGGATGGGAGAGGTGCGGGAGGACAGACGTAGGTGTGAGCGCTGCTGGGCAAGTCGTCTCGCTCTGGGTCCGTAGCGCCCTCCCTGTCGACGACACGACACCTGAACTGGCATCGAACCCAACACCTTCACCGACCGCAGAGCTGGAACCCATACCCGATACAACGCCAGACACGGACACGGATTTGCCATCGTTTGACCTCGACGACGAACCGCCTTCCAACGCGTCTGCCCCACCACCACGTACCCAAGAACTGCATTACGTCTCTATCCTCAACCGCATACTCCCACCCACCATCCGCGTCCTCGCCTGGTCCCCCGTCTCCCCATCCTTTTCCGCCCGACACAATTGCCAACACCGACACTACAAATACTTTTTCACCGCACACGATCTCGACGTCACCCTCATGCAACGCGCCGCCACCACCCTCGTCGGCGAACACGATTTTCGGAATCTCTCCAAACTAGATCCAGCCAAGCAGCTCACCGAGTTTCGTCGTCGGATCATCCGCGCCGAGATTTCCCTCGTCTCGGGCCAACCACCACCACAAGGCAACGACGACGACGACAACGCGGTCTACGTCTTGGACCTCGTCGGGTCTGCGTTTCTGTACCATCAAGTACGGCATATCATGGCCGTCCTCTTTCTCGTCGGTACAGGTCTCGAGTACCCGTCGATCGTGCCCACGCTGATGAACGTCGACGGGTCCGAGCGGCCCCTCTCCCAGTCCGACCCACCCCTCCCGATCGTCGATCGTAAACCAGATTACCAAATGGCAGACGCGCTCCCGCTCATGCTCTGGGAGTGCGCGTATACAGACTCGGACGTACGGTGGCAGACGGGCGATGATCATACCGGCAGTGGGGACGGGCCCCATGCGAGGGTCAAAGGTGACTTGTATCATCAGCTGCATGCTGTACATCAGCGTTCGCTCGTTCATACTGCCCTCGAGGCCCATTTCTTGGCAGCTACCGCTCGGTATCATCCACCGCCTCCCCAGTACTTTCCTTTCAGCAGGACAGGACTGACGACCTCGACGATCCCACTGTTAGCGAACAAGGAACCCCCTGTGCTTGGTGTGCCCTTGGGCGGAGGCACATATAGAAGAGGAGTCAAATATATCCCCATATTGCTGCGAAAGAGGCTCGATCATGTCGAAGTTGTCAACGCACGTTGGCGGACTGGCAAAGGTAGTCGCAGGATTGAAAGAGTAGACGCAGCAAAAAATGATTAATGACGAGTAGTCCAATGCCTTGCAGAAATGAGGAGAAAAGACGAATTAATTCGTGTAGGTTGTATACAGGGGAATATGGGGAACAGTAAGGCTAAGCAAGAATCGCCTGCAGCCATCCAACAGCGCGTGCTGCAGTCGTGATGTATCCTCCGACGGTTGAGATACACCACTCTACATTGATGGACCATTGTTCAAGTAAATGTAGGCATCCTCCGTAGCTGGGCTCCCGTTCCCAGAGAATAGATCAGCAAGACGTTCATCTAAGGCGAGTTAGTGGAGATACAGAACCAAAGGGTCTACAGGCGTACATGTAGGGTCCTCAAGGATGTGTTCGAAATGTTTCAGAGCCCATGTGGTCCCAGCAGCAGCTTCATCCCGTCGTCTTTGCCTTTGTTCATTCTGAAACCAGATGTCATCATTATACTTGGAGTAACAGTAACGAAACCCTACCTCAATTCTGCTCTTCTCCTTTGCGGCGGTCTCAAAGTCACCTTCCCTGATACCCTTGGCAACACCATACCACATGCGTCTACTCTCCCATTCACTTTGTTCTTCGACTGGTGTGACAGTTACCTCCTCCTTTGCAGTAGTGACGTCGTGAAACGTAGTACCGGTCGACTTATCCGTCGACGTGGTGTGCCACGTTCCCTGAATAACACGCTCAGAAGAGCGTGCAGGATGTGAAACTGTCGCTTTAAACGAATGGGAGGTTCCAGAAAAGTATCCCTTGCCCTTGTACTCAATCTAACATATTACCATGAACGCGCACGCTTGTTCGACATGGAAAGTGAGCGTACCGCGGACACCCAGCCGTTCGACCCCTGGATGTAACTTGTGTCGGCTAGTTCGATATAAGGAGAGCCATACCAAAGACCATCGATACGAAGGCGGGGGAGAGTGATCAAATATTCTTCCTTGCCACCAGAGGGTAAAGTGACCGTCAGGATGGCATGGCCAACCTGCTTAACGATGATGCTACCACCTGGTTATGTATCAGCTTGTTGTGCAAAAGGAGCACGGCCAACTACGGACCGCTGAAACTTGTCTTTTGGGCATTGTGACCATTCAACACAACGCCCTTGGCATCATTTGCTATGTGGTAAGCAGTAATTGGTGGGTGGTGTGAAACCTGTTCAACAACTAGGGTAGTCTTGCCGCCTCGTTCCTTCGTCTCCGGCCAGTGACCGTAAAACAACCTGAGATTGTCAGCAAGGAACACGCCTCAGCGTTTGCAAATACACTCACTCTCCAAGCACAGGGTTCAATGGCCTGGACAACGATTAGGTTTGGACAAACGCGGGACTGGCAAAACATACTTTTTCTCAGATCCCATCGATTCATTACGTGAGGTATATTGACCTTTGAGGGTACTCTAAAGAGGGCTGAGATGAGTTTCAACGAGGGAAAGCGCATGGGATAAGCATTACGATGAACCACCGCAACACAGCCAATGCACGAGCTTCCTCCGTCTTGCCATCTGCGATCTGCGCAAACAACTCTGGGCGTTCACACCAATAAGCTACAGGCGAGTCAGTACCGACTACACAATACCACGCAAGAAGACGAACCCGGGAATTCCGTGAGCGAAGTCGGTGATAGGATAAAAGGCGGCGCTGTCAGGGAGGATAGATCCCCCGTAAATCCAGCGAGGCTACGAGAGTACATCATTCAGCATAGCAGACAACTGATACAGGAGCTTTGACCAACGATTTCAAAAAGGATGTCCAACTGCCCTTTTGCGCTGCGGGCACGGCCTGGAGTCACGAAAGAGTGCCAATCGAACGTTCGACATACGTGCAGATTTCGATTTATGTTGGTTACGTTGGTTACAGTCAGATCTACGGAAAACCTTGGACAGACTTGCCTCGCCAGCTTGTTCAGACATTGCTCGAGTTTGTGTGTAAGTGGAGAACGGGCTGGTGGGATGGTTGGATGGTTGAGGTAAATGGTAAAGAGGCGACTTGAACAAGGCTCGCAGTGCGGTGTAAGTACTTGATATCGTGGTCACGTGACATACACACTTTGAGCTCGTTCGGTACGCAAACAACACTAGATACACAACTATGGGGATGGAGAGATGCGATATACTACAGGAAAACAATCGACTAGAACGCCTCCTCTGCAGAACGCCGCACCAACCGTCGCACCTTCTTCTTGTACGCTATCTCTATCCGTGAGTTGCTGTGGACTTTGAGTGTACAGAGAAACGTACCAGCTGGGTCAGTGCGGACTTCCTTGGCTGCATCAACGTTAGCCGGGCTATCCGTGTTGGGGGTGTCCGAGGATAAGAGGGAAATGACACTGATGAGCTATGGTATACGATGAGGAGTGTCCGCGACGGGCAATTCCAGGACAAGCGCACAATGGTCTCGACTGTATGAACGGGCATCCATCGTTCACCCGCATCCTCATAACCATACTGGTCATCGCCAGGTGCATGCTGGCCACAAGAAGATAAGCCGAGTTTAGGTGATTGTGCAGGTTTCTCACCAAGATCGAAATGCAGACAACACCATCTGGGTAGACTGTGTGACAAGTCAGCATCAGATCCCCTTGTCTCAAAGATGACCCAACTGTTCGGGTGCCACATCGGAGTGATAAACCTCATCTTGGGGGGCAACAAGGGATACTCAGGTGGGAAGGTCAATCGGGCTTTGAAGAAGCCACCTTCGCTAAGTGAGAGAGTAGGATCAGAGGCCAGGACATGCGGCGTAGACACAGGTATTCACTAGAGCGTATCAGGCGGCCTTTTGAGAGGATCAGCAAGCTGGTCTGATACAGCGATCCTATAGAAACGACTAACCCGATAATCATGACTTCCCATTCATATAGATTGTTATCGTCAACGAGTCCTTTTCCCACAATTCTGTCAGGAATCCGTTGGAGATCAACACCATGAAGGAACGTTGCCCGTACCTGCGGAGAAGCCCTCTACGGGACGTTTGGTGAGCTCTGTAAGCTGACGGCGAAGAAGGAGAGAATTGGATTGGGACGACTGTGGTGCTGGCGAGCGCGACATGGGAGTGGAGGATGAGAGAGAGGACACCTTGCAGAGGAGTCGAGGCTCACTCTGTCAAAAGATCAACGTGATCGTGCGAATCAAAGTATCAATTGCACGCGCTGTCAAAAAGTGCAAGTAAAATGCTAATCCTTGACCACAGTGCCAACAAGTTCAATGAACATAAATTGATTGATCTAACTGATCGAATAGATCGAGATACTGCAGTTTACTGTGGAGGCGGCAGGTTCGGAGATGTGTACAAGTGCAGGTACACAGTGCCGTCAAATTCGTCACCTTCTACGGTGCGTTGTTCGTTTTCTGATATGACCTACATGGCGTTTAGCCGTCGTAGGTTGCAGTCAAGTCAGTGAGATGCTTCGTCTCTTCAGGGGAGGAGTCAGAAGCCATAAACAAGGTTTGTTAGGATCAAACACAAGGATAATTGGCGCTGACCTACTGTTTGACTCAGGATCAACGACGCGAGCTTGGCCTCTGGAGGAGACTCGACTTTGATCACCAAAATATCGTTCCGTTACTTGGTGTTACAAAATGGCATGGACCACTAGACGCCATCGTGTCAGCTTGGATGCCAAACGGTACACTGCACTCATTTCTAAAGGACGCTGGCAAAACACACACCCTCGTTCAGCGGTTTTCTATTGTAAGTCGTTCTTGGCCTTGGGAATTGATTACGCCAAGTATTTCAGCTACGTGGAATCGCGACTTGCTTAGAATATCGTGAGCCCTAAAGGTTTCACCGTATCTCTGATGTTGATGTCGTGGTAATCAGTGCATTCAATCCCTGTACTCCATGGCGATTTAACAAGTGTGAGCTGACGTCTGCGTTGTAACCTCCTATGCCGAACCTTTCCTACCTTCAGTGCAATATCCTCATCGATGAAGAGTGTAAGCCTCGGCTAACTGATTTCGGACCTTCATCCGCGCTCGGAAAGTTGCAACCTGGCATGACATACTTGAATCGGTGCTCAACTGACCCTGGGGCCATACGATGGGCTGCGCCGGAGTTGTTTACGAGGAATGCGAACCGAAACTATCTGTCGATGTGTATTCATTCGGCTGCATATGCTTGAGGTAGACTGAATCTCAAGCTCATGGTAACGGATCTTATATTGACGATTTAGAGATAGGTGCTGTCTGGTAACATCCCATGGGAAGGCAAACCTGAGAGAGTTGTCATGGGGTTGAAAATCTTGGAGCGCAAGTTTCCAGACCGTCCCACCGCCGAGCTTGATGACAAGCATTGGGAACTCATGACAATGTGTTGGTTGCTTCCCGAGAAGCGTCCGAGCGCACAGCAAGTAGCACGCCATCTTGCTGATTTGCAGTCGGTAGATCTGAGGGGAAATCGTCGTGTACAAGAGGCAACCCACTCTACTGATGGCACATGGACAGGGAGGAAAAGAGCCCTACTTATCGCCGTCCGGCATGTCAATCGTCGAGCTGGCTTATTTGCAGGTTGCTTACCCGACTTGCATCTGGCTCACCGAGATGCTCGTGAATTTTACCACCATTTGATAAGTAGGTATCAGCAATCGAGTTTGTTGTTCACAATCTCACCCCATCAGCTTCGCGAGGTTATCACGCAGAAGATATTGTCCTTATGATGGACGACAAGAACCTTCCGAAAGAGTTTTGGCCTACGCGCAAGAACATTGTATGCAGTCTCGGTTGTCTTCTCACATGGACTTACAGTCATCGATCATGCAGCTACGAAAAATAGATCAATTGGTTGGTAATGCTTCAGACGCTAAGAATTTCTTCTTCTATTGTACGTTGCTACGTTCCCGTCATGGAGTATTATGTCACAAACATGAGAACCAGTTACGGGACAGTGTCTGGCGTTAGAGGAAGCAGACAAGCGAGAACCAGGTCAGGAGAGCTATAGTTGTTACCATAATCCGTTCCCATAAATATTGACATTGCTTCAGCGATTATTACGGCAGAGGGACAGCCCATCTTTAACCACGTAAATCTGACTTGTTTCTATTATCCTCGATCTCAGAGTTGTGCAGGTCCTGCACGAACGCCTCGTCATACCTCTAAACAAAGCGAGTGGTGTTAAGTTGTTTGTAAGAGTGTGCATTCGTAGACATTGTCCATCCTACAGAGATTCTTTCTAGGCTCTTTTCGACTGCTGTCACTCAGAAAGGCTACTGGGTACGAAATCAGTATCTACAACTTCTCGCTACATCCTTAACTCTTTCCAGACCTACAGATAGGCCAGGGTCCAAATTCTTATTCAAGAGAGTGGCGTGTTGGCCCTGGACATTACTTCAAAGGCTAGTTCACATCATCCACCGCCGGTGTACAGCCCTCACTTACGAAGTCAAGCAGTCGTTACTATGGTAATCGTTCAACTCCGTAAGTACATCTACGTCTCAAACCCTTGTACATATGAATTTGACGCCATCATGTAGTACGGTTGAGCAAAAGGCACCGCCAACGACTGCACCTCTCATCAGCTCCATGGAAAATGGATACTATCCAAAAAGCCCTACTGACATCTGGACCTGTGCTTTCTACAAAGGTCAAATTGGATACACAAGAGCCTAGAGTGGTATAAAGTTCGATTGCTGGACCCACCACATCACGATCAACCCTTTTCACAGATATCTTTGGCTGCATGCAGAGAAAGCCAGCTCGCACACGACGACTGTGAGCGGGAGTTGACCTTCACAAAGGTGGTGTACTCTGGGATCCACCTGCAGCACCAACTGAAACTACTCCTATTGGTAGTTCGTCCTCGATACTCTGACTGCGTGTCCCAATCTATCGTGGGTGGAACTGCGTGACCGGCTCAAGTAATTGAAAATATTTTTTCTTTGTTATCTATTTTCAAAGCAAAACGATTGACAGAGTTCTTGTTTCTGGGATTCGCGAAAGATATGAAGAGACTTGTTTGGATATGTCGACCGAGGATTATGACATGGACTTTGAGTGCTGGACTCAGGAGCCAAGGGTGCGTGGTTGAGATTCAACATTGCGTCACGCCTCTTGCTTACCTGGAAGCCTAGTATTCTACGACGTCTTATACGGTATGTGACTCGGACTCGTGCCTTTAAATTTCGATCAACAGACTCACTTTGCGGTGCCTTGCAGGACTTGACCAAGCCAGTGGAATTTTGATGGCTTTGACGATTTGTGGGGTCGGACGTGGTCCACTCGTTGGATCGCATGTAATTATGTATAACAGCTTTGTTTGTGTACCATTTTACTTTACCAGCAGACTATTCATACATGATGTCCATCAAGTGGTACGTTCAGTTAGAGAGACTCTACCTTGCAAGACTCGACCGGCATAGGACCGTGTCATTTAGGACGTGAATATATGACATTTGACCTGCTACAACAAAAGTGGCACCGTAAACACAAAAGCAAACTGCAGCCCGCGGCTGTATCATGCATGCAAGTCGGAGACCAGTCCGGAAACGGACACAAATACACCGTATACTTGCTCCAAACAATAGCTGCTAGATTCCCGGTCACACTGTCGTCGAAGAAAATTTGAGGCTAGGGTACGGATCTATCGTACCCCCTATCCAGATTGGAGGTGAGCATTTCGAAGCTAAATTGGGTGGTGAAGAGTTCATGTCCGGCGGGTGGTCCTATCGAAAGCTCGGTTTTTGCAAAGCACTCCATGGATAGTATCATGCGAGACGCCTAATTGAATGCGGCGTCAACATCCCAACAACTAAACGCGGACATACCGAGATGCTGGTTAGAGTGGTGGCCCAGCTGAGAGAAAACAGGGCCAAGAATCAGCAACATTGAAGCAAGGAGGCCAAGCAAAAAAAAAAACACAGACTAAAAGACGCTCACTCCTCGCTCATCCTCCAAGCCAAACAGAACAATCACCGATGCGAGCAGGACTGAGTCGTGGGGTTAGCGCCGAACTGGCTGACCCGACTCGTGCTGGTGTGGTCCACTTACGGATAATTGTCGCATATACTGTCGTATTATCACGAACCACAAGAGATACGAGGGGAGTCCTCCCCCAACCCGCTCGAAGTGCAAAGCAGTACTTGAACAATGTCAAGCCAATAATCGCACAATGGACGATAAACCCCAAAATACTAGGCAAATCGTCTGACTCACGATTGCAGAGCGAGGACAAGTGCTCACCTTTGGTCCGTCGCAGTCTGACCGGGTGAGAGCAAAAGGCACGTTCCGTAGAAATCTGAACTGTCCCCCACCAGTAGCACCCTCACTGCTCCCCCGACCTCCGCCAACATCAAGATCAACAGTACGAACGCAATCCTCTTGGATCGGTTGTACAGAGCAAAGACTATGGACATTGTTCAACCAAACTTGCTCTTTGAAGGAAGAAACCACCTTCGACTTACCCCGGGACGCGAGGACGAATTCGAGAGTGGTTTGTATACTCTGTGTCAAAATTACGACATAGGTGTTCCACAACTTGCAGAGTATGGGGGGATTACTACCATCAGCTAAGCTTTCGGCCAAGATGTTGTGCGTACTAAGTTGGTATCAGCGACTCGTGACAACTGAGGATATCTGTGACGTGAGAGACTGCGATATACTCACATATGCCCAAGTACGACACCATAGCGGAGAAAGAAATACCCCCACTTGAATGGACTTTTGTTACGCATACTATAACAATGTCAGGGGCCAACCAGAACGAATATTAAAAGGTCACGCACGTCCAAACATACTGAACCTCATCGTCCAACGTCACAAAATAGTCCCAAGCCAAAAACGTCAATGAAGCGACTGGTGACAGCGTCAGCGCCGCGCGAAACCCGACAAGGTTGAAACCATACAGCTGTGGTAACTCACGTCGCGAATGGCAGCTACACGTGCGGGGGATATTGCCACGGAGTCAGCGCTCTTTGAAGTCATCTTGCGAAAGAGTATGAGAACGACAGCCGGCGTGACGGCGAGCGTCAGCACGGAATCCGCGCCAAGCACAGGCGGCTTTGTATCATCGGGGGTGCCTGTGGTGCCAGGGGTTCAGCTTTATGCCACTCCCACGTCAGGTCCCGAGCGGGCAAACTTTTGAATTGATCGAATACGGGTCAAGACGACGTGGGGACGCAACATCCGCATCACGTACTGCCGGATCGAGCGCGAGCGAATGTCAAAGTATCAAGTTGGTCGTGGCAATGGCTTCGATCGTAACTGAACGTAAACCCTAAGCTTACGTTCAAATGTGAGCCCCATCTCAAAAGCGTTATATTGAAGGGTATTGAACTTGATTACCTGCAAGATGGATGGTGAGGGAAAGGTTCCATGGGAGTATTTTAGCATCCCTTACGTTGATGGCGAAGGTTCGTCGCTATTCCTAGATGGGCCCGTCTCCGCAAAAATGTAATATACTGTAGTAAAGTACAGCATTACATGGTGATGTGACTTGTCAGCATGATCTCTTCTTCCGGGGGGTACCGTCGTGCGAAGCGTTCCATGTTCAAAATAAGACGACAACCCTATTCGAAGTCGTAAGGTCTTGGTACCGCTTGATCAGATGGGATTACTCACAATAGCAGAAAATAACGGTATCGACCAACTGTAGTCGACTCGTCAATTCAATCTCTGAACATTGAATACGTGAGACATACTAGAAAACTGTAATCACTCGCTGATCGTGGAACACAAGGAACGCCAGGCCGGTACCGCACAGCACTAAAGCGAGCACGGTGTGCCATGTTCAGCGATTGAAGGTTTATAAGATGACTCACGAAAGACAGCGACATAATTGCTAATAGCATCTTTCATGAGAAATGATAGAAGAGGCGTCCTTCCCCACCCTAGCCTAACCCCAACCACTCTCTTGAAGGTGAACATACCCATGAGGATACTCTGGATAGTCATTATGAGAACCCTGAGTACCACGTCAACGTGCATGTTAGGTGCGTTGGAAAACAGAAAGCTTACGCGTGAGCATTTGCAAGGTCGTTGGGCGGCTTAATGAGGAAACAAGACTCGAGATACTCCACTGCGGGACATTTGACCACGTGTATTACTGCGAAACCCAATCCCAAGAGGATCAGGCTACTGAGGAAAACACCGATTTTGCGATTTCGATTAAACAGTGCGTGAACTGATACAAAACAGAGCTGAAAAAAAAGTAAGCTCTGCAGGTTCTGCTGAGCTTACCTTTGATAGCCAAGATGATATAAACTATAGAATATGAGAGTTGCGTGATGAGTACCATGTATCGATACCATATAATGCACAAAGAGTCCGGCGTTCGACCTGAGGACAAGGCCGGGAAGATGGCCAGATGAAATCTACGATGGGATTAGTCGGTTCAGTCGAAGAGCGACTGTCAGTCCTACATGTGCACAGCTAGCAGAAAGTAACGAAAATAAAAGTAGAGCCACTTGAACACGCAGCGTCGCATTCTGTTAATGTTGAATTCAGGGTGACATTGCTGCGACTTGCACGGCTTTACCGCCATATATATTCACTCTCTCCTGGAAATGTCAAAATGATATCCCAGACAAAGATACTGATCCCAGCCACTTTTTGGTAGTGTAAACACATGATGTCAGAAGAATGTGAGTAGGGACAAGACAGACCTAAGTGATTCTGAATTTCACGCACAGCCTCGAGATGTGCTATTGAGAAGGTCGGAGTGGTGGTGATTGACGTCATCTGGGGTCTAAGAGGTCTGGGGAGGGAAGCAAGAGAGTTGTTCGAGGATCTTTTGATATTTAACGCGCTGGTTTAGTCACATCGGTGAGAGGCATGTGACGGTCCTTCTGCCACGCCCAAGCCTGGAAACCAATGTAAAGTCGGCAGAGTCGTGCCTAGAAAAAGATTAGCATTCCATGGAACCTTCCCAGTGACGGCAGACACGTACCTCGGAGATGAGTACTGGGGTCCAATGCATTCAAACTTGCCAGTGTGGCGGTTTGGAAAGAAATACCCCCACTTGAACGGACTTTTGTGACACTATAAGAACACGACATCAGGGGCTAACCAGAACGAATTTCAAACGGTCACGCACATCCAAACATACTGAACCTCATCGTCCAACGTCACAAAATAGTCCCAAGCCAAAAATGTCAATGAAGCGACTGGTGACAGCGTCAGCGCCGCGCGAAACCATACAGCTGTGGTAACTCACGTCGCGAACGGCAGCTGCATGTGCGGGGGATATTGCCACGCGGTCGCTCTTTGAAGTCATCTTGCGAAAGAGTATGAGAACGACAGCTAACGTGACGGCGAGTGTCAGCACGGAACCCGCGCTGAGCACAGGCGGCTTTGTATCATCGAGGGTGCCTGTGGCACCAGGGGTCAGCTTTATGCCACTCCCACGTCAGGTTCCGAGCGGGCAAACCTTGATGAAGATGACGTTGTTGCAACGTCTGTCTTGTCAATGGGTCCGCTTTGGACCTCTGACTAGGATTTGATCGAATACAGGTCAAGACGACGTGGGGACGCAACATCCGCATCACGTACTACCGGATCGAGCGTGAGCGAATGCCAAAGTATCAAGTTTGTCGTGGCAACGGCTTCGATCGTAATTGAACGTAAACCCTAAGCTTACGTTCAAATGTGAACCCCATCCCACAAGTGTTATATTGGAGGTATTGAACTTGGTCACAGGTAATCAGAATCGATGGTGAGGGAAAGGTTCCATGGGAATATTTTGCATCGCTTACGTTGATGGCGAAGGTTCGTCGCCACTCCTAAATGCCCGTCTCCGCGAAAATGTAATAGACTGTAGCAAAGTACAGCATTACAGGGTGATGTGACTCGTCAGCATGATCTCTTCATCCGGAGGGTACTGTCGTGCGAAGCGTTCCATGTTCAAAATAAGACGAGAACCCTATTCAAGTCGTGAGGTCTTGGCACCACTTGACCAGATGGGATTACTCACAACAGCAGAAAATAACGGTGTCGACCAACTGTAGTCGACTCGTCAATCCAATCTCTGAACATTGAATGTGAGACATACTAGAAAGTCATGATCACTCGCTGATCGTCGAACACAAGGAACGCCAAACCAGTACTGCATAGCACTAAAGCGAGCACGGTGTGCAACGTTCAGCGATACTTGGTTGATAAGATGACTCACGAAAGACAGCGACATAATTACTAGTAGCATCTTTCATGAGAAACGATATAAGAGGCGTCCTTCCCCACCCTAGCCTAACCCCAACCGCTTGCTTGAAGACGAACATACCCATGAGAATACTCTGGATAGTCATTATGAGAACCCTGAGTACCACGTCAACGTGCATGTTAGGTGCGTTGAGAAACAGAAAGCTTGCGTGTGAGTGTTTGCAAGGTCGTTATGCGGCTTAAGAAGGAAACAAGCCTCGTGATATTCCACTGCAGAACATTTGACCATGTGTATTACTGTGAGACCCGATTCTAAGAGGATCAGGCTACCGAGGAGAATACCGGTTTTGCGGCTTCGATTAAACAGTGCGTGAACTGATCCAAAACAAAGCTGAAAAAAAGTAAGCTCTGTAGGCTCTGCTGAGCTTACCTCTGATAGCCAAGATGATATGAACCATAGAAACCGAGAGTTGCGCGATGAGTACCATGTATCGATACCATATAATGCACAAAGAGTCCGGCGTTTGACCTGAGGACAAGGCCGGGGAGATGGCCAGATGAAATCTACGATGGGATCAGTCGGTTCAGTCGAAGAGTGACTGTCAGTCCTACATGTGTACAGCTAGCAGAAAGTAACGAAAATAAAAGTAGAACCACTTGAACACGCAGCGTCGCATTCTGTTAATGTTGAATTCAGGGTGACATTGCTGCGAGTTGCTCGGCTTTACCGCCATATATATTCACTCTCTCCTGGAAATGTCAAAATGATATCCCAGACCAAGAAACTGATCCCGGCCACTTTTGGTAGTGTAAGCACATGATGTCAGAAGAACGTGAGTAGGGACAAGACAGACCTAATTGGTACTGAACTCCACGGATAGCCTCGAGATATGCTATTGAGAAGGTCGGAGTGCTGATGATCGACACCATCTGGGGGTCTGAGAGGTCTGGGGAGGGAAGCAAGAGAGTTGTTCGAGGATCTTTTGATATTTAACGCGCTGGTTTAGTCACATCGGTGAGAGGCATGTGGCAGTCCTTCCGACGGCACGCCCAAGGAAACCAATGTAAAGTCGGCAGAGTCGTGCCTAGAAAAAGACTAGCATTCCATGGAACCTTCTCAGTGACGGCAGACACGCACCTTGGAGATAGGCACGGTGGGTCCAATGAATAGTGTGCAGCGGTTTGTGTTCGGAATGAATTCCTGATAAAGTTGAAGGTATTAGTCCGAGACAGAGGCTTTCTAGAACGTTGCCATCAGCATCAGTGGCGCTCCCTGAGACTGTCCTGAGTGTCCTGATTAGCTGGAGAAACCATTCTTGCGCTCGAAGTGGTCGGGGTCACGCCGTGACTTGCTAGCCGATCGTCATACGTTCGGATGGATCCAGAGGACGAAGAATGGCAGCATCTGAACCGCACAAACTGGCACGGACTGGGCCTCGCAGACCCGATTAAAAACGTCGAGGTGCGCTCATTCCGTTGCTCTCTCTAGCACGTACATTGACAGCAAAACCAACAGGACAAATGGCTCCTGTTACCCGCTTTCCTCAAAGTCAAAGGTCTCGTCAAACAGCACATCGATTCCTTCAACTACTTTGTCGATACAGACATCAAGAACGTCGTCAAAGCCAACAACAAGGTCACGTCAGACGTCGATCCTAGATTTTGGCTCAAGTATGCAGACATTCAAGTGGGCTTTCCAGACCGCACCGATCTAGACGCTATCGACAAGAGTATCACCCCACACGAATGTCGGCTGCGCGATATAACTTATAGTGCACCCATTCTCGTTACGATTCAGTACACCCGCGGCAAGAACGTCGTGAGGAGGCCAAACGTAAACATCGGTCGTTTGCCCATCATGTTGCGTAGTAACAAGTGCATCTTGACCGGACGTTCCGAGGCACAACTCGCTCGCATGACCGAATGTCCGCTCGATCCAGGTGGCTACTTTGTCGTCAAGGGCACGGAAAAGGTCATCCTCGTCCAGGAGCAGTTGAGCAAGAACCGGATTATCGTCGAAACGGATCACGTCAAGGGTATCGTCCAGGCTTCCTGCACCTCGTGAGCATCGACGGGTCATCCTCCTCTCGGATCACCCCTCACGGCTCCTTCTAGTTCAACTCACGGCGGTCTCAAATCTAAAACCTACGTGGCTACTAAAAAGGGAAAGGTCTATCTTCGTCACAACTCGATTCACGAAGACGTTCCAATTGTCATCGCTCTCAAGGCTCTTGGCATTCAATCGGACAAGGAAATCCTTTTGCTCACTGCTGGGACTACGGACGCCTACAGATCTGCCTTTGCCGCGAATTTAGAAGAGGCTGCCAAGCTTGGTGTGTTCACTCGTCACCAGGCTCTGGAATGGATTGGTTCTAGGGTAAAGGTCAATCGCAAGGTTGTAGGCCCACGAAGACCAGCCTGGGAAGAGGCGCTGGAAGCGCTAGCGACGATCGTGTTAGCCCATGTGCCGGTTGTTGGATTAGATTTTAGGTCAAAGGCTATCTTCGTCGCGACAATGACTCGGCGCGTTCTCATGGCCATAGACGATGAAAAGATGGTCGATGACCGTGACTACGTTGGTAACAAACGACTGGAGCTGTACGTGGTTCCCGAAATACCCTCTCTGTTCTAACACTCACGCAAACACGTTTAAGCGCTGGTCAGTTATTAGCACTACTCTTTGAAGATCTATTCAAAACTTTCAATGCCAATCTCAAATCTGCGATCGACAAGGTCCTGAAAAAGCCCTCACGGACGAACGAATTTGATGCATTCAATACTATGCAATTTCAAGGCGACCATATCACCTCGGGTTTCGTTCGCGCGATTTCCACCGGAAACTGGTCTCTGAAACGGTTCAAGATGGAAAGAGCCGGTGTAACCCACGTTCTCAGCCGTTTGAGTTTCATATCTGCTCTCGGAATGATGACCCGCATCTCTTCTCAATTTGAGAAGACTCGCAAGGTCAGCGGACCACGTGCCCTGCAGCCGAGCCAATGGGGAATGCTCTGTCCCAGCGATACCCCAGAAGGCGAAGCTTGTGGTCTCGTAAAGAATCTTGCGCTCATGACGCACATCACCACCGATGTGGAAGAGGAACCCATAATCCGCCTAGCCTTCATGCTCGGAGTGGAAGGTATTTCCCAAATCGTCATTACCTCAACTCTAAACACTTATCAAGCATGTTACAAAGATATCCGTCTGTCCACAGGCACGGAGATATACGGTCCTCATACTTTCGTCGTTAACGTAAACGGAACAATCGTCGGTTTGACGCGAACTCCCACCCGATTTGTCACCAACTTCCGAAGGCTGCGCAGAGCGGGCCGTGTTAGTGAATTTGTCAGTGTCTATGTCAATCACCACCACCGTGCCGTTCACATCGCGAGTGACGGAGGGCGGATTTGTCGGCCGACGATCATCGTTGAAAATGGGGAATCGAAAGTCACCTCGGAACATATCATCGTCAGTCCCCAGTTTTCCGACATCTGTGTCCCGATTGCTGACGTGACTCGGAATGTCTAGCAATTGAAAGCAGGAGGGATGTCATTTGACGATTTTCTACGCCGAGGCCTAGTGGAGTATCTCGACGTCAACGAGGAGAACGACTCGTACATTGCCCTGTACGAGTCGGATATTGTTCCTTCGACGACGCATCTAGAGATCGAACCATTTACCATCCTAGGTGCCGTTGCCGGGCTTATACCCTACCCCCACCACAATCAATCACCACGGAATACCTATCAATGCGCCATGGGTAAACAAGCGATTGGCGCGATTGGCTACAACCAGTTCCAAAGGATCGACACCCTTCTCTACCTGTCCGTTTACCCTCAACAACCTATGGTGAAGACCAAAACGATTGAATTGATCGGCTACGACCGGCTGCCCGCCGGTCAAAACGCAACAGTGGCTGTCATGAGCTACTCTGGGTATGACATCGAAGATGCGCTGATCCTTAATAAAGTCTGTGACGTTTCTTGTTCCTTGATTTGTACGCTCACAGGACGGGCTCTAGGCTAGTCTGGACCGTGGCTATGGACGGTGTCAAGTATTGCGCAAGAATGCGACACTCATCAGAAAATATCCCAATGGGACGTAAGTTTATCCTCCTCATGGGGCAAGGTATTTTCCAATTCCTGGATCCATCCTTAGATTCGACCGGCTCGCGGACGCCCCGCTTGACGAGAATGGCACGGTTCAAAAAAAGTACGATATCATCCAGTTGGATGGTCTCGCCGGCGTCGGGGAACGAGTTGACCCGGGGGACGTCTACGTGAATAAGCAAACTCCGACGAACGCCAACGACAATACCTTTACTGGCCAGGCCGCCACTGTCCCTTACAAAAATACACCGATGACTTACAAATCACCGTTGGCCGGGTACATTGACAAAGTGATGATCAGCGACACCGAAAACGACCAGAGCCTGATCAAGGTGCTGATCCGCCAGACACGGAGGCCAGAGCTGGGGGACAAATTTTCTTCCCGGCATGGTCAAAAGGGTGTGTGTGGATTGATCGTGAATCAGGAGGACATGCCGTTCAATGATCAGGGGATTAACCCTGGTAGGAAAATTGTAGCCAGTTGGGGTCATGGCGCTGACCCCATCGTTTTAGACACTATTATGAACCCTCATGGTTTCCCGTCTCGAATGACGGTGGGGAAGATGATCGAACTTTTGGCTGGCAAGGTAAATTACCGCCCACCTCCCACCGTGAATATAAATCGACCCCGACTTTAGGCCGGTGTTTTGTGTGGCAAGCTTCAATATGGCACTGCATTTGGTGGGTCTAAGGCACGTCGTATCGGAATATCCTCGTTGGTCCAGCTCAATGGTACCCCCATTTAGGTGGAGGACATGTCTCGGATCCTGATCGAGCACGGGTTCAATTATGCTGGCAAGGACATGCTCACGAGTGGCATCACCGGTGAACCAATGGAAGCCTATGTCTTTTTTGGGCCCATGTATTATCAGGTAACAACATCCGACTGTCCCCTGCTGCGTGGTAGCGCTCACACGTACCTGTTCATTTGCAGAAACTGAGTGAGAACATTTTCTCCAGGTGCGCCACCGATCATTGACCCACCATTCGTTGCAGAACACATGGTCCTGGACAAGATGCACGCTCGCGCAAGGTCCGTTGCTATCCAAGAATACCTGTGCCACCACCTTGCTCATTCACAGACGCGCATAGGGGCCCACGCGCCACGCTGACGCGTCAGCCGACTGAAGGTCGATCGCGAGAGGGAGGACTGCGCCTCGGAGAAATGGAGCGCGACTGCCTGATCGGCTACGGTGCAACGCAGCTGCTGCTTGAGCGTCTCATGATTTCGTCCGACAAATTTGAAGTGAACGCGTGCCAAGAATGTGGCTTGATGGGCTACCACGGATGGTGCTCTTATTGCAAGAGTTCAAAAAAGATGGCGACGTTGACGATTCCCTACGCTGCCAAGTTGCTCTTTCAGGAGGTGGGTTACGGCCCGATTCGCCGATCATGTTTGATTGCTAACATGGACATTACAGTTGATGGCTATGAACGTTGTACCACGACTGGTTCTGGATGATGCATGATGATTCTGTATTTGATGAAATTATCTCCAGGGCGTTGGATATCGACCGGCACAGGAACACGACCGATAGTGTGTTTTTACTCTAGATCCTGCATATTTCCGTATGATGCAATCAATCGAACGTCCACACCTACCAAGCTGTGTCTCTCCAAAAGATGACTCGACCCAGGTAACCCGATCAAGACCGCAGGTCAGTACGGCCGGGTCATGAGTGGCGTGTCGCTCTTTCGCCGCAAGCCAAGGATGCTGCCAGGCATGAAGCCGTGGAGAAAACCCCGACACCGGGTTTATTTCCATCCCTCGGAGGACGCTGACTAACGTGATTGACTGCTCGTACTGTTAGAGGGTGGGGCTGTACGTTGAGTTCTTATCTCCGAGATAAGGTAGGGAAGACGAGCACGAGGCAGCGTTTTTGTTTATCCTTTTTTTCATCTTTTATCCCGACAGTGACCATTCCCTGTAAGAAAAAAAAATAAAACAAAACCAAAAAAGACGTCACTGTCAACGAGCAAAACGTAAGCCATGCGGGGTGAGAAAAAGCAGTGTCATGAAAGCAACGCTTTGGTTTGATGAAGGAACGCACACGTCCAATTGATATTATTTATCAATCAATATGGCGTTTTTAATAACCGTTGCAACCAGACCGGTCCGGTGCAGTTCGCGTGTATGTACACGCCATCAAGAAGGTGGGGAGAAGCAGGCCGACTTCGCATTGGACATGAACTGAGACGCAATGCGGAATCTGACAACGTGTCAGCAAAAAAAAAAAAAAGAAAAAAAAAAAGAACGACGTGCCATGGCCACCGATTCGGATCTTGAGAGGTGACACGCCAAGTGTCAATGTGATGCCACAGCTGGGTTGCATAGTTGGCCATGCCGAGCAGGTGGGAGTTGCCACCAGCAGTCGGTTGCGGCATTTTCCGTTGACGCATCCACGACAGTCGTCTTGTTGGTGATAGGATCGATTGCCAGCACCTTTTTTTTTTTTTAAATCTGTGGACTTGATTCACGTCTTGCATAGGACGATCTCGACAACCATGGGCACGCGTGCATCTGGGAGCAACTCGACAGCGCTCAGACGGTTGATGACAGAGTACAAGCAACTCACTTCGGGCGGTGCGTACGACCATCCTATCTCACTCGCACCACTGACAACTTATCAACAGGTTCCCCCGATGGCATGTTTACAGCAGGTACGCGTTTTCCCTTAGTGGTTGACATGGACATGCCACATGCCAACAACCGTACACACGTGGCCTGGCCCGACAACCACAGGTCCCATCTCGGAAGCCGACTTTTTCACTTGGGAAGCGTTGATATGTGGTCCCAAAGATACGCCTTTCGTACGTTTTCTTCCCTTGCGTCCGCGCGCGCGCTGTGGGTATGGATCACAAGTGACCCTTAGGACGGTGGCGTTTTCGTCGCCAAACTCACGTTTGTACGTTTGGGATTGGAATTGCGCATGGATCGCGTCCCCACTCACGCGCTCGCCCATAGCCCTCGGATTACCCGCTCTCGCCGTTCAAGATGAGATTCGATCCGCCGCTCTTTCATCCCAATGGTTTGTTGCACGGCACGTTTTTGACGGCACCGCTCATCCCCTCCCTAGTCTACCCAGACGGCACCGTGTGCATATCTATCCTGCATACGCCAGGCGACGATCCAACCATGTACGAACAGGCGTCCGAACGCTGGAGTCCCGTTCAGAGCGTCGAAAAAGTCTTGCTGAGCGTCATCTCCATGCTTGCCGGTACGTCCTGTTGCGTGCGCCACCACATCGCATCTCGATCCGCCCATGACACATCCGGTAGAACCAAACCTGGAGAGTGGCGCCAACATTGACTGTTGCAAGCTCTATCGCGATAGCAAGCCGGTGCGCAGTCGCCCCTGTTTTAAAATGTACCCGATCTCATCAAGTATGGTAGGAATACGAGCGATTGGTGCGGGAATCGATTAAACAACAACTAGGGTTATGAGTACAAGTGCAGTAAGACGACTATAAGAAGAGAGTGTACCCAATGCAATGTTTAGAAAACGGGCATGTAGAATATATATGTATATAGGATATATGGGATGAAGGATAGAAACGGGGAAATCGTACCATGAATCATCATTCAGGATCGTGGACGGGCATCGCGCCTAAACACCTCGCCGCCAAACTCGGGGCCCGTCTTGCCAAAGATGTGGCGTTGGACATACTCATTACGGAACATGCCGTATGGGTCGACGTCCTCCAGTACGTGAACAAAGTCGTCGAAACGAGGATATAGGGTACGCAACGCGTCTGGTCGAAGAGGGTGTGCTTTAGCCCAGTGTGGACGACCGCCGTGGCGGACGAGGATGGCTTCAAAGCGCGCAAAGAGGTCGCGAAAGGGGACCTCGAGGCCATACGGTCTGTGCTGGGTCAGACAAGGACGGACGGACGGCAAGGACTGTACCCACTTGTATTGGACGATGCCGATCCAGCAGGTCTGTTGACCGTTGCTTGGACTAAGCCAGATGTCATCGCTGTCCGAGAAGCGGATCTCGATCGGAAAGTGCGGCCGTAAGCCGTTTGGATCGGCGAATTCGTGTGCTAGCCAGGAATGGAGGTCGTGCAAACAGCGCTGGGTATTTTGATAAGGGATGGCCCACTCTGTGGTGTGTTGTGGGTACTTTATATGTATATAAACGGTTACGGTTACGCGGGGGTGAACGGGACTCACTCTGACATCGAGATTGAATATGCGGTAGCTATCGTCTACTGTGACGACGTGATCCTTTACGAGCCATGCCGCAAACCGTGTCGTGAATACGTTTAGGGAGAGAAAGTAGCGGCCTAAAAAGAGAAGAAATTGAAGCACGTGGAAACCCAAAAAGGAGTCCCATAGCCCGTTTGTATATGTTTCTTTTGGCTGGCAAGCAAAACTAAATAAATAAAGTAAAAAAAATGACGGAATGACATACCTGCACAGTCCGATCGGCACAACTGACCCGCATGGTATCTGCGGCGGGGTACCACCAAATTCGAACGTGTTGTCCAGCCCTGACTAGTCCCTCCATGTCCTGAATGCACTGATGAAACCCCATCATCTGATGCGTCTCCCTTAGTCGAAACGCGGGCTCGACTTGCAGCGTAACCGTCAGGATAAGCCCTGTGCTGCCGAGTCCGCATATCGAGGCAATGAACAGATCGGCCCGCTCCTGCCGCGAACACGACACCCGCGTCCCGTCGGCGAGCAGGATAGACAAGGCCAGGACGTGGGTCGAAATGACGCCATAGGTGATCCCAGTCCCGTGCGTCGCGGTGGTGATGATGCCGCCGAGCGTCTGGTCGGAGATGGACCCAACGTTGATCATCGCCAGGCCGTGCTCGGCGAGCGCGGCGTGCAGAGCGTCGATGGTGATGCCCGCCTCTGCGACGACGTAGCGCTTCTCGACGTTGACCTGCAAGAGTGAGCAAAGCGATCGCGAGAGGCACGGCCGAGATCGGCGTACCTCCAAGAGTCGGTTGAGCTTGGTGGTACGGAGCATGTACCCGGTCGTGCATGGCAGATCGCTGGGAGAGTGTCCGACGCCGACTGCACGTACGACCTTGCTGTTGGTGCGGGCGAGGGCGAGTATGTGCTGGCACTGTTGCACCGAGTCTGGCTCGAATATAGCGATGGGCTCGCACGCAAACGTACGGCCCCAGTTTGAAAAGAACGGGGAGGACATGTGGGGGTGCGATGGGATGCCATTGGATTGGACGGGCTTAAAAACGAGTGCCAGACGATGCTCGGTGAAAGACCACACTCGGACATGTCCGATAGGACGGATTCGGACTTGGCCGACTCAAGCCAAGGCACAGGGTCACTCGACGATCCCATTGTACCAAAAAAAAAAAAAAGAAAACAAATATTTCAATTCAGAAAATCAAACACAACTCGGCTCCACTCTTGCCCCTCATAGAACAACACCCCCCGCACCTCCGCGCTGTCCATCTCCAGTCCAAGCTCGAATTCTACGCCACGCGTCGTCAGTGTCATCGCCGCCTTCCACGGATGATAATCACAACCCCGTACCTGTGTAGAACCCATTCGGGTGCGAAATGCTCGCATTGTGCTGGAACGTGGGTAACGAGCTCAGATCCACAGTCCACTTGCAGAGCTCCGTCGTTTCACCCTGTGGCATAAAACGTCACTTGAGTTTCCCGTGACGTGTCAGCCGCTTGCCTCATCCGTATACCGCATCATCTTGTCCGTCTCGGATGTGTACAGGACAGCCACGAAATGGCAATCTTAACACAAATCTCAGTCACATCCGTCCACCCCTCCTCTCCCACTCACTCACCTTGTTTGTTCTGTGAGAATTTGCTGCGGCGAAACGTTTAGCCCCATCATCTCTCGCTGCCCACACATCCACTCACCAAAACTTGGTCTTCACGCGCTGCCTACACACGCCATCCAATCAGCCGTCGCATGGTGGAAACCATCTTCTCTTACCCCTTTCGCAGGATCGATCCCTTCATCACCAAATATTGCAACCTATTCGCTCGGTCTCCATTCTGGTCACCTATTCGTATCTCCATGGCTGCTTACCGGTTTTCACAAATCGCCACGTTCGCGCTGTTCTCAGTGATATACGCCGGCCGTCTCAGCCAATCCTCGGGCTCCGCTGGAAGTTTGACCTGCATCCCTTAGCCCGTCCTCCCCCTCCCCGCTGACGACATGTTACCACGCTCACCTTCATAATGTACGCCCGAGGCACAATCACCGTCGACACGATCGTCCTGCGCGAAAGTCCGTACTGTGCGGCCCCTCGCACGGTCGCCGTATCAGCATCAGATGGCCGTGCAATCACCTTTATCTTTCCAGAGAATTTGGCCTGCACAAAATTAATGTCCTTGAGTCGCTCGCAAATATATCACCATGCCATCACAACTTGCCTCTACTTTTTTAAACAGGTACTCGCTCCCAGCGAACCCTCCCACGAGAAGCAATGCATCAATCCGTTGCTCGATCTTGCGCGACTGCTCCTCGATCATATCCAGCACCTATTTATAAAAAGAAAAACTCAGCCACGTTTGTCTGTTGCAACGCCACACAGGTCCCTACCTGATTGACGACAGGGTCAAAGACTTCCCGCCGAATTAGGATTCCGGGTATCGCTAATTCGCCATTGATCAACCCGACAGAGGGGTCATGCGGGTCTTGCACATTGAAGCACGTAAAATGGAAATAGGTATCTGGCATGTTTCATTCAGATGAGACACATGGCCACACAGCATGGCGCTTACCGTCATCGATCTCCCCTCGAAACGCGAGCTTATCCGTCTGACTAAACGAGTGCATGAAATATGCCAAGCTGGCCGCATCAAGGTGGGCGGGGTGATCCACCAACAGCGTCTTGACCAGCTCCCGGAATCGAAGATCCAAAAAGAGCGAGCCGCAGTTTGCACCCGACCGTGCACACATTTCTGCAATTTCGAGATTCCCGTTTTGCTGTACTTGGCCAGTAATCTTGTAACACGCCAGATCCTTTTTTGCGGGCGCCCGTCACCCACCGTGTGCCACGAGTGAAACAAATAGTATACGTACGACCGTACCGCCTCCCGCGTCACAAATCATAAAATTTTGACTCGGACGGAGTTTGTGAAGGTCCGTCAAGCGTGCGCAATGCACTGCAGCAGCTTCGGGCTCACTAAACATAGACGTGAACACATGGCAATAAGGCGGTGACACAAGAATTAAAAAAAGAAAGTGGCCCTACGTGATGATGCGGAGGCGATCACGCCAATGAACATCTCCAGCGCGCGCGGATTGTACAAGCCCGGCTTCGATGGCAGCCGCACGCATGAGATCACACCCTTTGGCGTCCCACGCCGCGGGACAGGTCACCACGACGTCCGCGGCGTCTATAACCCATCAGCGTTACGTTGCACCTGAGAATAGAATTGAAATGCCCTACTCAGGTCAGCGACCGCCCCTATCTCTCGAGTGATATCTTCCTTGGCATACTCCCACAGACAGGTCAAAAAGTCAACGATCAAGTTCATGGCCGTTTTTCCGGGCTATCAAAAGGTAAGTGCATCCCCCTTTCTCCTGATAACGCAACAAGGAACGACGTACTGGAAGTTGCGGTAATCGCGGGTCGATGGCGCTCTCGTCACGCAACACGCTCGGTTCGAGGAACAGTTTAAACCTATACAGCACTCTCTCATGACGCACGCCGACACCGAGAACAAAAAGGGAGTCACGCCTACCATTCACATCGAAACGTGCCCGGCATGAGACTCGCATTCTTGGCTTCGAGTCCCCATGCCAAGACCTGCCCATGTTCGTCGTAGAGCAGACAGGTGGGCACTTTGCGAAACGTCTCAAACGAGCCTGGCCAGTGCAGAATTTGCTGTATCGTGCCCGACGCGATACGCGAGGACGCATACGCCTGTTGTGTGTTAGAGTCATGCACGCTGTTCGGATCGCGTGGACGTTGCACGTACCACCCCTGAAAACGTCGTTCCTGCCCATGCCGTCAGCGACACGTCTGCACGACCCGCACACGACACGCACCAAAATCGATCGAAATGGACATTCGGCTTTCGTCTGATGGTGCATGATACTGATGACCGCCTGCCGAGGTGACCGTGTGCGTCATGGAAGCCGTGAGCGAAGGCGCGGTCGACCCGTTCCGACGGAGTGGGTGCAGAGGGCTGGGCTGGTACAGCGGCGCGGGCGGTGCCCCTGCCCCTACATCAAACGGTCCATTGGACGGCATTGCAGGCATGCTTGCATTCATCGAGGGACGGGATAACATTGTCATGCCGTGGTGGACGCTCCCTGGTGGGGGCGAGGGCGAGCCAGGAACAGATGCAGCACCGGACCCAGGTCGATTAGGACCCCAGTACGACGGAGAACTCACGACGGCACCAGGTCCGCCGTGGAGCGGGGGTTGGTTGGTGTGGAAACTCGGGGGCGGCGGGGACGGAATGGTCGGTGAGAGCAAAGCCCGCTTTTCGTAAATTTGCGCAGCGGCTTGCGGGGTGGGCTGTTGTTGGACGATGCCCGCGGGGATGGGCGCTGGACGGTTGGTGTACTGGTCGTCCTTGTGAGCCGGCGAGTCACCGCAGCAACCCATGGTGAGAAAAAGAGCTGGACAGCGGGAAAAACGCGACGAAGACGATGCAAAGCTGGACGAGCGCTTGGAGAAATGGCAGTGCCAAGGGCCGCACTGGAAGCGACGAAGCGCTGATCGTGATCATGTGCGTCGGCAAGAGACACGCTCGACGCGGTCCACGGTGAGCACCATCACCATACAAACCCACCAGACGAGATCGTGGTCGTACTGAAATACAAAGAATGTTCAAGTTGGAGTCGTATCATTTCGGGGTTTACTCGACTCGACTACATAAACAACAAACGAACCAGAAAATCGGAGACATCCTTGAGCGTATCCACCCGAGCGATGCAAAAACACAAAATAAAAGCTGGTTGCATCACGTACATCAGCGAAAAAAATCGACCTCATCGCCCCGGACCTGTCAAGAGATGAGGCAAACGGAGAAAGCCGACCTGTAACGCCTCGCGGGATGGCGCATCGAGATCCAACGACCGGCGACAGACAGGCGAAAAGATGCACGCTCTTCCGCCACTCCATAGCAGTCCGGCATCCGCCATACGGCCATACGCCCCCTCGTGCATGAGTCACCTATGAAACGAACCCAACGATCCGGGAAGACGGAAATACCGCAACAAACCGGTCGGCGCGGATAAAACGGGCAAGCGAATTAAAATCATGTCAGGCGGGAACATCCATACACCGTACGGCAGGGAGGAGGGCCCTGCAAGACCGCGTGAACAAGAAGAAAAATAAAAAAGTTTCATTTCCGAGTCGCAGAGTTCCGTGAACGCCACAAAGACAGGGCAAGCTTCTCACCGCTGACGGTTCCAATGATCGATCGTTGGCAAAAAGTAATACCACAGGCCATTCCCACAAGGGCTAGTCCAACGCACAGCAACAGTGGCCAAATCATCTCTAGGGCCAGGAGGTGGCAGGTGTGGGTTGTGTCTCACCGTAAATTCGGAATGGAAATCGGTTGTGGGAGGCGAACGAGCGCGAGGGGCTGTCCATCAGTGACCAGTGACATGTCAGTCATCTGCCAATCGGGGGCTCTGTTCCATGGCAGAACGACCGGTAGTCCGCGGGCGTAGATTGGAGCGGGTTCGGCCGCGAGGAACCGTACCTATACTGTGCCATTGTTCCTAGTTCCTAGCTTTGCCAGGAGTTGCTTGTGGTGAATGATGGAAGAGCAGATCAAAGTTGTTTTTCGAGTCCGATTCAAAGTCCCTTCTCGCTTGTACCACCACGACGACCATGGCACACGTCCAGAGACTCAAATCCATCGCAGCTGCATGGCCCACAGACCCGTTCCGTCCCAACGTGCAGCTCAAAACATTTTTCGAGGCGCTCGCAGCACACCCGCATCTCACCCCAAACGCGGTCCAGTCCGCCAAAGTCCTCTTGGAAAACGGTATCCAACATAGGGTGAGCGCCTCCTCGTGACCCCCATTCTTGTGCTCAATCCAGCTCCGCCAGTACCCGCTCTCTAAAAAGACCTTGGAACCCGCCTCCATGCCCAAACACTATCAGCGTCTCGTCCATGGATACGAGCGGAGTGTACAGGGCATCCGCCGACCTTGGTGGCAGGTCTTTTTCGGTATTTGGAGATAACGATCTCACATCTATACCCCCTTCCCTCTCCTCCGCCTACCCCACTTTTTTTTTGGTTTCCCATATCCCCAACATGGCCATGCATGCATGCACACATCCCTATCTCTCGTGTCATTTCGCGCGAGGGGTGATTCGGAACAAACGGTCACATAAATAATGTCCTAGCAACGCGGTCAAAAATGATACAGGATCTTGCCAGGCAGCGGCGCGCGCGTCCATCATGATCTCGATTCTCCTTTTCATGGGTGGCCCGGGCGATGCCGCACGCATTTGCCGTCTGTCTAGACCAAAGGATCACGTCCGAGAGGGATATAGAACGCTTGTCCATTGTTACCGGGCTCTTTGTCCATGTCGCAAACCCGTCCGTTCGGACCTTGTCACACTTTTCATTTCACATCTCCGTCCTGGTTAGCATGTACCGTCCGTCGGGATCTCCGTGGACCCAAGTTGGAGCGTCAAGCATGTGCTTTTATGACAGTCCAAGTGGCCGGGTGCGTAAAATGATGGTGACACGCGCAGCAATGAGACTGCACATGGAATCGACAACGTGTCCCTTTCACATTCACAACAAGTCTGAGAATATTGTTTGACGCCACTTTTTTTTGGTCCAGTTGGAACACGTTGCAAAAATGGCGCAGTCCCTCGTCTCATCTCCATCAACTGTCATCCACTATCTCATATTCGCCTTTGGCGGCCTAGACCGATATCAGACGCCGTCATACGACCCACACTGAATTGCACACACCTTGTCGACCATGTTCTTTCGTTTCTCTCTCGCCTTGCGTTGTACCTTGACATACTTGGCAAGGGGTGATTCCTCGACCCTGAGGTCCGCTTCCCACATCTCCACCTCGGACAGCTTTCCAGGGCCAAATTGAACCCCCTTGCGTTTCGCTTCCACCCACTTGGCGCTCTCCTCGATACGCTCCACGAGCCCCTTGACAACGCCTACTTCCTTTTGTGCCCCACCCTTTGGCTTCGGTTTCGTTGTCGACTTGGCCGTCTTGAGCATCTTACGCAAGGAGACGACGATCGGAACGGTAATCTCGGGAAAGGCGATGCTGCCGTGGACCGGCCCGCTGATCAGCCATTCGGCCAAGATGAACGTCGCTTCGTCGACGAGACCTTCCATGTACACGCGCGTCTTGAGGTACTGTGCTGGCGCACGGATGTTGGATTCAAAGTCGAGCGGGCGAACCGTCGACGGTTTGGACTTGCTGGATAGAGCCAGCTGCGACGAAATGATGGGGAGTAGGTAGGGTGTCAGTGGGATGTACGTGTCTGTGTGGCGCGACAGATGGAGTATCGAGCGGGCAATGTGTAGATGCAACGGATACGAGCGTGCGTTGGATACGAGCCTGCAAGCGCGTGTTACGAAGCACGACGAAAAAAATAAATGTTCTTACTTGATCGCACCCAGGCTCACTTGAACCAGCGGGTAAATGAGAGGCTTGAGATCGCTCTCCTCCCCTCGTTCGGCTTGCGCCTCTTTGCTACATGCCCTTGCTAGTACTAGAGCCCAAAAGTCGACGCAATGCACATATTGCCAGTTGTACACTTGCTGGTATGATTCCTGAGGACGTACATTCAGTTAACCACGGGCTGAATTCAAGTCAACGACAGCACCTTGGTTTTCGTTTTCATACTACTCCTGAGGTGGATTGCAAGTTGTCTAATGTATCCAAATGCATGCTGATACGCCACCGCATGGTCCAAGCAAAAAATCTCGGATGCAGAATTTTTCATGAGATTGATGGACGGCAACCTGTGCGAGCTCGTGGATTTCGAGGAGCGCACCAACTCGAGGTACGTGCTCTGGGGTAGTTATAAGTGGCGGAATGATGCACGAAAACAAGACTCCAACCTTCATGACAAGGTCCAACATGGCATCGTCAGCAGCGCTTGCAAGCGCCCGGATTGCCAAGAACGCTGAAATCCGTACGCTGTCTTCTCCCGAAGACCAAACGCCTAGACATTGCTAAAAACGTTTGCCCAATTACCACAGGGCCATGAGAGAGTCAAAGAATCGTACTTTGAGATAGGCCTTGACGGTTCTCCGGTTCGTTGTCACATATGGCAGGATTTTTGCGCTTTCCGCAAAGGCAAGCTGAAGCATCTCGTTGTCGGTGAGCTGTGGGATCAAGTGAACGATACTGCTAAAGTACGATAAGATGAGTTTTTGGAGGGCTTTTAGCTTTTTTGTTTGCGTAGGTGGTTTACTGCAGAAACGATAAATGAACGACAGCAGTGAATGCACGATTCACATACTATTTTCCGTTGGGAAGAGTTTTGTAAGGGATATGATGGACGAGGACGACCGGGGTAAATTTGAGAGCGGTGGTGACGAGTTTGCTGTACACTGAAAATGGGTTATGAGTACAACCACGAAACGGGTTTCAAAACGCCTTACTTGCAGAGCTGTCGATGCGCCAAGCAGGGGATTGATCGTCTTCATTCATATGTGCAGCAGAACGGAACGCGATCAATAGTTTTCTCAAGGCACGCAGAGAACGGTGCTGGAGAACGTGTCACTAGAAATCGAGATCGACGCAGGGGGTGACTTACATCGAGCAATGCCTTTTGCCAATCGCGTAAGATATCTTTTGTGAGGATGGGCAACGTCTCGCTCTCCATTTCAACATCCTCCTTTTCGTCGTCGTCCTCATCATCGACGGCGTCTTCAGGACCAAAGTCGAGCAGTTCGCGGTCGTTTTCTTGGAGGTACTTGTAAAACTCGGGATCCTTTTCCGCCAGCTTGGAGAGTTCGTGTACATGCGCGACGCCTTCGTCTACGGTACCGTGTTCGCAACGAAGAGATCAGTCCCCGGGAAAACATACCTTCCAGGTCATCGACCGCAGCAAAAGACTCGTCATCGGCAACCTCTTCCTCGTCTTCCTCTACGTCGGAGCCATCCTCGTCCATGTTCATCTAGGAATCATGAGTGTCGGTAGTCCATGTATAGTCTATGCCATACATCTCCATCTTCATCGTCAGACTCGTTCTCCATGAATCCAGCTCCGAGAAAGTCATCCACAGTCGTCCCCTTGACGCTATGGAACGCACGTTAGCACACCTCATGCCATGGCAGAAACGCACGCACTCGGTTGTGTCGTCGCCGTCATCTTGTTCGCTGTCGTCCGAGACCTGCGCTGCTGTTTTACCTTTACCCTTTGTACCGCGCCTGCTCTCGATTTTTTTCTTGGTCTCCTGGTGTTTTTTTCTCGACTGGATCGTTTTTTTGAGCTGACCGCGCGAGGCAAACTTGCGCGTAGCCTTGGTCGCTTTTTTGCCCATGGATGTGGTCGAGTTCTACAACCGAGATAGGAAGGTCTCCTCGCTTCGTCCTCTCATGGCCGAGTCTCTCCTCGCCGCTCACGTCGACCTCATCGCCCGCGTCCGCGACACCCAGCGCAACAACCGACGTCTCCTCCGCGCACTTCCATCACCACCACAGGATCTCCTCAAGCTCCCGCTCATCCCGTCGCCGTCGCCGTCCCTTTCGCCATCGCCCCCGTCGTCCCCCCTCCTCGCACCACGCCCGAAACCACCTCCAAGACCAGACCTCCCACCCCCCAAACGTGCACGACTCGCACGCTACCCCAACTACGTCCCCGAAGAAGAAACGATCCGCAACGACTACTCTCAGCGATACGTCGACAGCGGCGAATGGCCCCAAAACTGGGTCGTCGGCGCAGAGCTCGAACGGCGCTTTGAAGAGTGAGTCTTCCTCGTCCCGTGCTCGACGTGCGTGCACACACCCTTTTTGCGCTACTAGATACCCCAAGCAACAGCGTCTGCTCAATCTCAAGAAGGAGTCGGTCGACACGCATGCAGCGCCGTCGTGTTACCTGCCCTTGCAACAGCTTCCTTCCCTTCACCCGTTCAAATTCGACGTGATTCTCCTCGACCCGCCGTTCTCGTCCTCGTTTGGCTGGGTCGAGCTCCAAGAATTTCCGATACCCTCTCTCGCTGCGGATCCGTCCTTTGTCTTCATGTGGGTTGGAAGCGGTGCAGGCGAAGGCCTCGAGCGAGGTCGCGAAGTCTTAGCAAAATGGGGCTACCGAAGATGCGAAGACATCGTCTGGGTCAAGACCAACCTCCACTCCAATCGCGGCCCGGGCGTGAGTGTTGTGTACAAACTCCCCGTCCTGTTCCCCTCCCCCCCCAAAAAAAAACCGATCCCCACCGTTGATATGTTGATCTGTATTAGACAGATCCGCCCACCACGTCCCTGTTAACCCGAACTAAACAACACTGTTTGATGGGCATCAAAGGCACCGTACGGCGATCCACCGACAACTGGTTCGTACACTGCAACGTCGGTACGTGTACCACTCCCCACCCCCAATCCTATCCTCCTGATCGCCGTGCTGACCCTACTACTACATCACACGTCTACCCAGATACAGACGTGATCATTTGGGAAGGCGATCCCTCCGATCCAACACGCAAACCCCCAGAAACATACGCCCTCATCGAAAACTTTTGCCTCGGAACACGTCGGCTCGAAATCTTTGGCCGCGCGCGATCCTCGCTACGGCGAGGCTGGGTATCCGTCCTCGCCGAAGGCGAACACGAACTCGTACCCGAACTCGCCCGCAACCGCGCACCGTGCATCCCCGACGGCGCTCGACCATGGGACAAGGATGGATGGGAAGAGGTGACCAAGAAACTCGCCGCGCTCGGAGGGGGCAAGTGTGTCGTGCCGAATACGCAGGAGATCGAGACGCTCCGTCCGAAATCCCCCGTGAGGTCTGGGCCGCTGCCAGGTGGGGGCGGGGTCAGCGGCGGCGTGGGCGTCGGTGTTAGCGGAGGCGTCGGTGTCGCACTGGGACCGCGACGGTCCAACATGCCCCCGCACCAGGCAGCACAGAACCAGATGCTCGTGTCGCCAATGATGGGCATGGGCATGGGAGGCATGGGTATCGGGGTCGGGATGCCGGTGGACATGGGCGGGTGGCCGGGCATGGGTATGGGCGTGAATATGAATATGGCAGGGATGGGCATGGGAAACATGAATATGCCGATGATGGGGATGAATATGGATGGCATGGGTGCGCCGTTTCATTCCGCGGGACAGTCGATGGGCCAACTCGGACTCGGTTCGATGTGGATGGGTGGTGAGAATCCGGACGGCGTGGTGTGGGATGGGATGGGGGACGGGATGATGATGAATGGGATGGGCATGGGGGGCATGATGGGGGGCATGAACGGAATGGGGATGAACCAATGGACGCAACCGGGCTATGACGGTTTTCAATGAATGATACTACATGTTCATGATTCATTGTCATTTGCAAAGTACCAAGGTACGAATGACATGGATAAAACAGCTATGGGTATGCGTATATGCCATGAAAATGGTCAAGGAGATGGGAAAATTAAGGTATCATGTATATACTCTATGAAAAAGAAAAAAAAAATGCAATGAAGCGCGAGACAGGGAGGCGAACTGGGGACGACGAAAGCCAAAAGAACATCGAAAGCTGAAAATAGGTTTTAAAAGCCAAGAAAATATCCTGAAACTTGAGTCATCTCATTCGACATCTATCCGGAAGCTCATGACTTGGGGTAGGTATGCTGCTCCAGCGAGATCGAGAATGTGAACGTCGTCAAAAACGTCATGCCCGTTAAACTGTATCACTTGATAAGCCGGGACTAGCAAGAACAAAAGAAACGACACTGACCCCTCCAAACACGAATACTCTGCTGTCCGCGATAATAGTCATGTGGTAACCCCTTGGACTGGGTGGCTTACCGCACACTGGGCGAGGCTCGTACTGGAGGTTCACTGGCAAAGAACTGATCAGCACACGATCGAGCTGCGCAAGCTCAAGACACACCAAGATTGTAAAAAAGAATCTCGGAGGTGTAAGCCAACCCATCGTGACCACCAACGATGAAAAGATACGATCCAACCTGCGTCGAGGTATGCGATAACCGACGATGCGAGAGTGTCAACGACACCCGCGTCCACTTCAGAGAGTCTACGTCGATGAACGATGCGTCAATGGGCAAGACAGAGAGGAGTCAAGAGTGCACCTACCCAAATTCAAGCACCAGACGTCCGAGAAGCACTCCCGACCATCGCTCCCACCCATAATGACCATGACACTTCCAACCAGGTTGGCAGTATGATAGCCTCTCGGTGTCGGACCATCTTTCGTCTCGATGTGGGTCCACTTCAAGCCCTCACACGTAGCGCCACGAAGGGAGACATCCAGACGAGATACATCAAGCGTCCACAAATCATTGAGTGCCGTCAACCCATTTCCCCCACCAAACACGTAAATCTTTCCGTTATACAACACTGCTGTATGCGCGCGTCTCGGTGCGGGATGCAGAGGATTCTTCTCTGGCTGAGGTTGCCCCTGGGCCGGAAAAGTCGGTGCGAACCACCGTCTGGTGGTCGTATCTATGATATACGTGGTATCGTAATACGTGGGTCCTTGTCCACCGCCAAAAATGACGATCTTCCGATCGACCAACGTGGCGGTATGTGCACGGCAGGGAGGAGGAACATCGCCCGTCGTGTCGGGATGAGACCACTGCATCGTATCTATTCCCCCCCGACAGATCAGCAAACATGAACACGACGAGAGGACTGCATACCCGTATCAAAGCAATAAATGTCCTTGCCACAGTCCTTGTCATCGCACCCGCCAAACACCCAAGCGATATTATCGACGAGCGTGACTGTATGCGCGCGCATATTGCGCATGGGCAACGCCCCATGAACAGGCGCACGTGACCAATACATGGCTGTGGCAGGAGCGACGCGGACATCGTCGCTGTGCGGCAGGCGAGGGGTCGATCGGAACCGCTGCTGCTCGCGCACGCCGCGATTGCTCTTGGCATCCTTTCCCGAGGGGGACGATGGACGACGTTTGATGGACGGGGCGGGCTCTGTAGGCACGGCTGCACCCGTAGTCGTGCCAGGCGCGTTGGAGACATGGCGCAACGACGACGGCTTTCGCGTTGCGGTGAGGCGAGGCGTCCCTGGCACGGTGGGGGTCGGAGCAGAGGACGACGACGATCCAGACTGTGTTGGCGTGACTGAGATTGGATGCTGAGCATTGCCCGTGTTGAACGTCGATGTCGATGCTGTCGCTTGATGATGGAGATATGGAGAACGCGACTGGACGGCGAGTGACTGTGAGGAAGAGCGGGGATCGTCGTTTGCAGAGACGCTGCTCATCGTGTCGGTGTCGTCGTCGTCGTCGTCGGGGATGTCGGTGGTGTTTGAGAACGTGGCGGGTGCAGGGACGTTGCTCGGTTTTTGTCTTCGCGGCCATACGCGGCTCGCCATCGCAAGAGGTGATGAGCGTGGGAAAATTGGTCGACGTTTACGACATTGCAATCACGTATGAAGTACACAGTATACAAGTAGACGCAAGAGAAAAAACCATAGCTTTTAGGTACAGCTCAATACCTGACAGACAAGGTCGCAAGACGAGGACTATTGTTTCCTAGCTTCGCACTCAGGCTGCGTGGCGACCTGTCAAAGTGGCGTGGTGTAGGATTCAATGGAGACAACAACGTGGATTGTCCACTGTTGGGGCCGGCACGGTCCAGATCCTTGTGGATACCCCCAAGAAGGATCTTCAGCATGTACTCGGTGTCAAATGCACCGTACGCAGGATCGTATGGAGTGCTGTCAACGATATCCTGTCAAAGGATTGAGTGATTCATCGCACGCATGGGATAAACAGAATGATATACCCTAATTTTGTAACGAGACTCGAGGTGGTTATCGAGCATGTGTAACAATTCCGATGCAGCTGGGTCTGTTCCAATTTGCACAAACTGAATCCCAAACATGTCGTGCTTGACGTGGTGACGATCAAGTCGGTGCGCTGCATCAACAATGACCCTCTCGAGATCCTCTTGGTCGGCTACACGCACAGTTGTGAGCAAGAACTAATACCAGGAACACCACGACTTACTTGGGAGACCATCGGTGATCACCACGACAGTGATGGGCTCATGAGTGGTGCGCTCCGACTCGATAAGTGGTATGTAGTGGTTAATGATCTGGCCCAGCTTCGCACCAGTCGGGGTGTCTTCGCCTGGAGAGTGGGTTAGGATCGTGTTGTCGTGTATGTAAGTAACACATACCTTCGGGCAGGATTCGGTTGAACAGGGCTTGTACCTCTGACCTCGACTGCATGACAATGGTTTCAATCAGTGTCCTTTTGAAGAGAGGGAAAATGCTCACCTGCATGTTGGGAGCATAGTCATCCCAGTGCATAAAGTGAATGTCAGCACCTTTCGATCCGTATTTGTTGGCGATGTCCACAATGCCAGCAAGAGCTTCTCGAGCTTGCACCCAAAGGTTACCCTCTTGCATCTAGTCGAGACATCAATAAATTGCCTCAAGCTACCAAGAGATTTACTTACAGACATCGAATCGTCAATGACGATGACAGTCTTGATCTCACTATGACGGATCAACAGTGCGAAAAAAAAACCATTGAGGAGATACGCACGCCAATCTTCTAAGACCAGCCTCTCTATCAAGATCGACACATTCGGGGATGAATCGTGGTATATCGCTCTCAACGAGGGTCGTGTTAAACATGTCCACCTCAGTATGTTTTGTTCTGAGTGATGATCTTTGTGTACGCTGCTGAGCAAGGACGACGGTACCCTGAACAAGAGCGCCTTCGGGTTCCACAGGAGGAGCAAAGCCCCAGCGGAGCTGCGAAGCGCATACAAGCACTTCATAGTTGGCGATCTATGAATGTGAATGAAATCAGCTCGAGTCCTTGGCTGGTCACGAGAGGTGCATACGATGTGCTCTTTACCGGCATATCCGATTACAGCCCCGGAGAACTGAGGACTCGCTTTACCAATGTCTGTCGATACACGCCATGAGATCAACACCCGCACAAACCTGCCACCCAACACTCACGAAGACCGCCCTCCAACAGAGCGCGGGCGATGTACATGGTGCATCCATTGCGATCTTCCCCGAAAGGAACGGCATTGTCTGGAATCTCGTTGCCCTCCGTCAGGACCTAGACAAGGGTGTCAGCCATGGTGTCGAGACCACGTGATATGAAAACAAGCCATACCCAAACTAGAGGGACCGGAGAGCCGTGTCTTTTGAAGTGTTCAGTGCTTCTACGAGCGGCTGCGAGCCACTCCTCCTTGTGAACCGTAGAGCGGGTTTCCATTACAACGGGGGTGAGAGGTCGGCTACCATGCTCGGATAGCCTTGACCTCTCGGTAATCACCGTCCGAGTTGAAAACTCTGCAGACGCGGTCAAAGGTGAACCCTTGTTAAGGGCGGATCCATGGGATGCATGTTTCTGGTGTACGGACTTGCGCGAGAAGGACATGTTCGTGGTGGTAGTTGGGAGAGAGCGGACCCGGGTATTGTCGACATTTTATACCCTTTGCGTGAGACCCAAAGATCCATTGTGGAATGGATGAACGCCGTAATCGAGGGGCCAGAACCCGTATCAAACACGATGCAAGTCACTCATCGATGGTCACCTCAGGTGCGGGTACAAAAGGGCGTTGATGAGTTGGCGAAAGCGGAAAGAAGAACCCCGTCGAGCCAAGATGACGACCCACAGCGCTTTTCGCTTCCGATTAGAGTGTTCGCTAGCGAACATGATGCCAGGGACATGCGGATGGTGATAGTGAAAGGAAGGGCATATGATCTACCTCGAGGCGATCAGTGAGTAGTTCGGGTGCTTCCGAGCGAGTCTGGCAAAGAACTTACAACGAGGCAACTAGCGCTAACTTGCACTCTATCTAGGAGACGAAGAAGCAAATCATTGTGCTATTCTAAGAGTCTTCTTAATCTCCTGACATGAGGTTGTCGCATTGCACCTTTCCCGAGATCAGTAGGGATCTGCGCTACAGGTGGAAATGTGTCTTGATCCATGAAGTTGCAGCGTGTAGTACCCTCCACGTCCCGGGTCCCTGAAACGTGCCCTTGACCCTCACCCTTTGCCCGTTCACTGAAGCTGATCGCTCATCGATAAGCTGGAAGTCACGATTCGCTGCCACACCTGGCGCCCATGCAAGCCATGCGGTAACAAGCCCCTTCATAACCCGGCTCAACTCCGGACATGACATCTCAGTCGACTATTTCCGCTGGATTCGAAACGCCAACTTTGAGACGTTCTCCGACGACCTCGCGGTGTGCTCCTATAATTGGTGCCGCCCATACGTGCTGTGTCACTCTATTTCTCACTACCCGAGGTGCTTGCGCCGTTCGGGCGATCTAGTCGCCTGCTTACCTATCTAACCTAATCCACTCGCCTATAGGTACTGCATGCGATCGGCCTCGGTCGCTGCAACTCGATCTATTACATGTCGATGGAACGACTTGCCTCATGTCGTACAAGTGATCCAAAATTCGGTGCAGTCACATATTTCCGAATTGGACGGCACTGGACGGTCTCCGCTCGGAGAAAAATAATCCTGCGCCATCCTGCGCCCTGCTGTGGAGTCGGTCGTCAAGCAGATGCTATTGTGCACCGTGGTTATTGTTGCGTATTTTTGATCCTGTGTGGGTTGCCACACGAGATAAGATATGCGGCATTTGATCCGGAGTCTTCATCCGGCCCAACGAAAATGACGCACCTGGGGTACGATTATACGTGATACGTTCATATATAAAAATGTAGATGAAAAAAAAAAAAAAAAATAGGGCAGACAAGTTTATACGCGAGGACGTGGTCGAGTGGATCGTACAAGTCGAAACCCGTCCCTCGCGCGCCCTGACCAATCCACATCTGTGACTCCGAATCCTGGCCCACCCGCCACATACTCCGCCAATCCCGCAGCCGCTTGATCAGACGGGGTGGTCGTGGACGCAAAGAAGATATAAATCCCTCTTTCGCCTTCTTTACTCGGCTGTCTCGTCTTTCAGGTCCTTGCAGCACTAATCGGTTCAACGACCTCGTCAACACCACCCTCGACAATGTGCCACCACGAAGTGTACGTGTTCCGCTTCGTGTCCAAGCTCGCTGCTCACGGCATGCATACCATACAGCGTAGGCGATTATTACAGAGGATGCGGCGTAGGTTGCACCCGTGCTGGTACCCTTGCATGCATGCTGTACTGACCACCCGGCTCTTCATCCATAACTTTGAACAGCACTTTCATGGGCGCTACTTCACCGGCGAAGTGTCTGATTGCAATTCTCAAAGATGCAGGACAAGCAAGTCCCATATGCACAAGACCGCTCCAAATTGTGGATGTCCTACCGTTCGTCCCCTTGCACTCTGCCCCTATGTTTCCACATCCTTACCCTCCAACACGACAGGTCCTCACAGAGGATCGCAGAATACAAAACTTGTTCCAAATGCCGCATCCAGACTGCGAAGGCACGTCGTCGCATTGAACAATGACCGTGACCGTACGCGAGGTGTCCGACATTAATGAGACCTACAAGAATATCGTTCACGGCATCTCCCCCTCATCTTACTAGACTTTCTACACCATTACGTCCCACTGCATCCGAATCTCTGACTAATTTACTAGCTGCTACTAGTATCCTCTTGTCTCTGACCCACACATACTGCGTATGTATGTATATATGCCTCAAAGAGGCCCATTCAGATCATCATCCCTTTTTTTTTTTGCAAATCAACACCACGCTGTCACACGGATGGTCGTGTCGCGAGATTGACAGATGGCTATTAAACACTTGATCAACGACCCTGACGAGAACCTTCCGAAACAAACGGCACGTGCTTACCGGCGCTCTCGTCACCTGCATCCTATCCTGCAGCATCGCACTCACGGTCGACGACGCTGCACCCGTTCTAGGACCCAACTCGACCCCAAGGTACCGCGAAAAAAACTCGTCCAACCATCCGAAAAACGCGTCTTTATCCTCTGCACTCAGATGCGCCCAGTCGATCTTATCCACGTCTGGTGATGATGTCACCCGAGGACTGGGTGGGTACCCGCCCGCAGCGCGCGTGGGCGGTGGACGAGGTACAAACGGCGGTGGGACGTGCGAATCCTCCACCTCGGCGTCGCTCGGCCGTGGAGGAACCACAGGCTGTGCGCCAGATGCAATGACGTCAGGCCGAGACCTCGACGGCGGGGGCGGGGGCGGCGCGCGGCCCGTCGACGTAGACGCAGTGGTAGACGCACCAGACCCTGGAGGCGCCCGTTTCCAGTTGGGATCCCAGTTCGACTTGGACGAGGGTACGCTGGTATACCGGTCGCGCGTGTTGGTCATTTTGGTGACGCTCACATCTTTGGCTTTCTCGGCCTTGGCTTTCAGTTCGGCGACTGGTGATAGACGTGGCAATGAGGAGCTTGGTAACACAACGTCGTCTGTACAGGATGCCTGCTTACAATTGACCATCTCGTGGCACTGATGCTTCTCACAGCTGCGGTCTGATCGAACCTCGAGAAATTGATGTGGGTGGTGATTAAGAGGATCAAGTCTTTCAAAAGCAGCGAGTATACAAGAGACGACCGTTGGATTGGGGTCGATTGAGGCGGGAACTCGGTAGGAAGTCAATAGGAAGTGCTGTCTCAGTAGACGTCACGTGCCGGGGACACAACAGATTGTTGTCAGATAGATACAAGATAAGTAATGCTGGTAGCAGTAAAAAGAGTGCTTGAAAAAAAAGTGTCAACGATACAACGTACAATTCACTCTCGAACCAAAAGAGCGTCAAGGGATATCGGATATCGACTCTATCATCGTCCCAAGTAGCAGCAGATCCACAAAAAGAGACGCGGGGGGACCAGCCACCTCAATGCCTCGAGACTACCACTGCAACAATGAGAATCACGAGACAGACGAAAAACGAGAGGAGAGCCCATAGACATCGCTTGGCCCACTTGACTTCCGCCTCCCTCATCTCGGTAAGCATCTTTGCCTTTTCCTCCTCCGTCTTGTCCAGCTGCCAGTCCGCCGTCACGCGCATCGGTGAGAACAAAAAGTAGACGCCGATGGCCCAAAAGAGGGGAAAGACTAGACCAAACGACCATGAGCAAAGGGGATCACTCGATGCGAAAAAGAACGACGACGCACAGAATCCGTATTTGAACAGGTGTCGTGCGACAGTGTCTACCTCGAAATCGGATGAGGTGTACCCAGGGAGTTTTTCGCCGTCCCAGTCGGGCGAGTAGGGTGGGGGTACGCGGCATTGCGACCGCGTGCGGTGACCTCGTCTTCCTCCAAAGAACTCGCCCAGCGCGTCGTCATGTATTTGTCTCGGCGAGTGATGTGATGGGGATGGTGGGGATAGTGTGGGTGTACTGCTTGTTCTGGAGTCTAGGGAAGGGGTTGCGGTCGTTTCTGACGCCCGGGACATGTGAACACGTAGTTGAAGATCATCGACGGGTATGCGTGTCGTCGGACCGCCATGACTTGGTACCCGGATATTGGAAAGCGGACTCATGGCTGAGGGTGATGTGAGAGAAGGGTGGGATGTCCTGCAACCAGGCTGTAGCTTGGCTTTACGGATCCTGGGTCATAAATACGCTCCATTCTAAGCGGGTGGGCCTGTTAGTCAAAGACAAAAGGACAGGGTGGGAGGTCAAGCCATCACAATCAAGCTGGTGGTGCCTTTCCTTATAAGGGATGTCGACCCCCAATACTTGCCTAATATAATCACACCCTCTCATAAAGATACCGAGCCACACAATAAGAACGACCGAAAACGTTGGCGCTTACTGCAATGTGAGAAACAATAGAGTCACTCAGGACGACGTTTCTCTATTGTCCCTATTGTCTTCCGATACAGCTTCGACCTCACGAGGATCCTTATCCCCGACAGTGAGAACGTGATCATGTCGATGCTCCGGTGCTACTAAGATACGCTGCCTTCAATATCGTCGCCATTTCCTTGCGAGATTCCCACAGTGGTAAGATAATGCAGAACGTGCCGCTCGCAAAGGCCCAGATACTATGCCAGCAAGATCAATCGTTTCATGCAACGTGGACGATGAACAAAAAGGAACGTACATCGAACAGGCGGTCCAGAACGTGTAAAACTCCCGACTAAACACATAATGCGAGAAAAACATCGGCAAAGGTACTGACAAAACGTTGACGCGAGATCATTTTACCATGGAAAAACTTACCAATGATGATCACTATAACCGTAAAAACTGTCGAGTAGACGAATGCCTTTTTGAAGACACGTTGAAGCGAGGCTATTCGCTGTTCTTCGTCTTTGGATGCATCTGAGTCCTTGTCCTTCAGTTGTTTCTCGAGGTCAGGAGACGCTTTTCCTGTATTTGAATTGTTTTCAGACTCTCCATGCACTCGTTGGTCGCTGACGTGATCATCCAACGTGGAGATCGCGCGCGTCCCCGAAAAGTCATAGTCCGCCGGACCTGTCCCGCCCCATAAAAAACATACGGATCTAGTGTGACATCCAACTTACTCATCAGAGACACGGATACCGTGAGTATTCCAGAGAAGAGTAGCCCCGTCAGTCCACTGCACACAGCGGAATACGGCTCCGCGAGATTGGGAATGTTAATTTGACCTATCGCACCCCGGTAAGCAATCAGGACCATGAAACGAACATCTGGACATACCGTATATCTTCAAGCAACCAATCATCCATGCTAGCATCCCTAGAACGGCTCCGCCTATGGCCCCACAGAACACACCTGCGCGCGTTAGTTTAGACCACGAGATTGTGAGTGCGATCGGTATGACCGCGGGGCTCAGAATTACACCCCTAAAACGATTGAGTTACGCTCATGGGGTACATGGGAGACCGTACTGCACATAATAGAGCTGAACAGAAGACCATCAGAGTGAATCTCGGGAGCACTAAATTGGAATCTCACCCATCCGAGATTGATGTTTCCGGCGTTAAGCTATATGTAACGTACGTTGGGCTTCTGCAGGTTCGGAGATTACAGCAACTTACAATGGAAGCCCAGCAGCCCATCCAGACAGCCCAGAAGCAGATGAAGTAATGGGATGCTCTCACGATCTCTTCTCCCGTTGCCTTTGGTCTGATATACGTTCGATAAATGCTAATACAAGTCAGCATCAACCAATACAAGGCGTTCATGTTCATACTCGTATGAGCTGCCAGCGTACAGGGAATGGTGAGCAGCATGTACGATGTTTTAAGAACACTACACTCACAAAAGACTCGACACTCCAATGAGTTCAGAACTCGCAGCGGAGGTAACTGCCATGCTGGCCGAGAAGTGAGTAGACCATTCATGCAAGCTATTTGTTACTCACAACACAACGAGCAGAACAGCAATCGCACCTCCTTTTCCCATGAGAACAACTGCTGCTGCCGGTGCAGCCAACCCCGCGCTTGTCTGAGTTGGAGACAACGGGAAAGGATAGGTTGGAAAGTTTGGCTGGGAATAAGAGTTGGCGTCAATGATGGGGCAGAGGCAAGGTGATTCTCACATTGTTGAGGAGAGCCCTGGCACTCAGACCGAGACAGGAGGCAAAGGCCCAAGGTACCGCGAACCAAGAAAGACCTCCCAGCATCTGAAATGTGTTTGCTACTTCGGTATGTAACTAGAACCACTGGAACTCTGCTCTCACATAAGCCTTTGTTGTCGATTCAGGTTGGCTCGCAATCGCCTGACGATGAATTGTTTTCTATGCTGCATGCGATTTGGATCATATCTACTTACCCTTTGCCAGTACCCTAAACGTGCATTTTGTTGACCACGCTTCTCAAATAAACGAAGGTCGGACTCACCTTGGTCACAAAATACCCCAGCAAAGCCAGAAAGAATGGTCGCCGCACCAAACACGAGACCTTGATTGGACTTCATGGTGAGGTAACTACCATCCTGATTACCCACTACTGGAGTCTCGATCGCTGCTTGCTGCAACAAATTGTACAGCTCCGAAACACTTCCGACGGCAGGGGACGTTCCGCTGCAGTGAAATTCAGTTTCATACGAGTCCGAGGGAAAGGTCTGCACTGACTAAGCCCTGAAAATGAAGATATAGATGATGATGAAAAGGATGATGGTATGACTCCAGTCACAAATGAATGTCGCACGCAAGCCTCCAAATATCACGTAGACTGCGATCCCGATGGGTAGCAAGAAGCAAGCAGCGTTAATGTTCATCCCTGTCAACGCATTGACCGTCGCCGCCCCTCCGACTAACCAATGGAATGAGTGACTGCCCAGGCAACAAAAGGTACGGTGTACTGACGGAGCAATGACCCGCAAACTATCAGGATGCAGAGGAAGCCGTAGAATGTGAAGAGGATGTGGCCGGGCGTTCCAAACCGTACCTTGGCTATTTCTAGGAACGTATGCGCACCGTTTGCGTTCATCTTCACTTTGGATGCAACCATGCCGAACATGCAGACTTGAATAGTCCCACCAGCACCATACCACCTTCAAAACGGCTAAATGCGACACTTCGGATGCGCCAAGAGAAATATGGCTCACCATGGTCCACTGACGCCTGTCATAAGATGAGTGACCAGGTCTCAAGGAACATAGTAAAACCCACCAAAAGTATATGCCGCGGTACTCGATTGGAGAAGGGTGGCACTCCACGTCCAGGCACTCACTCTGATGTCGCGGAGAAACATTGTCATGAGAACAGAGGTGCTACTCGATGTAGAAATAACACGGACATCCCACAGCAAACTAGACCAGGCTGGAAAGTAACGATCATCGGTCGCAGGTCTCTGGAACAAACAACTAAGCAGGCACCTTGATGCTCCTGGAAGCGCTCTGCAGAGCATGAGTGAGTAACGACGACGACATGATAAACGTGGGCGTACAGTGAATTCCTCGGATGATGCAGGGGTAAAATTGAAGAATTTGCGTTGGAGCGTCGTCAATATCAGCATGACGAAAGCAAAGAAGAATCCAACTCCTGCATCTTGATCGAAGAAGTTGGCTGTGCGGAAATTGATGGACGTACCGATCACCACGCCATACCCAACGCTTTGGCCTGCCAGGTAGCAACGTCAAGAAGCATTGAGGTTAGATTCAAGTAGCCACGTACTTAGAAGAGGCCGGAACTCGGAATACTCTTGAACGCTGGACATTATGACAGGAAAAGCTGATAACGGGAAAGGCGAAGTCGCCAAGCCCATGCACTACCAGCTACATATCTCGTTGAATTCTAAAAATACAAAAGATAAGCATGATAGCTCCGGTAAATATGCATCACGCACTTGGTAACCTTGTCCTTCTCGAGTGCGTCTCTGATAGTTCCTTTGTTTACCAGGGTTCATACCAGGGTGCAGGCGTTCGTCCCGACTATCCTGGCGGTGGCAGCGGTTTCGCAGGAATCCAGCAAGTGCGAGGCTCGAGTTTTATGCATTAGATACGGTGTGGTAGAGTGGGCATACTTGTTGCCGAGACGTGGGAATGTCACGCCGGTTTTTCGTAACGCTTGGTTTGTGTACCAGGACTCTGGCAGCTGAGGCCCTGTGGCCTGAACTGGGGAAATACACCGAGAGCTGCAGTTCCTGCTAAAGCGCTAATGATGTTGACGAACGCATCCGCCTGCCAGTGTCGCCCCGGTCGGAAAGCCCCGAGTCTGTCCCGAACGGGTTGTAAACAGCGATTGTGTACCATCAGGGAGACAGTAAGCAGTACGGTTAACTCGGGCTAGTTCTAACGATGATTCACAGGCGACGGTTTCGAACCATTGTCATTGTGACGGGGTGACCTCGTCCGCAGGTGCCAAGATCAGAATCCACAGACTGTCAAAAAATGCCAATCCCCCACTCCCATGCTCGTGGAGTCTTCGGTAGGTGTCAGTTAGTATGCAATACTTATCATGTCATCGACCAGCAGTAAGTGGCATAATCGGCGAGCTTTTATTACCATGCGAATGCCACCGCTGGCAGGCCGGTGCCACTGCTTGCCACCTGCCATGGCGAGGCCATGCAATGCCCACAAACCAGCGTTTGGAGTGCCAGGGGCTCACACGTACGGCCTCGTGTAGTACTGATACATGTGGCAGATGGAGCATTCTTCGGATTACTCTATCATGGCGTGTGGCTGGCAGATAGCTGTCGTCACCAGCTCTTCAAACACTGGGTTTAATCAAATGATTGCGTTGGGTCATCACGACCAGTTGTTGTTCTGCACTTATATAGTCGGACTAGATCGCTATGTTTCTTCCACAGTTACAGTTTCCGGTTCCTGTTGACTGACATGTCGACGAACCCGCTTGCTCCACCATTAGGTCCGATATATGGCTCGATCTTCTTTGGCACCATCATGTCGACCGCGTTTTACGGCATCGCATGCATGCAAACGTAAGTACCGCTCATTCAAAGTATATTGCAATGACGGAGCCAAACACGCTCTTACTGCTTGAACAGATTCTTTTATTATGTCCAGTCAGGACCATGTTTCTTGTGCTCTCTCAGCAGCTCACCACGTCTTCGTTCTAGCTATCAGAATGATCCTCCGCGCATAAAGATTCTTGTAAGTCACCTTGCGAGATTGCCCAGAATGGTACTTAATGTGCCACTCTTATCAGGTAGCTACGCAATGGTTGATACCTATCTTGTCTCTGTTTGTGACGTAGCTAATACTTCATGATAGGGCACTCAATACAACCCATGAAGCTCTGAGCGTTTCCGGTGGTTCGTTTCTCGACATAAACAACACTTGCACGTCGGAATTATATTGTGCATCATAGCTTATAAGTACATTATGGTTAGCCTCGGAAGCCCAATTCCAATTGCGAGTGGGATTCCGTGAGTCGCCGCTTAAACCCCATTCTCCATGTGTTGACATTCTCCACAGCGAACTCATCGTAAGTCTCATACTTGGAATCCCTAGAGTATCCATTGACAAGGTATAGTTACAGAACCTCGTGGCGGTACCTACTTTTTTTTCTCCTTAAACGAGTGTTGACATCTTCAGGCCCTGGTGGCGGCGCTAACACAAGGTTTTCTCCTCTATCGAATCTACGTTTGTGTGTTTCGACGTCAGAGTCCTTTTCCCATTACTCATAGCTGCTCAGTTAGTGGGAAAAAAATTATATTACCACTTATATGGGTAAGGAGTGTCCATTTGAGCAGTTCCAGTTTCACTTCAACCCCATGGCTTAGGTTGTCGTAGTGCTCGTCGAGTTTGGTGAGAGTTTATAAACACTGGTACAGGAATCTAACCAGGCTTCTCTAAATATCAGTGTGTTGTACCAGTATGTGTCACTGGTCGCATCCAGTAAATGTTTATCATTGCAAAATTAGTTTATGTCCAGAAAGCGCTGTGTAGTGCGAATGGGTTCGTTTCTTCCTATTCCTTGGCTTACAAGTCGCTTATCCATGCCTCTCGTTTCCAGCATACACGTTGACGTCAGGGTTCTTAATAATGGTTCATTCGTGGTAGGCACATACTTCAGGGCACCTTAACCTCCGAACGACAACCTTGACATCTGCTTCACAGATCCTAGCCACCTTGGGTCTCTCTGTTGCTGCTGGAATAGATATCCTAATTGCCGTTTTCATGACGTTCTTACTCGTTCGCCAGCGGATCGCCACTAACTTCGCAAAGTAAGCGCGCGTGAATCCTGTTGTGCTGTCTGATCCTGAATTTTGGTTCGCAAGTACGGCACAACTTTTGCAACGCCTCATCGTGTTTGCGGTGAATACAGGTACCTGGACGGCTATATTCTGTCTCCTGACCATCATCTTGGTGCGCGTCATTTTTCACTGGCATGCTTGTCTGCGATGCCTCATACAAACACAATAGCTACATCTCTTCCCGTCAAATATGATCTACACTGCATTTGTTATTCCACAATGCCCGGTCTACTGCAACACACTTCTTGCCAACTTGAACGCGAGAGCGTATGTTGGGCGTGGGGGGACGACACACGACAACAGTTCTGGCTTGTTCACCACTCCACTGGCAAGCTTGCACATGTCCGATAGAACCGAGAACGATGAACAGGGTGAAGAGGGGAGGTGAATCTTTTCTGCACATCAGGTGGGTTTTAACAGTCCGAGTGGATTCAGTTATCTCAGATTTCTTGGATGATGGATACTATAGCAGGGAAATTGGATGACCACGGAGGTGGAGATGTTCTCGGCCCCTGACCGTCTATGTCGGTGTGAACTATGGGTACGACTTTCTGGCATATTTCTTAATCACGATCACGTCGATTCAAATCGAGATCTCCAGGGAGGTCTTCATCCAACAGCTCATTACATTTCTGTAATATAATGTGCCGCTCCGTCTTTGTAACACACAACTAAGTGAAAACAGCCTATCAAGTCCGCAAATTGCTCATGTTCAACGACGTCTCATGCTACATTTACATTCCTTCAGCGATCCATAAAGTTCACTTCCTCTGTAAGCTGAATACATTCTACCACCTAGCTTATCTCTCCAGTGAGGCTTTGCACGCAGGGAATGGCTGGGAATGTACCCCGCTCGTGGCTGTTTCCAAGGTCCGACTTGTTACCAAACGTTTGCCAGAGCCTCCTCTTCTCTCAGGAGTGTCTCGTTATCTTACCATTCGCACACTCTGGGCACTTCACACGCTGCAATTCATGAACATATTATTAACTTTCAGGCTCACGCGCCATTCTACCTTATCTTCTCTTTCTGGTGTATTCTTAGAATTCGAGGAGATATGTGGTCGTTGGCCCATCCGCTTGCTAGCCACGCTCACCTTTCCCGTCATTAGTTTTCCTTGTCATAATGTCCGGGGTACAAGGGTATTCCGAGTTCAAGCCTCTTCTAAGTGCGTAGCTACTCGCTAACCCCGAACGCATGTCGATGGTATGACCTTGCAGGCCAAAGCGTCGGATATGGCGTGGTCGTTGGTACGTTTGTCCATTTCCTTGCAGCCAACTTACATCGATCGAGATGCAGGAGTCGGATTCTTCTTTGCTTTCATCATGGTGACTTTGACGATGCTTCAACGCAAATTCTTCAAATTCTCACCTGCATCATCCGAGGAATTCACTGTACGCCCTACAGTTTCCATATCACTCGCTGTTGTCACTCATACCATGCAGAGTGCTTCGAGGAGCATCAAGGTGTCTAGTACTTAGTTGTTTTCTCCCAAGACATACGAGCACTGAATTTGGTTGTCCAGCCTGGTCTAGTTTGTTGTGGAATGTCGGTGGTTTATTTCTGCATCAAGTAACGCAAGTTCTCAATTTGCAGTTTCCCCCTGACCTCAGAGTGAGTGCCTGGACATGGAGTGCCACCCTTCTCCAATCGAGTACGGCAGCATATACATTTGGTTGGTTTCATCGTATTCCTCAAGATTCAGCCACTCATCTTATGACAGGAGTCAGTGGACCGTGGTGAGCCTACTTGCTTCTTGGTGCATCCCAAACGCCAAATTTGGCCGTCGTGAAGGTGGTATGGTGCTGGTGGGACTATCCAAGTCTGCATGTTTGGAATGATTGCATCCAAAGTGAAGATGAACGCGAACGGTGCGCATACGTTCCTAGAGGTTGTCAAGACGCGGTTTGGAACGGGTGGCCACATCCTCTTCATGTTTTATGCTTTCCTCTGCGTCTTGATCACTTGCGGTTCATTACTCCGTTAGTGTATCAGTTCTCGGCGTCCGCCCGGTTTCTCAACTCATTCTTCAGTCGGAGGAGCGGCGACAGTCAATGCACTAACTGGAATGAACGTCAACGCCGCTTGTTTCTTGCTGCCTATCGGGATCGCGGTATACGTAATCTTTGGAGGCTTGCGTGCGACATTCATCTGTGACTGGAGTCATACCATCATACTCTTTATTATCATCTATGTCTTCATTTTCAGAGCTTAGTCAGTCCCATGCTTTTCCTTGGATTGAGACGAGACTGAATAATGTTGTACTAGCGGAACGTCCCCTGCCGTCGGAAGTATTTCGGAGCTGTACGATTTGTTGCAGCAAGCAGCGATCGAGACTCCAGTAGTGGGTAATCAGGATGGTAGCTACCTCACTATGAAATCCAATCAGGGTCTCGTGTTTGGTGCGGCAGCCATCCTCTCCGGGTTTGCCGGGGTGTTTTGTGACCAAGGTGAGCCTGAACTTCGCTGACTGGGGCACATGACCGACAAGATGCACGCAGGGTATTGGCAAAGAGTGAGTGAAATTGATCATCTGCGGATCCCGTACAAACGTGGAGAATCATCCATCATCAGGCGATTGCAAGCCAGCCTGAATCAACAACAAAGGCTTATGTGAGTGTAAATTTCCTTTGTTCTAGTCATGTATCGAAGTGGAAAACGCGTTACAGATGCTCGGCGGACTTTCGTGGTTCGCAGTGCCATGGGCGTTTGCCTCCTGCCTCGGTCTCAGTGCGAGAGCTCTGCTTAACAATGTGAGACCGGCATCGCACATAATATTCCCCTGCATTGACGCCAAGTGTTGTTCTCGCAGCCAAACTTTCCAACTTATCCTTCCCCGTTATCCCCAACCCAGATCAGTGCAGGGCTAGCCGCCCCCGCAGCAGCTGTTGTGCTCATGGGAAAAGGAGGTGCGATTGCTATTTTGCTCGCTGTCTTGTGAGTAATAAATATCTCCTATGAATGGTTATTCTAAACCTTGTCCAGTATGGCAGTCACGTCGGCCGCGAGTTCCGAGCTCATTGGGGTATCGAGTCTTTTGTGAGTGCAGTAACATCGAAATGTGGTATACGTGCTCATTATTACTGGTTCGACCGCAGCTCATACGAGTGTGTACCACTTCAACATCGTTTTTTTACTCTTTGTTGATTCTGACCTACACCAGTATATATCGAACGTACTTCAAACCGAATGCAACGGGCGAAGAGATCGTGAGGGTATCCCACTATTTCATCTGCTTTTGGGCCGTTTGGATGGGCTGCTGGGCTTCCATTGTAAGTTTCTGTAAGCTTCGATTGCGCAGACGTTTCGTTGATGCACGTCCTAGCTGAACGCCGGAAATATCAACTTAGGATGGGTGGGATTTTGATTTCTGTTATCTCTACCGAACGTCACGCTGACGGCCCCCGTGCAGCTTTACTATGTACAGTAAGACTGCTCTCATGCCTCGTGGGCGTAGCTAAATTGCTTCAGGGGGGTAGTCCTCAGCCCTGCAGTCATACCGATCACACTCACGATCTCATGGTCCAAATTAACGCGCGCAGGTATATTCTGTGGGGCGGTAGGCGGAGGCATTCTAGGGATGCTAGCATGGATGATTGGTTGCTTGAAGATATACGGTACGTTCGAGTGTTTATTTCACGATTCAGTCGAAATATTCACATAGTGACAGGACAAATTAATATCCCCAATCTGGCGGACCCGTATTCCGCTGTTTGCAGTGGACTAACAGGGCTTCTCATCTCGGGAATACTTACTGTATCCGTGTCTCTGATGAGTAAGTTTGACGCCAAACCGGAGCCATATGTTTCTCAAGTGTCTGTGCAGGTCCAGCAGACTATGACTTTTCTGGGACGCGGGCGATCGCAATGTTGGACAATCAAGCCAAGGATCACATGCATCAAGGGTCGGAAAACAGCGCCAAGGAAAGGGGATCGCCTCCTGACCTCGAGAAACAACCAAAGGACTTTTCGAGTGTTCCCAATCCACCAAGAGACGAAGAACAACGAATAGCCTCGCTCAAACGTGTCTTCAAAAAGGCACTCATCTATTCGACTATTTTTGCGGCAATAGTGATCATCATCGGTGTGTTTTTCCGCATTAGAATGATGTCATTTTTACGTCCTGTCAGTGCCCTTGCCAATGTTTTTCTCGCACTATGTATTTAGTCGAAAGTTTTATACCTTTTGGATTGCCTGCACAATGTGGGTTTTGTTTGTTTCTCGTCCAGTTTCCTTGAGGGTTCATTAATCTTGATGACAGTATTTGGGCCTTTGCGAGTGGAACGTTCTGCATTATTCTGCCCCTGTGGGAGTCCCGCAAGGAAATAGCAGCGATATTGAAGGCAGTATATCGCAGTAGCATGGGAGGACCACCATTATAATTGTGTCTCCATTGCCAAGGGTCAGTCTTCTCGGGAGACCATGACTGTATACCGTGACCATAGGGACAATACTTACGGGGTGCTCCGCAAATAAACTCGTTTCTCGAATGCACTGCAACTCACCACCGAGGCGCGCCTTGTGGTCCAGCGAACTAACGAGAATAAGACTCTGCCGGAGCGAATGGGCGTTCGTAGCTCACCCGAGGAGCACGGACAACTCACTAACAGAATGCACTTGCTGGGAAATTCAACTGAGATGGCCGTCCTCCCTCCTTTCACTTCTATCATTTCTCCCAATTAGCGAACCTGGACAGCGTCTACGGAATTAAAAAATGCTCACCCCATCACTGTTCACTCGTTCATGACTATCTGGCCCGGATTATCCAACTTTACTGGCGCAGCTGCACTGACCATGTCCTCGAGTGACTAAGGAGTTGGGCAGGCAGGACTGGCTCAGGGTAGACAGATTCGTCGATATGTTTCCCACTCGGAGGTTGGCGGTCTAATTGCACTCGCTTGATCATGATCCAGGTTACTGGAACAGAGTTGATCGCATACTCGTTCAACTGGCACCAAATCCATGATTTAGCCTGCCCTTGATTCCTGTTGGATTATGCCCCATCTCAAACAAATGAATGTTAGCAGGCATAAGGTCAACAGCAAAGTTGTGCAAAGTTTACACTCATTCATAACTTTGACCAACTGTGCATGGACTGTCTATCCGGACTCAAGTTGAAAATATCACCAGGCCAAGAATACAAATCACCATACATAGCCATTCACTAGATATATAGGTGTTTTCCAACAACACATCACTTTCAAGATGGCTTAGGAATGGTTCAACACTGTACTAGTCAAATACAAGACAACTTGAAGTGCCTTATCTGGCCACTGGCCTCTCTGAAGCAAAGTCTCCAAGTTAATAAGTGGAATGTTGATATATGGCCACTGACTTACCCATGTGATTCTGTGTGATAATATTGCAGATCCTATCCACCTTTTCTTCCTTGGATGTAGTGCCATAGTATGTGAAAACACTCTTTAGGGCTACATCCACCTTAGTGGGTATGTCTGATCTCTTGTACTCCTGTGCAGCAGAGGAAAATGCATGACGGTCTCCCTGCTGAGCAAGATAAAAAGATTGCTCTAATATAATAAGTGTCTCTAAATTATAATTCATTATTATATCTTATATATGACATAAAGTCATTAAAACGCACCAACACTAGCTTGAAGATACTGCTGCCATGTGCTGAAATTGCCCTTAGATACATATTTCATAAGCCAGAGCCCTACAAAGTCATAGATGCAAACCTGCCTGATTATCTAGCTCCAGAGCATCAGTGTCACGGGCATAAAGGCCAAGCTATTAATTAAAACATTAGATTGAAACACTATACCAAAAGAACATTACATACCCTATGCTTGTTGAGTAACTAACATTGTGTGGTAAATAAATAATTGATATTTTGACATAGAAACAGACCTCCTAAAGTCATCTGAGTAAAAAGATAATACAATTCAAAAGTCTTACCTGCTAGAGAACAACACATGTGAGTTGTTATAAAATAGAACTAAATATAAGGCTTACATCCTATTGAGATATCTCATCTAAATATAGGTTATGACCATGTATCAAAAACATACCAGCTATATAGTAATTTAACAATAGTAAAAGTTGTTATAAATAGAACTAAATGAGGCTTACATCCTATTGACATATTTCACCTAAATATAGGTTATATCCATGTATAAAAAGACATACCAACTATATAGTAATTTAACAATAATCAGTGTAAAAGTTGTTATAAAATATAACTAAATATGAAGCTTACATTCTGTTGAAATATTTCATCTAAATATAAGTTATATCCATTTATGAGAAGACATACCAGCTATATAGTAATTCAACAGTAATCAGTGTAAAAGTGGTGATAAAGCTAGTTGTTGCTTACTTTCTGTCAAATAAAAACAAATATGAATATAGAGAACATCTTGTGGATAATACTTGTGCTAAAACAAAACTCACTTCCTGTGATTGCCAGGGTAAATGAAAAGTTATCAGTGTCACCTCATCCACCAACATGCCAGAATGCACAACTCACACGCTATGATCATTGCCAGAGTATGATGAAGTGTTGATCAGCATCACCTCAGCCACCAACATGCCAGAATGCATTACTCACTTCCTGTGATTGCCAAAGCAGAATGAAGAGTGGACATGAAATGATCAGCATCACCTCAACCACCAACATCTTAAAATGCACAACTCACTTGCTATAATTGCCAGAGTAAAATGAAAAGTTGACATGAAATGATCAGCACCACCTCAGCCACCAACATGCTAGCATGCACAACTCACCCACTATGATTTCCAGAGCAGGATGAAGAGTGGACATGAAATGATCAGCATCACCTTAGCACCCAACATGCCAGACTCACAAGCTATGATTGCCACAGCAGGATGAAGAGTGGACATGAAATGAATGATCAGTATCACCTTAACCACCAACATGCCAGAATGTACAACTCACATACTATTATTGCCAGAGCAGGATGAAGAGTAGATATGAAATGATCAGCATCACCTCAGCCACCAACATCCCAGAATGCACAACTCACATCCTGTGATTGCCAGAGCAGGATGAAGAGTGGATATGAAATGATCAGCATTACCTTAGCCACCAACATGCCAGACTCACAAGCTATGATTGCCACAGCAGGATGAAGAGTGGACGAAATGAATGATCAGTATCACCTTAGCCACCAACATGCCAGAATGTACAACTCACATACTATGATTGCCAGAGCAGGATGAAGAGTAAATATGAAATGATCAGCATCACCTCAGCCACCAACATCCCAGATGCACAACTCACCCACTATGATTTCCAGAGCAGGATGAAGAGTGGACATAAAATGATCAGCATCACCTCAGTTACCAACATGCTAGTATGCACAACTCACCCACTATGATTTCCAGAGCAGGATGAAGAGTGGACATGACATGATCAGCATCACCTCAGTCACCAACATGCTAGAAATTACCATCTATGATTATCAGAAGAGGATGAAGAGTGGTCATGAAATTATCAGCATCACTTCAGCCACCAACATACCAGAATGCACAACTCACATGCTATGATTGCCAGAGCAGGATGAAGAGTGGATATGAAATGATCAGCATCACCTCAGCCACCAACATGCCAGAATGCACAACTCACTGTCTATGATTCAAGTTGCCAGAGCAGGATGAAGAGTGGACACAAAATGATCAGCATCACCTCAGCCACCAACATGCTAGAAATTACCATCTACAATTATCAGAAGACAACCAATAAAAGGACATTAGAATGGAATGCATGATTTAAAGTGGAATGCACCCCACTCGACAGTGTGGAAACCAACATGCAAGCCTACAAATTCGCAGCTCTTCAATGCAGTTACATATGTGATCCGGATTGGATATCATCCTTCATTCAAATGCATCCATAAATTTATGAAAAATAATGTGTTTTTAATGGTGACCTACCATTGGGCTGCATACCTGACACAAAGTGCGATGTTTGTTTCCTGAGCTGACACAAACAGCATTTGCAGTGCGTCATCATTCAGGACCAGTGCAGTGGTTTCAATCAGGATGTTGCACCCCTCATTGACCTTGTGGATGTCTAGCATATTGATGGATTGTATACCACAATGGCCACACAAGAAAATACACACTTTCAAGCCGAACAGAGGACTTTGGGGGGTACATCATTTTGGAAAGCCGTCCCCATACATCAGCCCTGTTGAAGATCTCTTCCATAAGTGGTTGAATCTTTGACCTCCCGCCTTGCAATGCCAGCCGTCGATCCGCAGGTGCCAACTTAACCAGTCCTTTAGCCTGCAGTGCATCAAATTTGGTGAACAACACCACAACTGGAACTGACCCCATCGTGAGCTCGAAGTAACTATGGCCATAATAGCTCACCATTGTTTGGGTCACATTCGTCGAAGAACATTTCTTCCGACCGTTGGATCGCTCGTTCAATCCTATCCATCGAGATGCAATACCTGTTCGACAGAATACATCACTCAACGAACTGCTACACAGCCCAGCACATTACCATATCGCATGAAGGCGTTCGTTGAGATGCGTAGTCTTTGCACGGTCCGCGACGAATTTTTTCATCTTTACAAACTCGTCTGCCCTACCCCCTTCAAACCCTTGCGAATCGTGAAAGATGAACTTGTCGTTGCTTCGGAAGATCAGCTCGTTCTCGATGTCATGGATTCCGCGCTAGAAATGGTTGAGCAGGACTGGGATCCTGTTTCAGCCCGACAGTGAGCGGTACCTACCCCCATCGATCCCTCGACCTGGGACGGATCAATCTAATCGCACGGTTTAGCGTCTGACTCGTGTCTCAAACGAGAGGCGTACCTTGTTCCCTTTACCGTCGTATATCTCTGGGCTTTCCGTTGTGTTACAGATCTTCTGGAGAATGGTCGTTTTGCCCGCGTTAGCGCGCCCGACGATTAGGATCCTGAAGCGGCCGAATTTCTCGCGGATGTCCTCGAACTGGCTGCTTGTATTTTCTGTCGACATTCTGGAGAGCGTTTGCGTGAAGAGAGGTGAGAGTGAGTGGTGGTGGAAGCAAGGAGTGAAGGCTCGTGGGTTCAATCCATTTAATCGATACTCACGCCATAGGTACACGTGAGAAGAAGGCAACCTAGAAGCGCGACACACGGCAGAAAATAGTTGGACGCATTGCGACCGTAACGATGTTGGAGTTACCAAGGGACTGGATTTAAAAATCTAGTTCCGGTGGCATTCCTTCTGTACCCTGTAGCGAAGTAAAACACAGGTTGAGGTAGCAAAAGCAACGTGCCGCTATGATCAATAGGTAATAGTAAGGGGTAAGCGATACAGGCAGATGGTTCCTCGGTGCATCATTCCATGTTCAGTCCTTTCCATAGAAATCCAACTATTCTAGAAAAATATAAATAAACTGAGATAGTTCGGTGCGCCATTCTCGCACCTTGTCCTATACCTGACGCTCCAGAGGAACCCATACTTATTGACGCGGCAGAGTATCTGCATAGACTAGTGGCTGACCGAGTGTACCATGGTTTGCGTCAAGAAGACAGTGTGGCTGGCAACAAGGTTGAGCTCGGTTGGGTGGTAGCCTCGCATGCAAAAACCGTCATGGCGGGGGGATCGCCATTGGCGTCGTCGCTGGTGGTTTCCAATTCTGTCCACGCGTCAGTCAGCACATGGATATTGAGCACTCGGATGAGCAAAGTCGCGCACATCTTGCTTCCCAGAGCAGTAAAGCTCTTCCAACGCTACTTTAAACACACCCTCGTAACTCATGGAATGATTGTATAATCTCGGCGCAGTTCGCACGTCCTCGATTGAGTCGCATGTTTCCGCCTAAGCGTTCTATCCAATGGCGAACTAGAAGAGGAAAAGGAATGAGGGACAGCGCACGTAGTTACAGAAGTAGAGACCAACCACCGATCACTTGATTATGCGGGACAAAAATGTCTGTCTTTGTAGCGGGGAACTGATCAACTATCCGGAAATCCTTGGAGCCGTGGTCGATAAAGATGCATTCCTAATTGACAAGCGATCCTAGGGATACAGGCTTCGGCAGCGTCGATGCGTGCCCTGACAAGTGCGAATCCAGGCCACCGAGTACGTACCAACATTGGCTGTTATCAGCGGAAGCAGAAGATGGCCGAGAATTTAGTGAGAGCAATGGATCCTGTGGTGGTCAAAGGACGGATACGTCCCTTCGATGCGGCATCGAATAAGCTGACCCAAACATGAACAAACACTTCTGCTTAGTACTTCGCTTTTATTGTGCTCTAAGCTAACTGTCCCGAAATCCTGACTGGCATACAAATTGTTTTTGAAGCAACCACAGAAGTACCCTCTGCATTCTCGCACCCTTGCTAGGAGATACCACTGGTAACTACGAGGCTTTTAAACCTTACTTATTTGTCATATCGCTGGGGTTTCTGTTTCGACCAAGTCCAACCTTCCGAACGGCATTCGTGTCACTTATCGTGGTCATGCCAGCTTCTGCGCAGGTAGTCTGCAGCCTGCCCTACGGAAATCAAGTTGTCGATCTCAACGACTTCTCAAAATATCCATCTCAACTATCTCATCCTTCGCCAGCGCCGTACCCCGCTTTCTTATGGTGTCGTATACGGTCCGGTGATAGTGAAAGGTTCCCTGTTCTAATGAATTCTCTAGCCCGCGATCTGGCTCCAGTCTGCCTCCTCGGTCCCCCACCAGTCCAGAGATGTGGATCCGACAACTTAGCTCCCGTAGCAACGTTTCGATGTCTCGTCTTGTGTCGACCCTGCTAGACACGTTCATTCCAGATGAAGGAGATGTTAAGTTACGCTGATCGCACATGAGAGCGACGTTCTTTTCTCTCAATCAACAAAATAGGTCCATACTTAACTTGTTCGTATGCGCCAAATCCGGACCAGTGCTAGTCTATATCGCAATCGCTTTCGCGTTGCACAAACAAACCAGCCGCACAACGTCACCCCTACTGCGATCTCGACGAGTACCTCGTAAACATCAACATTCTGCCAAGCATGCCTGGACCTCGGCCTCAGCCCACACCTGTCGTCTCCAAACCACACTCTCAGCAATGCAGCCTCGAGTATCGTCTGTCATATCCAAGAGGCGTGCGCTCGGCGACTTCCGAACACTCACTCAGGTCCCTACGCTTTCAAGTGCCAGGGGTCCCTGATTTCTGCCTTTTCGGGTAATGTCCGAGGTTATTGCAGCGTCTTCACTCAGTTTGTGTCTAGCACACGCAAAACACATTTATGGCTCATCCCGCCTTATCAAAGGGACCCAAAACCATGTACAATACACCAATCTGTGTACTTACTTTTCTGTATAATCTATTTCTCGTTTCACTATGGCAAGCTTGTGAGAGACCCATATCATTTCCAAATTAAGTCATATGAACTGATTGTTGATTCAACGCGCTAGCGCGTCACGCATCCAGGTCGCGTCAAGGCGTCGTTCTGTCGGATCTTTTTTAACAGCTCATTCAAGGCCAAGTCACTCGACCGGCTGCATCGTGTCAGAGGCTTCACGTCCGTCAACAAGCTTGGTCAGACTGAAGATATTTCGTCACCAGATGGTACTGAGTCCATCTTCGTGGCCGGTAGTCCATTCCTCACTCTCATTCGGTTCAATGATCAAACAGCCGCGCTTGCTTTCCGTCGTTCCACATCAATCCTCGAAAATGGTGTCTCACAGTCTGGGATCCATGTCAACACTCCGTTCGCCCGCTGCAAAGGTGAAGGTTAGCAGTGACCTCTTACTTCTCTACCACATGGTGGATTGGGAGACCTCCGAGAACATGTGGGTTTGGACTGGCGGCTACCTCAAATCTTTATCCCCTGTCCCCAACGCCAATGTTTCAACTTGAAAGGTTGTCGAGCTCAGTGTGCATGGATCACTCATTGAGCCGGTCAACCCGAGCGCCGTCACTGCCTCCAAGCATCTGGCTCTTCTTTGTACGGAAGCAACACAAGCTCTTTCCGAAGCAAATGTGACCAACTCTGAAGTGCTGTGTGCACTATGCCACAAGTCTACAAGCGACTTACGTTCGCATATGGGAGGACATATCCTACGCTCAATCTGTGGAGTCCTGGAAGAGCTGGCAACGCTGGTTGGTCTGGTGTTACCTTGTGGATTCTGCGGTAGCTCGGGCAACCCAGACTGTGTCGTTAAGCTGAAGAAAACCAAGCAAGCAATGGAGGTTATCACAGACTGTCCTCACAAGGTGCCATTCAAGTATGGCTTTGCAGATAAAGGGTCAGAGTCACGCCCATGTCGCAATGTTCCTGTCGTCTGCGCACTTTGCCCTCGTCGCGAGAGAGATACTGATGCCAAGCCTGCAGTGTGGAGATATAATATGGAGCAACACCTGACTCTCTCGCATCCAGAGTACGCACATCCCGGCGGCAAATTTTGGGGATTACCTCTCCCTTCGCACATGATCAGAAGTGTTGTTCTGACCATCCAGGAGGAGAAGAAGTTCGGTGTTCCAGCTCGCCCCGAGAGCCACCTTCTCATGAAAAACACGAGAGCACCCACCCGCTGGCACTCACATCCTCCGGACAAAAGAGACAGGCCGACGCTGGACAGTTAGGACTAGTTAGCTTCATTTGCTTTTCGTTGACATCGTTTTGCTATCTCGTATGCTACGCTACCATCTCCGCCTTTCGTTACAGCACCACTATCGTTTTTCCATAGGTAGTCGCTCTTTGCACCACTGCTGTCTGCGTGCGACGCACGCGAACTCCGGTTACGGGGTCCTGTCACACCGACACATCTGGTTTGTCATCGAATTCCAATATGTATATATTGCGTGACAATAAGACTAAATTTGTCGTGATTGCCACTGTGACGGGGGGGTGGTCCCCCCCGAAGAAACTGCGGGTCAGTGTCGTGACGGCGTGCTTCGCACGCCTCTTGGTCATATCCCTCAACTTCTTGGTCGACTTCACGACCTCGAGAACGAAGAAGCCGAGCTCGATGCAAAGGCACGCCAGCTCGTAGAACAACTTCCAGACACCAAAGACAGGCGAGGCAAGCCGTCCACGCTGGCCCGTTCGATCGTCTTCACCCCCGTCTCGAAACCGAAACCTCGTAGCCGAACCACGGTCGATAGAGATGCCCCGCGTACTCCACAGCACATCGAACCAAGTATGTACACTTTCCTTGACCTTGAAACCACATTGAATGTGTTTGGCAGCACACATCGAGACACCCGTGAAAGCTTTTCTGTTGATGGAGTCATTTGCACTAGCGATGTCGATCAAAAGTAAACACAAGGGAAGGGTGTTCGCGGCGGGAGACAGTACTGAGTTTGGGGAAAGAAGATAGTGATAATGCGGAGCGGTGGGGGTTGGCGAAGCAGCATGTCATGTTTGGTGTCTGTTAAAACTTGTCTTGATGCTCCAGGGCAACCGTGTCACGCTAGCCCATGTACGCACGACGATCAAAGGAGCTATGAAGTCGAGTGGCATGCATAAAGTATTTACATCCTGTCAGGAGCCTGTGGGTACGCGCTGACTTACTGTAGGCTACCAACGTCCAGTCAGCCACCGAAGTGACACTCGTTAACAGCATCATTTCATAGCTTTTTCGCATCGACCACAGCACCCAGTCGCGAGGCGAGCAAGAATGCACCGCTCAGTTTCCTTGAAATGTCGCAATCAAGTGAGGTCGTAACCATCTTACCTGTTGAGACTATACGTCTCTCGAAGGGGCGGAGTAAGTCTATGCTGAAGCATGACCGGAATACGTGCACGGATCTGGTCCCTGATATCTGACCAGGGGGAACCAGGCCCAAACGCGAATGGCTGCGGCGCGGATGGTCTAAAGGGTTTCGCGAGTAGAATCATGGAGTCCATATGAGCATTCAACATGATCTAGAATGTGGTATAAGAACTATGTCAAAGCTGTATAGTTTGCACAAACCTCGTTCCCCTCGCTGTGAGGTAACCCCTCTTGCCGCGGCTTGGAAAGCTCAACAACCCGACGTCCTCGTCACCGCAGACCTGTCGCTCGAACAGCCGAAGAAACCGGAGTCCTCTGTTCCACCGTCGAGGAACGTGTCCAATGCAAGTATCGAGCGCTCAAGGAACCGAGTACCTCATCCCAGGACGAATAGAACAGATGGGTAGTCCTGTTTTCCCGAACAACACACCCATCGGCTTTCGTTTATGCCTCGTGTGCCCACGTCTTCGAGGAAGAAGCACTGCTCTCAGGCTCATCATTGGGCAGAATATGTGCATCGTGCCATCGCTGAGCACTGGGGAGTGTGGGTAAGGGAGGTGCGAGGACGAGGCTGAGAGTGAGAGTAAGGGGTAACGAGCGAGGGTGAAGGTGAGGGCGTGGGCAAGGATGTGCGTGTTTGGGCGAGGCGCTGCCAGGCGAGAGCGTGAGGCCTTGAGGGCACACAAGGTGAGGGAGACGGCGAGGCTGTGAGGGTGCGATGAGGGTGACAGTGTCGAGCTCGCAGCTGATAGGCTCGCTCGGGTGCAGTGCTACGAGTGGCTGTGTAAAGTTCGCGCAACAGTTGCCACTGCTCCTTGCAACTTTGTACTACTCGTTGTAAGATCTGTCCCACTGGTAAACAAGGTTTGTGCCGATTTGTCGTCTAGTACAGCATGCGTGGGAGTAAGCATTGACGTGCTACTAGTAATAGATTATGATCCACTTTGCTTCATTGCGAGTGCGTGCGGTAGGTTAAATTAATCCATTCTTTGGGCCGCCGCCACCACTGGTGCAATTCCCAAAGTGCGGCTGTGCGGGCATACAAAAATGTGGTGAGTATATAACATTCAGGTTCATGCTAAATATTGCAAAGCCCGTTGTGGGAACACCATTCCAGATGGGACCAGCGAAGCCATCTGATGCCTACGAGTCGGTAATCACTTTACAGGCCACCTCCTCCCACTTAAATGGCTTCTGTCATTGTCCATGGATGCCCCGCCGTAAACAAAAGCTGAACACCTGCGAAGATCACAAGTGATTTGAGAGCTTGATATTAACGATGAGGTTTGCATATCTTGAATTCTAGCAAGTACCGCTGTCCCACTCATGCCATCTATAGCGCTGTTGTTGGACTCCCTGTCACGCTGTGAGTGACTTGATCGTTCTTCGTACTGTCCTTATACACAGTCCACACTACTGCACCAGCGCTGTGCCCTTTGTACGTGCCCACCCCTTATTATTGTTCGCGTTCACTCGACACTCCACAATGCATACAGGGTATCGGATATACTCTCTGCTTCACCCTCATGGGTGCTTTAGTTGTCCAGGCATGTGGGTATCCTCTCACGTTCTCGCCAACTATGCGACTCGCTCTTTTATTTCAGATATCTATTTTACTAGATTCGCAGATGAGCGGAGAACTATCAAGGCATTAGGTGGTTGTTATCACTATTTCTCGTGTTGCTGCAGCTGAGCATCCCTCAGTGATAGTTATCCTTCTACTGGAAGTATTGATCAGTGCAGGTGTTATTGTTGTAGTAGGGGAATTATTTATCGCACTGCGTACAACTACCACCGCGCTCCTGGTTATATCATCCATGGCTGGACTAGGTAAGTGAGAATTTGACTCGGATCGTTCGTCGGCAGTGGCTGATTTAGAGAAGTAACCACATTGACTCATGGCTTCTACTGTTGGCGAATATGGACCCTTCGCCAATCCTGCTTGATCCCGTTTCCCATTATGATGGTGATACACTGTGTCTACCGAGTTGCGAATAGCTCGAGAGCACTCAACGTATATTTGTTTAGGTCTCCCTACTTCAACTTGCCAGTATCATATACTTCGCTTATCATGCAAGTCAACATTAATCGGTAATCACTATTATCTAAATACACTCTTCCACAGGATGGGCTTTTCCCTGAGACTGAAACCGTTACCAATTTTTTTCCGGTGTCATACACACTCTCCCCGTGGCTGGTGGTGAGTGCGCAGCTTATTGTATCGTGCCTTATAGAACGCATACATCTGGCAGACCTGGCTCGGAAGTAGCCTTGTGTGTGATTTGGCGATTACAATCTGCATGATACTAAGCGTGCGTCTATGTTCTTTTCCCTAGCTCCATCACACATGCACACGTCGCACAGCTCCGCCCTTCCAATTCCCGCTTTAGCAGCAACAAGTCAACGTTGGTCAAGTTGACAAGGCTGACAATCGAGACCGGTCTTGTGACGTCAGTAGCCGCACTCCTGGAGCTCATCCTTGGTGTCCTTTTTCCTATCTATTTTTTCCATGTTGCTGTGTAAGTCCTCCCGACGCTGATGGCAGTGTACCCACTGATGCCTGGCTAGTTTTTTTGCCATATCGAAACTGTGGGTTATTGCCACTGGCACTTTTGATCATCTTCTCAATGCTAAGATACCTAAAGTTATGCAAACTGTTTGCTGGCGTCCTTGAATTTCCGGCTTGTCCTCAGAAGTCAGTCTAATCCAAACCTGACGGCCATCGTCTGGGACAACATGGCATCGAATGTACCATCAGGTCGACTAGGTTCCCAACCATCGCACGTCACACAATTCGTAGCCCGGGTAGAAACAGACATTGATATAGTTGTTGACATGAGTGAGGTATGTTCTTGCATTCTAGCCCTGGTCGTTCTTTGAGCGACACATGTTCGTGTAGCTTGGTGCGGGAAGGAATAGTTCTATCACTGATCAGATATCTAACTCGGAAGTGCGTCAGCTTATTCTCATAGAAGCGCCGGAGTTGATGATTTCATGAAGTCACACCCACTTGTTGGATAAGCCGACCGTAAACACGGGTATAACCTAGGGTGGTACATTACAACCGGAATTTATATCTGGACGTGTATGGTCTCAAGTGTATTGTTGCAGTGGTGGCAACGAGCTTCTAAGTTCTGCGTGAGTAACATACTACCGGCAGGCCCCAGCTGTTTCCACAAGTCCAACTTTCCTAACACCATTCGTTTCCTAACGCCATTCGTGTCATTCATCGTGGCCATGACGACTTCTGCGCAGGCACTCTGCAACCTGCCCTACGGAAATCAAGTTGTCAGTGGTCTCAACGACTGATCAAAATATCCATTTCAACTTTGCCAGCGCCGTACCCCGCTCTTTACTGATTTTCATGTACGGTCCGGTGATACTAAATGGGCACTCTGTTCTAATGCATTCTCCAGCCCGCGATCTGGCTCCACTCCGTTCCGTATATCTTGATAATGGACCGTCTCCTTTCATCTCAATACTATCATATTTGGACCACATAGGTCTTCCGCCCGAATCCAAAATTGTGAATTCGACAATTTAACTCCCGTAGCGATGTCCCAATGTCTCATCTTGCGTCGTGACTCTTCCCTGACCTATCAAAAGCCTATCGACGTGTCGACCCTGCTGGACACGTTCGCTCCAGATGAAGGGGATGTTAAGTTTGGAAGGCGAGGGTAAGTAGCCGATCGTATCACACATAGCGACGTTCTTTTCTCTCGACTAACAAAGATACTTAGCTTGCTCGTATACGCCAAACTCGGGTTGGTGCTAGTCTGCATTGTAATCGCTTCTGCACTGCATCGAAAAACCGGCCGCACAATGTCACCCCGTACCGCAATGTCGTCTCCAAACCACACTCTCTCAGCAGTGCAGTCTCGAGTATCGTCTGTCATATCCCTCAACTTCTTGGTCGACTCCACGACCTCGAGAACGAAGAAGCCGAGCTCGATACAAAGGCACGCCAGCTCGTAGAACAACTTCCAGATACCAAAGACAGGCGAGGCAACCCGTCCACGCCGGCCCGTTCGATCGTCTTCACCCCAGTCTCGAGACATCGTAGCCGAGCCACGGTTGATAGAGGTGCCTCGCGTACTCCACCGCACATCAATCCAAGTGTGTACCCTTTCCTTGACCTGGAAACAATATTGAATGTGTTTGGCAGCTCACATCGAGACACCCGTGAAAGCTTTTCTGTTGATGGAATCATTTGCACTAGCAATGTCGATCAAGAGTAAACGCAAGGGAAGGGTATTCGCGGCGGGAGACAGTAGTAAGCTTGGAGAAAGAAGATAGTGATAATGCGGAAGCGGTGGGGTTTGGCCAAGCAGCATGTCATGTTTAGTGTCTGCTGAAACTTGTCTTGATGCTCCGGAGCAATCGTGTCACGCTCGTCTATGTACGCACGTCAATCGATGGAGCTGTGAACTCGAGTGGCATGTATAAGGTATTTACATCCTATCACGCCAAATAGTGAGATCTTCAGACGGAGCCCGTGCGTACGCGTTGACTTACTATAAGCTACCAACGTAGTCAGCCACACTGATATCCGTCAACTACATCATCCCATAGCCTTTTCGCATCGACAACAGCACCCAGCCGCGAGAGCAAGAATGCACCGCTCAGCTTCCTTGAAACATGATTAATACGATCCCAATTCAGTGATGTCGTAACCATCTTACCTGTTGAGACTATACGTCTCTCGAGGGGGCGGAGTAAGTCTATGGTGAAGCATGACCGGAATACGTGCACGGATCTGAGCCGTAATATCTGACCAAGGGAACCAGGCCCAAATGCGTGGATGGTCTCAAGGGTGTCGCGAGTAGAATCATAGAGTTCCCATGACCATTCAACATAATCTAGAATGTGGCATCAGAACGGTGATAAACGTATGTCAAAGCTGTATAGCCTGCACAAACCTCGTTCTCCTCGCCTGTGAGGTAACCCAGTCTGAGACTCCAATCGGTACATGCTTTGCGGTCCTCTCTTGCCGCGGCTTGGAAAGCTCAACAACCCGACGTCCTCGTCACCGCAGGCCTTTCGCTCGAACAGCCGAAGAAACTGGAGTCCTCTGTTCCACCGTCGAGGAACGTGCCCAACGCAAGTGTCGAGCGCTCAAGGAACCGAGTACCTCATCCCAGGTCGAATAGCACAGAGGGGTCGCCACGTAGTCCTGTTTGCCCAAACAACACACCCATCGGCTCTCGTTTATGCCTCGTGTCCCCACGTCTTCGAGGACTCTTTGATCCGCGTGGTCCAGGGCAAGCCAACCTCGACGCGATCCAAACCTGCTTGGAATATTCTCCGGAAACGCAGGCGGAGAATGACGTCTCTCCGCGCGAATATCCTGTGCATTTAGAGGAGTGGGTGGACGACGATGAAGAAGCACAGCTCTCACGCACCATTCGACGACAAGTGCGCTTCGACAGAGCCCGCGAAAGGCGGAGAAAAGGTTGCCTGCGATACCACGAGAGGGGTCCAGCGAGTCTTGGAGTCGAAAAAGGTTTATGTTCGAAGACAAGTTTCGACGTCGAGACTCGAGGAAGCTGACGGGTCGCCCACCGAGCGCTGTGACAGGGAGCACGGAGCACCGTCGCCTTCTAGTGTGCGCAACGTCAAGGCCTCGAACGGTATCTCGACTCTGACAATCAAAGCGACGATGAGGTCAGGCTCGTGGAAACGAAGCATCTTGGGGAACGCAAAAACGAAGGATGGTGCAAAGACTTGGTTTGGAATAGAGAACGAGACAGCGAGAGACAGCGCGCGTAGAAAGGAAAAGAGGAAGGGACTGCTGGTCAATTTATTTGGTATGCTCAGAACTTGCGTCTAGTTAAAGTCGTCCCGTTACTAAGTGTGGGAACTATTTTGCCTCAGGCTGTCGTGCATCGACCGCACTGAGGTTCCAATTTTCTTCAACTGGTTCGAATAGCCCACGTTGTTTTCCGCTCAATATTTCGTTGTCTCTTAGCCTCGTGCGTTGCTACTCTATTGATAGCACAAGGGTGAGGATGCATTTCGTGCACCTGTGGGTACTAAATATGGCCCCAGATTCGCTGTAAAGTGCTTCGTGGGTGCGGCAGGTTAAATAAAGCATAAGTGGGAGTAACCATTGACAGGACCAACCAAGTTCCCAATACAAAAGTGTGGTGAGTTACATGCATGGCAACTCAGCAGCCGCGAGCCAGAGATATTGCTCAGCGCTCAGTCGTGGCACCGCAATTCCATCCAAAGCATGGGGTTGTTGATGTCATCTGAACCCAAGGTACTAGCCTTTCAGGTCTTGATTCAACTGGTCGCTCGAGAACCCTATCGGCAACTTTGAGCTCCAGTAACTCAAGTTGCACTGTTTGCCTGCCTGGTTTTCTCATATAAAGGTCAGCGTAACGGTGGGTCAACTTGAGCTTTGTACGCTGCATCGGGTTCCCGAGTTCCCACATGGGAGTTTCTCGTGCTATGCCACTTCTTGCCCAGGGAATATATTTTATAATTGTGATTCGCGTCTAGAATCTCTAGAACAATCAGGTTCACGCTAAATATTGCAAAGCCCGTTCCAGATGGGACCAGTGCCACCCTTAAGGTTGATCGCGACCGCAATGCCATCTGATAGTGCCCACGAGTCGGTAACCATTTTACAGGCCACCTCCTCCCACTTAAATGGCTTCCGTCGTTGTCCATGGGTCCCCACCATAAACAAGAAGCTGAACACCTGCGAAGATCACAAGTGATTTGAGAGCATAATATTGACAATGAGGTATGCGTATCCTGGGTTCTAGGGTGTATCTCTGTCAAACTCATGCCATAGTACTATGAGTTCAAATGCGGTTGAGATCGCTACGTGAGTAACCTAATCGTTCTTCGTACTGTTCCTATGTACACGTCACACCCTTGCACCAGTGCTGTGCCCTTTGTACGTGCCTACCCCTTATTATCGTTCGCGTTCATTCTGACACTCCGCAATACATACAGGGTATCGGACATACTCTCTGCTTCACCCTCATGGGAGCTTTAATTGTCCAGGCATGTGGGTATCCTCTCACGTTCTCGCCAACTATGCGACTCGCTCTTTTATTTCAGATATCTATTTTACTAGATTCGCAGATGACCGGAGAACTATCAAGGCATTAGGTGATTGTTATCACTGTTCTATTTCTCGTGTGGCTGCAGCTGAGCATCCCTCAGTGACAGTTACCCTTCTACTGGAAGTATTGATCAGTGCAGGCGTTATTGTTGCAGTAGTGGGATTATTTATCTCAGTGCCCATAACTCCCATCGCGCTTCTGGTTTTATCACCCATGGCTGGACTAGGTAAGTGACAATTTGACTCGGATCGTTCGTTGGTAACTGATTAGAGAAGTAACCACATTGACTCATGGCTTCTACTGTTGGCGAATATGGACCCTTCGCAAATCCTGGTTGATCCCGTTTCCCATTATGATGGTGATACACTGTGTCTGCCGAGTTGCGAATAGCTCGAGAGCACTCAACGTATATTTGTTTAGGTCTCCCTACTTCAACTTGCCAGCATCATAACCTTTGGTCTTTTTGCAAGTCAACATTAATCGGTAACCACTATTATCTAACTAGGCTTCTCCACAGGACGACTTTCTCCCTGCAACAGAAAAAATTGATGTTAATAATGGTGTGGCAACCTTGGCGTCATACACACCCTCCCCGTGGTTGCCGGTGAGTGGGCAGCTTAATGTGTCGTGCGTTATAGAACCCATACATCTGGCAGACCTGGCTCGGAAGCAGCCTCGTGTGTGATTTGGCGATTACAATCTGCATGATACTAAGCGTGCGTCTATGTTCTTTTTCTAGCTCCATCACTCATGCACACGCTACACAGCTCCGCCCTTCCAATTCCCACTTTAGCAGCAACAAGTCAATGCTGGTCAAGCTGACGAGGTTGACAATCGAGACCGGTCTTGTGACGTCGGTAGCCGCACTCCTGGAGCTCATCCTTGGTGTCCATTTTCCGACCACTCTTTTCCATATTGCTGTGTAAGTCCTCCCGACGCTGATGGCAGTGTAACTCACTGATGCCTGGCCAGTTTTTTTGCCATATCGAAACTGTGGGTTATTGCACCTTTTGATCATTCTTCTCAGTGCTAAGATACCGGAAGTTATGCAAACTGTTTGCTGGCGTCCTTGAATTTCCGGCTTGTCCTCAGAAGTCAGTCTAATCCAAACCTGACGGCCATCGTCTGGGACAACATGGTGTCGAATATACCATCAAGTCGACTAGGATCCCAACTATCGCATGTCACACAATTCATGGCCCGGGTAGAAACAGACGTTGATGTAGTTGTTGACATGAGCGAGGTATGTTGTTGCATTCCAGCCCCGGTCGTTCTTTGAGCGACACATGTTCGTGTAGCTTGGTCCGGGAAAGAATGGTTCTGTCGCTGATCAGATATCTAACTCGGAAGTGTGTCAATTTATCCTCATAGAAGCGCCGAATTTGACGATTTCATGAAGTCACACCCACTTGTTGGTCAACCGTAGACACGGGTGTAACCTTGGGTGGTACAATACAACAATCCGGATGTATATTCATTCAGCCGTTAAACCTTTGAAACGGGCTCAAGGCTCAGTACTGCTCAGCCGTGACACCGCAATTCCATGGATGTTTGACCAGAAACCCGACTCACCAAACCGCACGGCCAAAATATGATCCGCATAGCTGTCAGACATTGACCGGCGTACCTTGGCTCTCGACTTCCCCCGGAACTTGAGAAAATTTACCTGCCGAGCACAAAGATGGGGTCCGTCGCATGTGACTCGACAAAGTCGACAGGGTCCTTAGGCTCGACCGACTCGAACTGGACGAACCCAACCCCACACCAGAAGTGGTTAGACAAAACCATGCTTGATCAGCTAAACTGTATGGGTGTGTTTCTGCGATACATGGTGACTTTTCGAAACTGGGAGAAGGCGTTGTTCGACGGTCGCCTTGTAAGGAATCCAACGTGTTCCTGAATACGCATAAGAGATTCGCTTGTCGTCTCCGTTCTTGGTACGTAATGCTGATGCAGCTGAGAACCGCCGTAAAATTGCACATGATGGTACGGTGTACCGGGCAGCATGGAGAAGGCGCCAAATACTCAACGAACGCCACCACCGCACATACGGGGCTCGCCTTCTCCCTTCCCCTTCTCCGTTGGTCGAGTGGTGCTTTGCGCTGCGATATAAGATCCGGCACAACCGCGCTTGTGGTTCCCCACCGGATACCGTAAGACCTCTTTGGATGACCTGTCACCTAGCTGATACTTTCGGAAAGGCTGGCAGTCTGTATCCCGAGGATACTATAAAAGTAACGCGTTATAAATGGCGTAGGATCGAAAGAGGTGGAGCTCACAGAAGAAAAGGTCCGCGATGTTCACGAAGTGCTTTTCGGTCCTCGGACCAATCGACGCGCCTCCGAGCGACGATGGCGATGCGGTATTCTGTCCACGGCGGCGGGAGGGGGAGACGGGCAGCTTCCGGGTCCCAGCTGAATGGCGATGTAGAAGTGGCGATGTGTGGGCAAGAGCGACACATGAGAGTGGCAGCGCATGCCAGTGAGGACCACGGCTATGGTGATGACGACAGGGCTTCCGAAGTTATGCGAGCCTAGTCAGAGAAAGTTACTCTCCCTGGGTGATCGGCCCGAGCTTTTGGGACGAGCCGTACCTGTACTGATCATTCAACTTGGTGAAAAACGCAACTTTGAGCGTGCTGGCTGAGGGTGGCTCGAGATGGCGAATTGGTGGGTTTCGATGAAATCTGTTGTTGTTCGATCGATATTCCGACTGAATGCAGAACTCGTCCTCTAAACCAAACCCATCATCATCATGACTCGTGCATGGAAGACTTGTCGGACAAATGGGTCGCTCGGGCGATACAGGGCCAGCCTGCGGGTTCTAGTTGAGAGGGGATCCAGAGAGGATGAGGTGCGGGCAGAAGAGATGCACGCAGCGCGTAAGGACGTACGAGGACAACGAAGCTGGTAATGATGGTGAGCATGAAAGTGTAGGAGCCTCTATCCTTTTCTCCAGTGGTACGAACTACCTTATTAGCAAACAGGATGTGCACAATGAATGTCTTGTACTACCCTACCTCCTCTATTCGATGTCAGTCTGGATCCACCATGTTCGTTCGTATGTACCCTTTCCTTGACCTTGAAACCGCATTGAACGTGTTTTGCAGCTCACAACCAGACGCCCGTGAAAACTTTTCTATTGGTGGAGTCATTTGCACTAGCGATGTCGATCAAAAGTAAACGCAAGGGAAGGGTATTCGCGGCGGGAGACAGTACTGAGTTTGGAGAAAGAAGATAGTGATAACGCGGAAGCGGTGGGGGTTGGCGAAGAAGCATGTCATGTTTGGTGTTGTCTTGATGCTCCGGAGCAACCGTGTCACGCTCGTCTATGTGCGCACGATAATCGATGGAGCCGTGAACTGGAGTGGCATGCATAAGGTATTTACATCCTATCACACCAAATAGTCCTGTTTGTCCAAACAACACACCCATCGGCTCTCGTTTACGCCTCGTGTCCCCACGTCTTCGAGGACTCTTTGATCTGCGTGGTCCAGGGCAGGCCAACCTCGACGCGATCCAAACCTGCTTGGAATGTTCTCCGGAAATGCAGGCGGAGAATAACATCTCTCCGTGCGAAGATCCTGGGCATCAAGAGGAGTGGGTGGACGACGATGAAGAAGCACAGCTCTCACGCACCATTACGCGCTTCGACAGAGCCCGCGAAAGGCGGAGAAAAGGTTCCCTGCGATACCACGAGAGGGTCCAACGAGGTCTTGGAGCCGAAGATCCCGAGAAAGGTTTACGTTCGAACACAAGTTTCGACGTCGAGACTCGACCAAGCATTGTGCAACGTCAAGGCCACGAACGGTATCTCGGCTCGTGTGCTACGGCTGCCAAGACCTTGCCACCCGTCGTCACCGCCGAATCTGTGGTTTCTTTTTTCTTTTTTCTTTTGAACGACACAACGGCAAAGGGCAACTGACAAGTCTGGTCCCACAATATTGCACGGCACAAGCCACCAGTCCCCCCGAATCAACCCCGAATCTATGGTTTCGCCGTCCAGTCGTGCATCGACCGTATATTTGGTGTCCTTCTGACTCCTTCACCGCTTAAACCGTAAAATTTGTTCAGGCTCAGTGACACCGTGATTCCGATCAGATATCGGGTGGTTGTTGATGTTACTCAGGTCTTATATTGGCCGCATCTGACACAACTAGGCTGTTGAACAGGCGATATACTACTTCCTCTCCGAGCAACTCGGGAATTTTGTTGACCGACTTGAAGTAAGGCTGTCCTGTGATACTCTGTTCTCATTAAGTGGGTATCGATCTCCGCGTCCGCAGTTCAAACGTTGATTGCAAAACTGGATACTGCAGTGCCTTGATAGTCACCAGGCGCTAACGTAGTAAATTGATATTCTTCAATGGAGGCGAATTTTCGGAAGCAGCCACAGCAAGTGGGCGAGGCTATGTAAAGCCAGCCTCTGGCTCCGCTGTTGCTCCGCTGCTTCGTTGATTGTGCCGTAACGAGCATTGCCATTGCATCCTCCAGTGGAACACCACCTACCGACTTTTTCTTTCGGTCAACGTGATTACTCAGTTCTAGATGGGACCAGCTCCACTCCAGGGAATGTACTATACCCGTAAGGTCGATCGCGACCGAAGCCCATCTGATGCACGAGTTGATAACCACTTTACAGGCCACCTCCGCCCGCTTAAATGGCCTCTGTCATCGTCCACGGATGCCCCACCGTAGACAAAAGTTGACCACCTGCGAAGATCACAAGTGACTTGAGAGCTTGATAGTGACGATGAGGTATGCGTATCCTGGGTTCTGGCGTGTACTGCTGTCCAACTCATGCCATCTATAGCCTTACTGATAGGGTCCCTCTCACGCTGTGAGTGATTGGTCGTTCTTCGTACTGTCCTTATACACACTCTACGCTGTTGCACCAGTATTTTGCCCTTTGTACGTGCCTACCCCTTATTCTTCGCGTTCATTCGACATTCCACAACACATACAGGGTATCGGATATACTCTCTGCTTCACCCTCATGGGAGCTTTAGTTGTCCAGGCATGTGGGTATCCTCTCGCGTTCTCGCGTTCTCGCGAACTATGTGACTCGTTCTTTTATTTCAGATATCTATTTTACTAGATTCGCAGATGACCGGAGAACTATCAAGGCATTAGGTGATTGTTATCATTATTTCTCGTGTGGCTGCAGCTGAGCATCCCTCAGTGATAGTTATCCTTCTACTGGAAGTATTGATCAGTGCAGGCGTTATTGTTGCAGTAGGGGGATTATTTACGTCAGTGCCTGCAACTCCCTTCGCGATCCTGGGTTTATCACCCTTGGCTGGACTAGGTAAGTGACAAATTGACTCGGATCGTTCGTCGCTGGCTGATTTAGAGAAGTAACCACATTGACTCATGGCTTCTACTGTTGGCGAATATGGTCCCTTCACAAATCCTGGTTGATCCCGTTTCCCATTATGATGGTGATACACTGTATCTGCCGAGTTGCGATAGCTCGCGAGCACTCAACGTATATTTGTTTAGGTCTCCCTACTTCAACTTGCCAGCATTATAACCTTCGCTCTTCTTGCAAGTCAATGTTAATTTGTAACCACTATTATCTAACTAGACTTCTCCACAGGACGAGCTTCTCCCCGCAACAGAAAGCATTACTGGTTTTACTAATGGTGTACCCTCGGTGTCATACACATCCACCCCGTGGCTCCCGGTGAGTGGGCAGCTTATTGTGTCGTGCCTTATAGAACCTATACATCTGGCAGACCTGGCTCGGAAGTAGCCTTGTGTGTGATTTGGCGATTACAATCTGCATGATACTAAGCGTGTGTCTGCTGTGTTTTTTCAAGTTTTGCTAGCTTCATCACTCATGGATACGCCACACAGCTCCACCCTTCCAATTCCCACTTTAGCAGCAACAAGTCAACGTTGGTCAAGTTGACGAGGCTGACAATCGAGACCGGTCTTGTGACGTCAGTAGCTGCACTCCTGGAGCTCATTCTTGGCGTCGTTTATAAAGGGTACCTTTATCACGTTGCTGTGTAAGTCTCAACGGAGCTGATGGCAGTGTACCCACTGATGCCTGACTAGCTTTTTTGCCATATCGAAACTGTACGTTATTGCCACTGGCACTTTTCATCATTCTTCTCAATGCTAAGATATCTGAAGTTATGCAAACTGTTTGCTGGCATCCTTGAATTTCCGGCTTGTCCTCAGAAGTCAGTCTAATCCAAACCTGACGGCCATCGTCTGGGACGATATGGCGTCGAATGTACCATCGAGTCGACTAGGTTCCCAACCATTGCACGTCACACAATTCGTGGCCCGGGTAGAAACAGACGTTGATGTAGTTGTTGACATGAGCGAGGTATGTTCTTGCGTTCTACTCCCGGTCGTTCTTTGAGCGACATACGTTCGTGTAGCTTGGTCCGGGAAAGGATAGTTCTATCGCTGATCAGATATCTAACCCGGAAGTGCGTCAATTTATCCTCATAGAAGCGCCGAAGTTGATGATTCCATGAAGTTACACCCACTTGTTGGATAGGTCAACCGTAAACACGGGTGTAACCTAGGGTGGTACAATACAACTAAAATCTACATCTGGATATGTATCTTGTTGCAGGGTTATATGTATTCAATGGTTGATCATCATACGTAGCTGTTGGTGTCATTCAGCCATTAAACCTTGAGACGGGCCCCGTGCTCAGTACTGCTCAACCGTGACAGGTGCTTGATCACTCAATGATATTCGACCAGAAACCCGACTCACCAAACCGCACGGCCAAAATATGATCCGCATAGCTGTCAGACATTGACCGGCGTACCTTGGCTCTCGACTTCCACTAGAACTTGAGCACCACCAGCGTATCAGAAGGCTTGACACGCGTCCACACACTCCCCGCCTGTTGGGTGTGCTCCACGAAAATTTACCTGTCGACCACATAGATGGGGTCCGTCGCATGTGACTCGACGAAGTTGACAGGGTGCTCTACCGACTCGAACTGGACGAACCCCCCGAGACAGACCCACACCCGAAGTGACAAGACAAAACCATACTCGAGACGAGACGTACATCGTTTGACGGACGCGACTTTTCCAGACTGGGAGAAGGCGTTGTTCGGCGGTCGTCTTGTAAGGAATGCAACGTGTCCCTGAATACGCATAAGAGATTCACTTGTCGTCGCCGTTCTTGGTGCGGAATGCTGGTGCAGCTGAGAACCGCCGTAAATTTCCCCATGGTGGTACAGCGTACCAGGCAGCATGGAAAAGGCGCCAAATACGGATGCACCGCTACCACCACCGCACATACCGGGCTCGCCTGCTCCCTTGCCCTTATCCGTCGGTCGAGTGGTGTTTTGCGCTCGGATATAAGATCCACAACCGTGCTTGTGGTTCCCCACCGGAAGCCTTCTTTGGATGACCCGTCACCTAGCTGGTACTTTCGGAAAGGCTGGCAGTCTGTATGCCGGGGATAGTAACGTGCTCTAATGGCGTAGGATCGAAAGGGAGAGGTGGAGCTCACAAAAGAAAAGGCCCTCGATATTCACAAAGTGCTTTTCTGACCAATCGACACGCTTCCAAACGACGATAGCGATGCGGTCTTCTGTTCACGGCGGTGGAAGGGGGATACGGGCAGCCTGCGGGTTCCAGCCGAGTGGCGTTGTGAAAATGGCGAGGTTGTGGGCAACAGCAACGTGTAAGAGAGGCAGCGCATGAGCCCTGTCGTCATCACCATAGTCGTCATCGTCTGATGCTTCCGAATTTACGCGAGCCTAGTCAGAGAAAGCCGGAGAAAGTTAGTCTTCCTGGGTGATTGGCCCGAGTTTTTGGTACGAGCCGTACCTGTGCTGACCATTCAACTTGGTGAAATATCGCAATTTTGAGCGTGCTGGCTCGGGATGGCAAATTGGTGGGTTTCGATAAAATCTGGGTTGTTCGATCGATATTTCGACTGAAGGCAGAACTCGTCCTCCCATCATTATGATGACTCGTGCATGGAAAACTATTAGAGGTTACGTGCGCAGCTAGTAATAAGATCTCAGCGTAGTTCGGGGAACGAGCTGATATTCAATAGATACCTAGTAATAAGATCTAGCATACAAATAAGCAAGTGCTAGTATCAGAGTGTAAAAACGGGTATCTCACCTCAGCGTAGTTCGGGGAACGAGCTGAGGTGCCTATCGTATACGGTCGAGTATAAATGGCCAAATGGCCAGGCACAAATGATAGATAACGAGCGACAGACGTCGCAACGAAACGAATGGTAATGTATGAATAGGAACAATGTCAATCATCAGTCCATACCATACAACGGCTTGACCTCGACTGACACTCCCCCTTCAAGCCGGGCGTAGGCCGAGCGCGACAGCAAAATGCTTCGCCTTTGCGTTGGGTAGTGCCTTAGTCAGCGTGTCCGCGATCATGTCGTCCGTCGGGCAGTAGGTAAGGTCGATAGTGCCATTCTCGATGATGTAGCGAATGAAATGGTAGCGGATATCGATGTGTTTGGTACGGGCGTGGAACTTGTCATCTTTCGCGAGCGCAATGGCAGATTGATTGTCGCAGAATAGAGTTGTGGCATTGTCGACGGGACCGAAAACTTCACCGACGAATGAGCGCAGCCACATTGCCTCTTTAGCGGTGTGCGTAGCGGCAACATATTCTGCCTCCGTTGTAGATAGCGCGATAATCTCCTGTGTCTTGACAGACCAAGAGATCGGGCCTCCGTTAAGCATGAAGGCATAGCCTGCATCAGGAAACCTACATTTTTTCTGGGTGATTTAGATAAATGACAAGACTGACAGGCCTGAATGGACTAATCAATGATAGATTGACTGAACTGACTGAACTGATTTACTGACAAGCTGACAGGCTGATATATTGAATGGACTGGTTGACTAACCAACTGCCTAGCTGACAAATTGACAAATCTGACAAACCTGACTGACTGACCAACTGATCAACTGATGTGACTGACAGAACTGACTAACTGGTCAGCTGATGGCCTGATAGGCTGAATTGGCTGATTGACTGACAACCTGACTGACTGATAGACTGACATGACTGACTGACTGGTTGACTAACTGACTGATGGGATGACAGGACTGACAGGACTGACAAGATGATCAACTGATTTACTGGGTGGGCTGATGGGACTGATATCACTGGTGAATTGACATGCTGATATGCTGATAGCCCTGAGAATGATGATAGCAATGAATTACTTATGAATGATAGCACTGATAGCATGCTGTCAGTCAGGCCAGACAAGTCAGAAAGGTCATTGATTTTGATAACTCAGAAAAAATGTAGGTTTGCTGATGTAGAGTTCAAGGCCCGAATCTCCGCAATCGCTTTAACACTCGTCTTCACCACGATGCCCAGGCCCCCCAAAAATCCCCCCGCTGCCGCTTCCTCTGCCACCGGAACCACTGGAGGCAAGAACATCAAGATCCAATGGGAGAAGAACTACGCCTATCGGACCGATCAGTTAATCGAGTGGTGTCGAGACAACCCCGTCAAACGCATCAAGCTCTGGGGTGATTCAACTCAGAAAGCAAACACAGATGGACGTTCCAAGCTTCAAATGTCAACACACAAGTCAGTTCTGTATGCAGAACTGGCTGAGTATATCTTCAAGGATGATGAGCAGTTTGCGGAGCGGTGGCAGCAGGATAGTAAGCCATTCGTAGCGGGCACGGAACGCCGCGAAAAAGAGTATGTATTCACTTTGCTGTCTATTCCAATTAACAAGTGTTTGTAGCCTCCGCAAGAAGTATACAGAGCAGGTCAAACGTCTTGGGCAAACGGGCTTTGGGTTGACGATCGAACAGCTTCAAACGTCTGCCTACAGCAGTGTCGTTGGTGGGTATCTGTTACTTTTCGTATACGCTCAGCCAGCTTAACCCCGGACAGCCCAGATCACAGCAGATTTCCCATGGTTTGAAGACCTTCACGGATGGTGGAAGGACAACCCTGTGTGCAACAGGTCGTTTAGTACAGCGCACCCTGAGCAAAATTTCGCTGCTCAGGCTGCAGTGCTGTTTGGCTTGCAGGACAATAGCATGCCGCTCGATGGTAATCAAACCCCAGGCCCATCGCTGTCGCTTCGCGACATTTTGGTCAACGCTGCTGGGTCGTCAGGTGCTCCCGAGCTGTCCTCAATTGACGCTACATCTAGTACATCGTTGGCCGCTCCTGCACCCCTCACTGTCTCCCCTGCCTTGTTATCTCTCCCCTCAGCATCCACGACAACACCAAATGATGGGGACCCCTTTGCCACTATGGACGACTCCATTTTCAACGACTTCTTGGCCTTCGACGACGACTTCAACTTCACTCCCGCTACGCTTCATGCAGGGTCTGCCGCTGCCGCACTCTCCTCCAACATGATTTCCCTTGACAACGACCCACCACCACCACGCCCACCACCTCTCGTTCCCCGCTTCCCCGAAGCGGAAGTCCAGCGAAAATTTCTGTCCCCAACTCCATCCAGCCGCCCCACCACAGACGACTCTGATTCTGACGTTGCCACCTCACGCTTACTTGCAAATCTTCAGCTCAAACGCAAAACACCAACACCGGAGGTTAGCTCAGAGGAGGTCGAACCAAAAGCATGGTTTTCCACGTCCCAAGTCTCCTCTTCTGCCACATCATCGTCTCGCAAGCGCGCGCGTACGTCAACAGTCGATTGGGTTGAGAGTGCCAGTACTGAAATGACCTCGGCATTGATGATGAAGATCAAATTTGATCAAGAGAAGACGACTGATCGCTGGGTGGAACGTACTGCTGACCGTGACCTCAAACGATGGAACCGTCAAGAGAAAGAGTTGGGGTCCGACAAACAGCGTGATCATGAGCGCGAAATGCAGACGCGACAACATGAGCATGAGCGCAACATGGCTCAAGAGGCTCGTGATAAGCTGCGTATGGAGCTTGAGCTTCAGCGTCTGAAGGTTCAAGAGCAGGCGATAAAGCATGGTCATAGTGGTGAGGACATTATCATGTAATTTCAAACATATCTTTGTTCATACCTCACGAATTACTAGTTATGTTTCATAGTGTTCTCGTTATCTTCCTGCCCAGTACTAGTAGCTAAGTAGTACTGTCGATATACCATGTACATGTCAACAAAGTGAATTACATGTACTACGTCTCTTGCAAATGTGTGAGCAAATGTTGCATCAATCTATCACGGACTTGTTGCCCTTGAGTTCTTGGAAGTCTCTGCTGGTTATGCCCTTCCTCCTCCAGCTGTTCTTCATCCTCTTCCCCATCATCCTGATTGGTCTGCTCTGGAGGACATTCATTTGCAAATAAATCCATAGATGATGCAATTCCAAGCCTCTCCTCAATTTCCACAATCATATTGTGGAGAACAAGGCATGCTCTAATCCAAGTATCTGCATAGGATTGATCCTTCTGATCTTGAATTTGGACACGAATTTCACGTAGTGACTGGAATCGACCCTTCAAAGATGCATACAAGTGTTCTGAACGAACTCTGATCTATTGAAAACAATTAATCTAGAAACAAAAAAAGAATCTGGAAAATACCTTTGATAGATAATAATTGTATGTCTTCTGAGATCTTGTCAAGCTCCCTTCAGTTGGTCTTTTAAAGGGGACCATACACCATGGCTGACAGCTATATGCACTGTCAGCCCAAAGCCACTCATCTTGACCAAAGAATTGTTCTGGAGACTGTGCAATCCGGGACTGTTGAAAGGCAGCAGAGTCATGAAGACTTCCAGATACTCCGATAACATAGTCAACAATCCATAGATTGTGAGGAAAGCATATGATCTGTATATATCATTATCCAGCAAATAGATCTTTATAAAGGTACTCACTTGATTGGTTAGTGAATAATTTGATTTGCGATCAAAGTACCCCTCACCATACCAACCAGGCTTCTGAAAAAGTGGGAATGATGTCCCATCAACACATAGAAATCCTCCTTTCCACTAGGAACATGTCCTTTCCTCCACATATCTCTGAGCCTTTTGCTTCTCCTCCCGATCTTTTTGCTCTGTGAGATCAAAATGGATCAAGGAGTTGTGGTGATGCAATATAGCCAGCATTACTCGCTTATAGCAGTTGTAAACAGTGCCTTTGGAGACACCAGCCCACTCTGCCATATCCTGTGAAGTAGCAGCATTCCCATAATGACCAGCTGCATTGAGAAAAATTGCAAGTTGAATCTGGACTGGCAGTTGGGGGTTGGTAGAGTTGTTGTGGAAAATAGGATGATCCTCAATGTGTTTGACGATCTCGACAAATACTTCTGGACAGACTCTCAGCTTGCGCCGATATAGCTCTGGGTTATTGAGTTGCCATTCATCAAGAAGTGAAAGCTGAGGAATATGGGTGGAAGGGGGTCGTTGATGGAGAACACGCGCCTTGGTGACTTCATCTTCCAAGGCCACAAGTATTCCATGATAATCCACAATGAGCATCTGAGTCAAATCCATTGACTCTGAGTTGGAGTCACTGGAAAGATGCCCAGTAGTAGACTCTGAATCACTGTCATGGTCTGGGGACTTGGAGGAGTCAGAGTTGCCAGTGTGATCATCAGTAGATGAGTGGGAAGAGTTTGAGAGGTCAATGGATGAAGGAGG